>CAMRHE010000661.1:192500-492500 GCA_947044405.1 Leptodactylus fallax
AAAAAGAAGAGGCAGAAATTGTTCTGCAGCCCGATGCTAATAGCGAGAAGAAGAGTCTGAGAAACTGGAAATGTCGAGTGACTGGAATAAGGAAAATGAGACCTCCAGATCAGGACATGTGGACAGTCACAGGACAAGTTTATTTGATTAAAGAAGGACGTCGATATTGTATGTCTTGTCCCATTGTCGCTCACCCCATGGGTGGTGAGTTTAGGGGGAGGGAATGTGAGAGTGTGAACCTAGAGGGCGCTGGTGAGCAGGGCTAAAAAGGTCCTCAACCACACCCATAGGTGAGAGCTGCGGGTGACCTGCAGGGAGCAGGTAGATGGTAGACCAGTTAGAGACAGAGAGGCGGTCTGTCCCAGGAGGACTGGATTCTACAACGGACTTGGATAAGCTCTAGCGTGAGCCAGACTGCTGAGGAGAAACCTCAGTAAAGCTTCTTGGCCCCAGAGGTTAGTCCGGGTACAAGTAGTGAGGTATTGCCCTGTGTGGGGGCTGTTTTGTTATTTTTGTTCCTGTTATCACTCACAAGCTGAATAAAGCCATTTATTTTGGATTACCATTACCTGATATGCTGTTTATTTGGCGCCCAGCGCCACCAACACCTCTGTGAAGTCCAGGAGGCTGCTACCTTTGATACTAAACTACCCCCAATTGTCACAGTACACAGTTATTGTTACTGTGCTAGGAGACGGTATGGGTACACACACAGTTATTGTTACTGCGCTAGGAGACGTTATGGGTACACGCAGTTATTGTTACTGCACTAGGAGACGGTATGGGTACACACACAGTTATTGTTACTGTGCTAGGAGACGGTATGGGTACACACACAGTTATTGTTACTGTGCTAGGAGACGGTATGGGTACACACACAGTTATTGTTACTGTGCTAGGAGATGGTATGGGTACACACACAGTTATTGTTACTGCGCTAGGAGACGTTATGGGTACACGCAGTTATTGTTACTGCACTAGGAGACGGTATGGGTACACGCAGTTATTGTTACTGCGCTAGGAGACGGTATGGGTACACACACAGTTATTGTTACTGTGCTAGGAGACGGTACGGGTACACGCAGTTATTGTTACTGTGCTAGGAGACGGTACGGGTACACGCAGTTATTGTTACTGCACTAGGAGACGGTATGGGTACACGCAGTTATTGTTACTGTGCTAGGAGACGGTATGGGTACACGCAGTTATTGTTACTGTGCTAGGAGACGGTACGGGTACACGCAGTTATTGTTACTGCACTAGGAGACGGTATGGGTACACGCAGTTATTGTTACTGCGCTAGGAGACGGTATGGGTACACACGCAGTTATTGTTACTGCGCTAGGAGACGGTATGGGTACACACACAGTTAATGTTACTGCGCTAGGAGACTGTATGGGTACACATACAGTTATTGTTACTGTGCTAGGAGACGGTATGGGTACACACGCAGTTATTGTTACTGCGCTAAGAGATGGTATGGGTACACACGCAGTTATTGTTACTGCGCTAAGAGATGGTATGGGTACACACGCAGTTATTGTTACTGCGCTAAGAGATGGTATGGGTACACACAGTTATTGTTACTGCGCTAGGAGACGGTATGGGTACACGCAGTTATTGTTACTGCGCTAGGAGACGGTATGGGTACACACAGTTATTGTTACTGTGCTAGGAGACGGTATGGGTACACACGCAGTTATTGTTACTGCTCTAGGAGATGGTACGGGTACACACGCAGTTATTGTTACTGTGCTAGGAGACGGTATGGGTACACACACAGTTTTTGTTACTGTGCTAGGAGACGGTAATGGGTACACACGCAGTTATTGTTACTGTGCTAGGAGACGGTATGGGTACACACACAGTTATCGTTACTGCGCTAGGAGACGGTATGGGTACACACACAGTTATTGTTACTGCGCTAGGAGACGGTATGGGTACACACGCAGTTATTGTTACTGTGCTAGGAGACGGTATGGGTACACACAGTTATTGTTACTGCCCTAGGAGACGGTATGGGTACACACGCAGTTATTGTTACTGTGCTAGGAGACGGTATGGGTACACACACAGTTATCGTTACTGCGCTAGGAGACGGTATGGGTACACACACAGTTATTGTTACTGCGCTAGGAGACGGTATGGGTACACACGCAGTTATTGCTACTGCGCTAGGAGACGGTATGGGTACACACGCAGTTATTGTTACTCTGCTAGGAGACGGTATGGGTACACACAGTTATTGTTACTGCTCTAGGAGACGGTACGGGTACACACGTAGTTATTGTTACTGCGCTATGAGATGGTACGGGTACACACGCAGTTATTGTTACTGCTCTAGGAGATGGTATGGGTATACACGCAGTTATTGTTACTGTGCTAGGAGACGGTATGGGTACACACACAGTTATCGTTACTGCGCTAGGAGACGGTATGGTTACACACAGTTATCGTTACTGCGCTAGGAGACGGTATGGGTACACACGCAGTTATTGTTACTGCGCTAGGAGACGGTATGGGTACACACAGTTATTGTTACTGCGCTAGGAGACGGTACGGGTACACACAGTTATTGTTACTGGGGTAGGAGACGGTATGGGTACACACGTAGTTATTGTTACTGTGCTAGGATACTGTATGGGTACACACGCAGTTAATGTTACTGTGCTAGGAGACGGTATGGGTACACACACAGTTATTGCTACTGTGCTAGGAGACGGTACGGGTACACACACAGTTATTGCTACTGCGCTAGGAGACGGTATGGGTACACACGCAGTTATTGTTACTGCGCTAGGAGACGGTATGGGTACACACAGTTATTGTTACTGCGCTAGGAGACGGTACGGGTACACACACAGTTATTGTTACTGCCCTAGGAGACGGTACGGGTACACACGCAGTTATTGTTACTGCGCTAGGAGACGGTATGGGTACACACACAGTTATTGTTACTGCGCTAGGAGACGGTATGGGTACACACACAGTTATTGTTACTGTGCTAGGAGACGGTATGGGTACACACGCAGTTATTGCTACTGCGCTAAGAGATGGTATGGGTACACACGCAGTTATTGTTACTGTGCTAGGAGATGGTATGGGTACACACGCAGTTATTATTACTGTGCTAGGAGACGGTATGGGTACACGCAGTTATTGTTACTGGGCTAGGAGACGGTACGGGTACACACGCAGTTATTGCTCCTGCGCTAGGAGACGGTATGGGTACACACAGTTATTGTTACTGTGCTAGGAGACGGTATGGGTACACACAGTTATTGTTACTGCACTAGGAGACGGTATGGGTACACACAGTTATTGTTACTGCTCTAGGAGATGGTACGGGTACACACGCAGTTATTGTTACTGTGCTAGGAGACGGTATGGGTACACGCAGTTATTGTTACTGTGCTAGGAGACGGTACGGGTACACACGCAGTTATTGCTACTGCGCTAGGAGACGGTATGGGTACACACGCAGTTATTGTTACTGTGCTAGGAGACGGTATGGGTACACACAGTTATTGTTACTGCTCTAGGAGACGGTATGGGTACACACGCAGTTATTGTTACTGCGCTAGGAGACGGTATGGGTACACACGTAGTTATTGTTACTGCGCTATGAGATGGTACGGGTACACACGCAGTTATTGTTACTGCTCTAGGAGATGGTATGGGTATACACGCAGTTATTATTACTGTGCTAGGAGACGGTATGGGTACACACACAGTTATTGTTACTGCGCTAGGAGACGGTATGGTTACACACAGTTATCGTTACTGCGCTAGGAGACGGTATGGGTACACACGCAGTTATTGTTATTGCGCTAGGAGATGGTATGGGTACACACAGTTATCGTTACTGCGCTAGGAGACGGTATGGGTACACACGCAGTTATTGTTACTGCGCTAGGAGACGGTATGGGTACACACAGTTATTGTTACTGCGCTAGGAGACGGTATGGGTACACAGGCAGTTACTGCGCTAGGAGACGGTATGGGTACACACAGTTATTGTTACTGCTCTAGGAGACGGTACGGGTACACACGTAGTTATTGTTACTGCGCTATGAGATGGTACGGGTACACACGCAGTTATTGTTACTGCTCTAGGAGATGGTATGGGTATACACGCAGTTATTGTTACTGTGCTAGGAGACGGTATGGGTACACACACAGTTATCGTCACTGCGCTAGGAGACGGTATGGTTACACACAGTTATCGTTACTGCGCTAGGAGACGGTATGGGTACACACGCAGTTATTGTTACTGCGCTAGGAGACGGTATGGGTACACACAGTTATCGTTACTGCGCTAGGAGATGGTATGGGTACACACGCAGTTATTGTTACTGCGCTAGGAGACGGTATGGGTACACACAGTTATTGTTACTGCGCTAGGAGACGGTACGGGTACACACAGTTATTGTTACTGGGGTAGGAGATGGTATGGGTACACACGCAGTTATTGTTACTGTGCTAGGATACTGTATGGGTACACACGCAGTTATTGTTACTGCGCTAGGAGACGGTATGGGTACACACACAGTTATTGCTACTGTGCTAGGAGACGGTACGGGTACACACACAGTTATTGCTACTGCGCTAGGAGACGGTATTGGTACACACAGTTATTGTTACTGCGCTAGGAGACGGTACGGGTACACACACAGTTATCGTTACTGCCCTAGGAGACGGTACGGGTACACACGCAGTTATTGTTACTGTGCTAGGAGACGGTATGGGTACACACACAGTTAATGTTACTGCCCTAGGAGACGGTACGGGTACACACGCAGTTATTGTTACTGCGCTAGGAGACGGTATGGGTACACACACAGTTATTGTTACTGCGCTAGGAGACGGTATGGGTACACACACAGTTATTGTTACTGTGCTAGGAGACGGTATGGGTACACACGCAGTTATTGTTACTGCGCTAAGAGATGGTATGGGTACACACGCAGTTATTGTTACTGTGCTAGGAGATGGTATGGGTACACACGCAGTTATTATTACTGTGCTAGGAGACGGTATGGGTACACGCAGTTATTGTTACTGGGCTAGGAGACGGTATGGGTACACACGCAGTTATTGCTCCTGCGCTAGGAGACGGTATGGGTACACACAGTTATTGTTACTGTGCTAGGAGACGGTATGGGTACACACAGTTATTGTTACTGCTCTAGGAGATGGTACGGGTACACACGCAGTTATTGTTACTGTGCTAGGAGACGGTATGGGTACACGCAGTTATTGTTACTGTGCTAGGAGACGGTACGGGTACACACGCAGATATTGTTACTGCGCTAGGAGACGGTATGGGTACACACGCAGTTATTGTTACTGTGCTAGGAGACGGTATGGGTACACGCAGTTATTGTTACTGTGCTAGGAGACGGTACGGGTACACACGCAGTTATTGTTACTGCGCTAGGAGACGGTATGGGTACACACGCAGTTATTGTTACTGTGCTAGGAGACGGTATGGGTACACAGTTATTGTTACTGCTCTAGGAGACGGTATGGGTACACACGCAGTTATTGTTACTGCGCTAGGAGACGGTATGGGTACACACGTAGTTATTGTTACTGCGCTATGAGATGGTACGGGTACACACGCAGTTATTGTTACTGCTCTAGGAGATGGTATGGGTATACACGCAGTTATTATTACTGTGCTAGGAGACGGTATGGGTACACACACAGTTATTGTTACTGCGCTAGGAGACGGTATGGTTACACACAGTTATCGTTACTGCGCTAGGAGACGGTATGGGTACACACGCAGTTATTGTTACTGCGCTAGGAGACGGTATGGGTACACACAGTTATCGTTACTGCGCTAGGAGACGGTATGTGTACACACGCAGTTATTGTTACTGCGCTAGGAGACGGTATGGGTACACACAGTTATTGTTACTGCGCTAGGAGACGGTATGGGTACACAGGCAGTTACTGCGCTAGGAGACGGTATGGGTACACACAGTTATTGTTACTGTGCTAGGAGACGGTATGGGTACACACAGTTATTGTTACTGCGCTAGGAGACGGTATGGGTACACAGGCAGTTACTGCGCTAGGAGACGGTATGGGTACACACAGTTATTGTTACTGTGCTAGGAGACGGTATGGGTACACGCAGTTATTGTTACTGCTCTAGGAGATGGTACGGGTACACACGCAGTTATTGTTACTGCGCTAGGAGACGGTATGGGTACACACAGTTATTGTTACTGTGCTAGGAGACGGTACGGGTACACACGCAGTTATTGTTACTGCGCTAGGAGACGGTATGGGTACACACAGTTATTGTTACTGTGCTAGGAGACGGTATGGGTACACACAGTTATTGTTACTGGGGTAGGAGACGGTATGGGTACACACGCAGTTATTGTTACTGTGCTAGGATACTGTATGGGTACACACGCAGTTAATGTTACTGTGCTAGGAGACGGTATGGGTACACACACAGTTATTGCTACTGTGCTAGGAGACGGTACGGGTACACACACAGTTATTGCTACTGCGCTAGGAGACGGTATGGGTACACACAGTTATTGTTACTGCGCTAGGAGACGGTACGGGTACACACACAGTTATTGTTACTGCCCTAGGAGACGGTACTGGTACACACGCAGTTATTGTTACTGCGCTAGGAGACGGTATGGGTACACACGCAGTTATTGTTACTGCGCTAGGAGACGGTATGGGTACACACACAGTTATTGTTACTGCGCTAAGAGATGGTATGGGTACACACGCAGTTATTGTTACTGCGCTAGGAGACGGTATGGGTACACACGCAGTTATTATTACTGTGCTAGGAGACGGTATGGGTACACGCAGTTATTGTTACTGGGCTAGGAGACGGTACGGGTACACACGCAGTTATTGCTCCTGCGCAAGGAGACGGTATGGGTACACACAGTTATTGTTACTGTGCTAGGAGACGGTATGGGTACACACAGTTATTGTTACTGCACTAGGAGACGGTATGGGTACACACAGTTATTGTTACTGCTCTAGGAGATGGTACGGGTACACACGCAGTTATTGTTACTGTGCTAGGAGACGGTATGGGTACACGCAGTTATTGTTACTGTGCTAGGAGACGGTACGGGTACACACGCAGTTATTGCTACTGCGCTAGGAGACGGTATGGGTACACACGCAGTTATTGTTACTGTGCTAGGAGACGGTATGGGTACACACAGTTATTGTTACTGCTCTAGGAGACGGTATGGGTACACACGCAGTTATTGTTACTGCGCTAGGAGACGGTATGGGTACACACGTAGTTATTGTTACTGCGCTATGAGATGGTACGGGTACACACGCAGTTATTGTTACTGTGCTAGGAGACGGTATGGGTACACACACAGTTATTGTTACTGTGCTAGGAGACGGTATGGGTACACACACAGTTACTGTGCTAGGAGACGGTATGGGTACACACGCAGTTATTGTTACTACGCTAGGAGACGGTACGGGTACACACGCAGTTATTGTTACTACGCTAGGAGACGGTATGGGTACACATGCAGTTATTGTTACTGTGCCAGGAGACAGTATGGGTACACACAGTTATTGTTACTGTGCTAGGAGACGGTATGTGTACACACAGTTATCGTTACTGCGCTAGGAGACGGTATGGGTACACAGGCAGTTATTGTTACTGCGCTAGCAGACGGTATGGGTACACACGCAGTTATTGTTACTGTGCTAGGAGACGGTATGGGTACACACACAGTTATTGTTACTGCGCTAGGAGACGGTATGGGTACACACACAGTTATTGTTACTGTGCCAGGAGACAGTATGGGTACACACAGTTATTGTTACTGTGCTAGGAGATGGTATGGGTACACACAGTTATCGTTACTGCGCTAGGAGACGGTATGGGTACACAGGCAGTTATTGTTACTGCGCTAGCAGACGGTATGGGTACACACGCAGTTATTGTTACTGTGCTAGGAGACGGTATGGGTACACACGCAGTTATTGTTACTGTGCTAGGAGACGGTATGGGTACACACACAGTTATTGTTACTGCGCTAGGAGACGGTATGGGTACATACGCAGTTATTGTTACTGTGCTAGGAGACGGTATGGGTACACACGCAGTTATTGTTACTGCGCTAGGAGACGGTATGGGTACACACACAGTTATTGTTACTGTGCTAGGAGACGGTATGGGTACACACGCAGTTATTGTTACTGTGCTAGGAGACGGTATGGGTACACACACAGTTATTGTTACTGCGCTAGGAGACGGTATGGGTACACACGCAGTTATTGTTACTGCGCTAGGAGACGGTATGGGTACACGCGCACAGTTTACGGTCACTGCCCTTATTATTTATAGGGTAACTGCCCCTCACAGTATCCGGCTCCTCTCCCTACCGTGCTGCACTGCCCTGAAAAGGAGAATTATTACATTTAGCTAAGGCCCTGACTGTCCCTCTTTCCAGCTGCAGCCTCTCCCTACCTAACCTAACTAACCATGGACGACGCTCTTTCTTCCAGGTGTATGTGTAGTCACTGGTGACTGAGGACACCATGGTACCCATAGGCGACGTGCTTTCTTCCAGGTGTATGTGTAGTCACTGGTGACTGAGGACACCATGGTACCCATAGGCGACGCACTTTCTTCCAGGTGTATATGTAGTCACTGGTGACTGAGGACACCATGGTACCCATAGGCGACGTGCTTTCTTCCAGGTGTATGTGTAGTCACTGGTGACTGAGGACACCATGGTATCCATAGACGACGCGCTTTCTTCCAGGTGTATATGTAGTCACTGGTGACTGAGGACACCATGGTACCCATAGGCGACGTGCTTTCTTCCAGGTGTATGTGTAGTCACTGGTGACTGAGGACACCATGGTATCCATAGGCGACGCGCTTTCTTCCAGGTGTATGTGTAGTCACTGGTGACTGAGGACACCATGGTACCCATAGGTGACGCGCTTTCTTCCAGGTGTATATGTAGTCACTGGTGACTGAGGACACCATGGTACCCATAGGCGACGTGCTTTCTTCCAGGTGTATGTGTAGTCACTGGTGACTGAGGACACCATGGTACCTATAGGCGACGCGCTTTCTTCCAGGTGTATATGTAGTCACTGGTGACTGAGGACACCATGGTACCCATAGGCGACGTGCTTTCTTCCAGGTGTATGTGTAGTCACTGGTGACTGAGGACACCATGGTACCCATAGGCGACGCGCTTTCTTCCAGGTGTATATGTAGTCACTGGTGACTGAGGACACCATGGTACCCATAGGCGACGCGCTTTCTTCCAGGTGTATATGTAGTCACTGGTGACTGAGGACACCATGGTACCCATAGGCGACGTGCTTTCTTCCAGGTGTATGTGTAGTCACTGGTGACTGAGGACACCATGGTACCCATAGGCGACGCGCTTTCTTCCAGGTGTATATGTAGTCACTGGTGACTGAGGACACCATGGTACCCATAGGCGACGCGCTTTCTTCCAGGTGTATATGTAGTCACTGGTGACTGAGGACACCATGGTACCCATAGGCGACGTGCTTTCTTCCAGGTGTATATGTAGTCACTGGTGACTGAGGACACCATGGTACCCATAGGCGACGCGCTTTCTTCCAGGTGTATATGTAGTCACTGGTGACTGAGGACACCATGGTACCCATAGGCGACGCGCTTTCTTCCAGGTGTATGTGTAGTCACTGGTGACTGAGGACACCATGGTACCCATAGGCGACGTGCTTTCTTCCAGGTGTATATGTGCTCTACTCTAGACTCGGGGACAGTGTAGTATCAGGCAGTCTCATGTTTCCTCCATGTTTCAGGTAAATCTGTTCTTTCATCTTCGGTATTTACTCACATAATCCCCACAGGGTGCAGCTACTGGCAGTATTATGTATTTGGAGACAAGCTAATCAGGAAATTCCCATATTCTCTATTGTTTGTGATGTTGTAACACTGAGTGTGCCCTGCCAAATGTGTGATTCATTACATAGAATGGACGAGACTTCCTGCCCAGCCTTGGAGCCAGTGTCTACTAGAAGCCTCCAGGGTGAATGACAACACTCGGCCTGATCTCTGTTTACTGTGGGTGACTTTCTGGTGGTTGCATTATTATTATTGGGGGCACTATTGAGGGGATTGTTTCTAATGGGCGCTCTCTGGGGCAGCATTATTACTATTGGGAGCACAATAGGGACTCTGGGGGAACCAAGTAAATTACTGTTACAAATGGGGTTTATCTAAGGAAGCATTACTACTATTGGGGCCACTATGCAGAGGACTTCAACAAATGGGGCCTCTCATGGTGAGCATTATTACTATTGAGGTCATGCTTACTAAGAGGGATCTCTGGAAAATCATTATTAGTATTGGGACACTATGGAGGAGACTGTAACTAATGGGGCTTTCTTGCGGGGAGCCTTATTACTATTTGGGCACTAAGGAGTGGTCTGTTACTAATGGGTTTTCTCTGGGAGGGAGCATTATTACTATTGGGGTCACGGTTACTACGGTTGCTCTCTGGGTGAGCATTATGACAGTTTAGGTCACTGTTACAGTCACATTCAATATTTGCTGTTCACAATTTATTTCTGAGGACGCCTAGTGTGACCCTAATACCGTAGGGGGCATTATCGAGTATTTTTAGGGGCTTTCTTTAGGGCATTATTATCTCTGCATTGCAGCATTTCAGGGACATTGAAGGTTGTTGCTGTTTTGGCGCCAGAATTGATTTTGTAAAATTGAAAAACCCGCGATATCTGTGCAGCAAAGTCTGCAGAAACAAGTTGTGGCTGGAAGAAGTGTTTATGGTGGTCTTGGCTGCATAGAGAAGACAAGAGTAGAGAATGTCTACACTCTGAGGAGACGTGGCTGTGATCCTTGGATGTTCTAGGGAGATTTCTCATGTAACTATCTGATCGGTGCCAGTGCCTGCATCTGATCAGTGCCGGTGCCTACAATCTGAGGAGACGTGGCTGTGATCACTGGATGTTCTTGGGAGATTTCTCATGTAACAATATCTGAACGGTGCCGGTGCCTACACTCTGAGGAGACGTGGCTGTGATCCTTGGATGTTCTAGGGAGATTTCTCATGTAACTATCTGATCGGTGCCAGTGCCTGCATCTGATCAGTGCCGGTGCCTACAATCTGAGGAGACGTGGCTGTGATCACTGGATGTTCTTGGGAGATTTCTCATGTAACAATATCTGATCGGTGCCGGTGCCTGCATCTGATCAGTGCCGGTGCCTACAATCTGAGGAGACGTGGCTGTGATCACTGGATGTTCTTGGGAGATTTCTCATGTAACAATATCTGATCGGTGCCGGTGCCTACAATCTGAGGAGACGTGGCTGTGATCCTTGTATGTTCTAGGGAGATTTCTCATGTAACTATCTGATCGGTGGCGGTGCCTGCATCTAATCAGTGCCGGTGCCTACAATCTGAGGAGACGTGGCTGTGATCACTGGATGTTCTTGGGAGATTTCTCATGTAACAATATCTGATCGTTGCCGGTGCCTACACTCTGAGGAGACGTGGCTGTGATCCTTGGATGTTCTAGGGAGATTTCTCATGTAACAATATCTGATCGGTGCCGGTGCCTGCATCTGATCAGTGCCGGTGCCTACAATCTGAGGAGACGTGGCTGTGATCACTGGATGTTCTTGGGAGATTTCTCATGTAACAATATCTGATCGGTGCCGGTGCCTACAATCTGAGGAGACGTGGCTGTGATCCTTGGATGTTCTAGGGAGATTTCTCATGTAACTATCTGATCGGTGCCGGTGCCTGCATCTGATCAGTGCCGGTGCCTACAATCTGAGGAGACGTGGCTGTGATCACTGGATGTTCTTGGGAGATTTCTCATGTAACAATATCTGATCAGTGCCGGTGCCTACAATCTGAGGAGACGTGGCTGTGATCCTTGGATGTTCTAGGGAGATTTCTCATGTAACTATCTGATCGGTGCCGGTGCCTGCATCTGATCAGTGCCGGTGCCTACAATCTGAGGAGACGTGGCTGTGATCACTGGATGTTCTTGGGAGATTTCTCATGTAACAATATCTGATCGGTGCCGGTGCCTACACTCTGAGGAGACGTGGCTGTGATCCTTGGATGTTCTAGGGAGATTTCTCATGTAACAATATCTGATCGGTGCCGGTGCCTGCATCTGATCAGTGCCAGTGCCTACAATCTGAGGAGACGTGGCTGTGATCACTGGATGTTCTAGGGAGATTTCTCATGTAACAATATCTGATCAGTGCCGGTGCCTACAATCTGAGGAGACGTGGCTGTGATCCTTGGATGTTCTAGGGAGATTTCTCATGTAACTGATCGGTGCCGGTGCCTGCATCTGATCAGTGCCGGTGCCTACAATCTGAGGAGACGTGGCTGTGATCACTGGATGTTCTTGGGAGATTTCTCATGTAACAATATCTGATCGGTGCCGGTGCCTACACTCTGAGGAGACGTGGCTGTTATCCTTGGATGTTCTAGGGAGATTTCTCATGTAACAATATCTGATCGGTGCCGGTGCCTGCATCTGATCAGTGCCGGTGCCTACAATCTGAGGAGACATGGCTGTGATCACTGGATGTTCTAGGGAGATTTCTCATGTAACTATCTGATCGGTGGCGGTGCCTGCATCTGATCAGTGCCGGTGCCTACAATCTGAGGAGACGTGGCTGTGATCACTGGATGTTCTTGGGAGATTTCTCATGTAACAATATCTGATCGGTGCCGGTGCCTACAATCTGAGGAGACGTGGCTGTGATCTTTGGATGTTCTAGGGAGATTTCTCATGTAACTATCTGATCGGTGGCGGTGCCTGCATCTGATCAGTGCCGGTGCCTACAATCTGAGGAGACGTGGCTGTGATCACTGGATGTTCTTGGGAGATTTCTCATGTAACAATATCTGATCGGTGCCGGTGCCTACACTCTGAGGAGACGTGGCTGTGATCCTTGGATGTTCTAGGGAGATTTCTCATGTAACAATATCTGATCGGTGCCGGTGCCTGCATCTGATCAGTGCCGGTGCCTACAATCTGAGGAGACGTGGCTGTGATCACTGGATGTTCTAGGGAGATTTCTCATGTAACAATATATGATCAGTGCCGGTGCCTACAATCTGAGGAGACGTGGCTGTGATCCTTGGATGTTCTAGGGAGATTTCTCATGTAACTATCTGATCGGTGCCGGTGCCTGCATCTGATCAGTGCCGGTGCCTACAATCTGAGGAGACGTGGCTGTGATCACTGGATGTTCTTGGGAGATTTCTCATGTAACAATATCTGATCGGTGTCGGTGCCTACACTCTGAGGAGACGTGGCTGTGATCCTTGGATGTTCTAGGGAGATTTCTCATGTAACAATATCTGATCGGTGCCGGTGCCTACACTCTGAGGAGACGTGGCTGTGATCCTTGGATGTTCTAGGGAGATTTCTCATGTAACAATATCTGATCGGTGCCGGTGCCTGCATCTGATCAGTGCCGGTGCCTACAATCTGAGGAGACGTGGCTGTGATCACTGGATGTTCTAGGGAGATTTCTCATGTAACAATATCTGATCAGTGCCGGTGCCTACAATCTGAGGAGACGTGGCTGTGATCACTGGATGTTCTAGGGAGATTTCTCATGTAACTATCTGATCGGTGCCGGTGCCTGCATCTGATCAGTGCCGGTGCCTACAATCTGAGGAGACGTGGCTGTGATCACTGGATGTTCTTGGGAGATTTCTCATGTAACAATATCTGATCGGTGCCGGTGCCTACACTCTGAGGAGACGTGGCTGTGATCCTTGGATGTTCTAGGGAGATTTCTCATGTAACAATATCTGATCGGTGCCGGTGCCTGCATCTGATCAGTGCCGGTGCCTACAATCTGAGGAGACGTGGCTGTGATCACTGGATGTTCTAGGGAGATTTCTCATGTAACTATCTGATCGGTGGCGGTGCCTGCATCTGATCAGTGCCGGTGCCTACAATCTGAGGAGACGTGGCTGTGATCACTGGATGTTCTTGGGAGATTTCTCATGTAACAATATCTGATCGGTGCCGGTGCCTACAATCTGAGGAGACGTGGCTGTGATCTTTGGATGTTCTAGGGAGATTTCTCATGTAACTATCTGATCGGTGGCGGTGCCTGCATCTGATCAGTGCCGGTGCCTACAATCTGAGGAGACGTGGCTGTGATCACTGGATGTTCTTGGGAGATTTCTCATGTAACAATATCTGATCGGTGCCGGTGCCTACACTCTGAGGAGACGTGGCTGTGATCCTTGGATGTTCTAGGGAGATTTCTCATGTAACAATATCTGATCGGTGCCGGTGCCTGCATCTGATCAGTGCCGGTGCCTACAATCTGAGGAGACGTGGCTGTGATCACTGGATGTTCTAGGGAGATTTCTCATGTAACAATATCTGATCAGTGCCGGTGCCTACAATCTGAGGAGACGTGGCTGTGATCCTTGGATGTTCTAGGGAGATTTCTCATGTAACTATCTGATCGGTGCCGGTGCCTGCATCTGATCAGTGCCGGTGCCTACAATCTGAGGAGACGTGGCTGTGATCACTGGATGTTCTTGGGAGATTTCTCATGTAACAATATCTAATCAGTGCCGGTGCCTACAATCTGAGGAGACGTGGCTGTGATCTTTGGATGTTCTAGGGAGATTTCTCATGTAACTATCTGATCGGTGGCGGTGCCTGCATCTGATCAGTGCCGGTGCCTACAATCTGAGGAGACGTGGCTGTGATCACTGGATGTTCTTTGGAGATTTCTCCTGTAAATACATCTGATCCGTTCCAGTGTCTACAATCTGACAGCACTAAGACTGGGAGATGGTGATGCAAGACATTGTGACCACTGCTGACAGCACATATAGTGTCGACTTTGCCCTCAGCAGAGGATGTGACTGGTACCAGATAGGAAATACAGATTATTATTGACCCAAAGTCGGTGCAGAAATCAGCGTTAGACCCGAGCTCCAGGAAAGATGTAGAGCCGGCTCCCGGAGTTCTCATGTTTGCTTGTGCTAAGGCTCTGTGTTGTGTCACAACCTGGATAAACTAAAGGACACTGTTGTAGTCTGGTGGCTCTGCCACAACCACCTGGGTAGACTATAGGACACTGTTGTAGACTGGTGGCTCTGCCACAACCACCTAGGTAGACTATAGGACACTGTTGTAGTCTGGTGGCTCTGCCACAACCACCTAGGTAGACTAGAGGACACTGTTGTAGTCTGGTGGCTCTGCCACAACCACCTGGGTAGACTAGAGGACACTGTTGTAGTCTGGTGGCTCTGCCACAACCACCTAGGTAGACTATAGGACACTGTTGTAGACTGGTGGCTCTGCCACAACCACCTAGGTAGACTAGAGGACACTGTTGTAGATTGGTGGCTCTGCCACAACCACCTGGTTAGACTATAGGACACTGTTGTAGACTGGTGGCTCTGCCACAACCACCTGGTTAGACTATAGGACACTGTTGTAGTCTGGTGGCTCTGCCACAACCACCTAGGTAGACTAGAGGACACTGTTGTAGACTGGTGGCTCTGCCACAACCACCTAGGTAGACTAGAGGACACTGTTGTAGTCTGGTGGCTCTGCCACAACCACCTGGTTAGACTATAGGACAATGTTGTAGACTGGTGGCTCTGCCACAACCACCTAGGTAGACTATAGGACACTGTTGTAGTCTGGTGGCTCTGCCACAACCACCTGGGTAGACTAGAGGACACTGTTGTAGACTGGTGGCTCTGCCACAACCACCTAGGTAGACTAGAGGACACTGTTGTAGTCTGGTGGCTCTGCCACAACCACCTAGGTAGACTAGAGGACACTGTTGTAGACTGGTGGCTCTGCCACAACCACCTAGGTAGACTAGAGGACACTGTTGTATACTGGTGGCTCTGCCACAACCACCTGGTTAGACTATAGGACACTGTTGTAGACTGGTGGCTCTGCCACAACCACCTGGTTAGACTATAGGACACTGTTGTAGTCTGGTGGCTCTGCCACAACCACCTGGTTAGACTATAATAATAATAATAATAGTCCTTTAATAGTCCCACAATGGGGAAATTCAGTGTGTTACAGCAGCAAAGATAAGCAGATACAAATACAAATACAACATGTACAGGAATATTCCAAGGTGAGAGGCATTACATTGATAGCAGACAGACAGATAGGGCGTAGCAGGGGGGGGGGGGGATTTAACAGGCAGAGAGATATTTTCAGTTCTCTGTGTGTAATGATCTCCGCTTAGGTCGGTGTTGGTTGTACAGCCTAACCGCGGTGGGGAGGAAAGACTTCCGATAGCGCTCCTTCTCACACCTAGGGTGGAGCAGTCGGTCACTGACAGTACTGCTCAGCGCGATCACAGTCTCATGCATGGGATGGGACTTCTTCTTCTGCATGGAGCTCACCACGGACAGTATCCTTCTGTCACCCACCACCTGCACTGGGTCCAGTGGGCTCCCCAGGACAGAGCTGGCCCTTCTAATCAGCTTGTCAAGTTTATTTCTGTCCCTGGTTGATATACTGCTCCCCCAGCAGGCCACTCCAAAGAAGATGGCTGATGCCACTACCGAGTTGAAGAAAGTTCTAAGAAGTGCCCCCCCGGATTCCAAAGGCTCTCAGCTTCCTAAGCAGGTAGAGCCTGCTGTGGCCCTTCCTGTACAGGGCCTCCATATGATCTGCCCAGTCCAGCTTATTATTAAGGAGCAAACCCAGGTACTTATAGGTGTTCACAATCTCGATGCCCGTCCCCAGGATGTCCACTGGTTTAGGAGGGCTTCTGCCTTTGCGGAAGTCCACCACCATCTCCTTGGTCTTCCCCGCGTTAATCTTCAGGTGGTTCCGGTGGCACCAGTCCACAAAATCCCGGTTCAGTTCTCTGTACTCCCTGTCATCATCATCTGTGATGAGACCCACTATTGCAGAGTCGTCAGAATACTTCTGTAGGTAGCAGCTGGATGAGTTGCACCTAAAATCTGCAGTGTACAGTGTGAAGAGGAAAGGGGCGAGAACCGTACCCTGAGGTGCCCCCGTATTACAGATCACTGTACCTGACACACAGTCTCGGGCTCTCACGTATTGAGGTCGATTTGTGAGGTAGTCTAGGATCCAGTTGGAGAGGTGGTGGTCCACTCCAGCAAGGCCCAGCTTGTCCCTCAATAACCTGGGCTGTATGGTGTTAAAAGCACTGGAGAAGTCAAAGAACATTATTCTCACTGTGTTCCCTGGTTTCTCCAGGTGAGACAGAGCCCTGTGCAGAAGATGGATGATGGCATCATCTACCCCAATGCCCGGCCGATAAGCAAACTGGAGTGGGTCCATAGCGGGGCTCACTAGAGGGCGGAGATGTGTGAGAACCAATCTCTCCAAGATCTTCATCAGGTGGGATGTCAGTGCTACAGGTCTGTAGTCGTTGAGGTCCATAGGGTGGGGTTTCTTTGGAACTGGTACCACACAAGAAGATTTCCATAATTCAGGGACTATTTCCTGCCTCAGGCTCATATTATACATATATGTAATTATACCACACAGCTGGTCCCCACAAGTCTTAATTAGCCTTGCACTGATGTCATCTGGCCCTCCGGCTTTCCTCGCCTTGATCTTTTTCATCTCCTTCCTCACCTGGGCCCTTGTGAAGGTCAGACTGTGGCCAGATAAAGATGGATTTCTGGATTTACTGGTCTGTTGGGAAGTGGCCGCATGGGGAGAAGTCATTGTGGTGGGGGGAGCTGATGGACATACTGGGGTGGGAGGAGCTGGTGTGTGATCAAATCTGTTGAAGAATAGGTTTAGTTCATTAAGCCAGTTAACATCTGCCTCAATCTGGCAGACAGACTGTTTATGACCCGAAATTGACTTAAGCCCCTCCCAGACCCCCCTTATGTCTTTTCTTTCCATTTGCTTTTCCATTTTTTCTTTATAACTGGATTTTCCCTGCCTGATTTGATGCCTCAGCTCCTTTTGTACTTCCCTCAACCCCTCCTTATCTCTTGTCCTGAATGCCATCTTTTTCTCCTTAAGTAGTGTTTTTATATCAGAGTTAATCCATGGTTTGTTATTGGAGAAGCACCTCACCACTTTTGTGGGTACTGTGTTGTCCACACAAAAATTAATGTAGTCCGTTATGCAGTGTGTGAGTCCTTCTATATCTTCCCCATAAGAATCCTGCAGAACTTCCCATGCGGTTGTGTCAAAACAATCCCTCAGAGCCTCATCACTCTCCTCGGACCATATCCTCACTGTGCGGGTGACAGCTGGTTCTCTACGTACAAGTGGCTTGTACACAGGTCGGAGATGTACTAGGTTGTGATCCGATCTCCCCAGGGGCGGTAGGGCTGATGAGTTATATGCCTCCCTCACGTTGGCAAAGAACAAGTCCAGTGTTTTGTTGTCTCTTGTGTGGCAGGTTACATACTGTGTGAAACTGGGCAGTGTGGATGATGGAGAGGCATGGTTGAAATCACCCGACAGAAGAAAGAGGGCCTGGGGGTGCTGAGACTGTAACTGGCTCAGCGTGGCTTGTAGGACCTCGCAGGCAGCGTCAGCTTTCGCAGAGGGGGGGACATATGCAGCTATCACGATGACATGTGATAGTTCCCTTGGTAGGTTGTAGACTGGTGGCTCTGCCACAACCACCTAGGTAAACTAGAGGACACTGTTGTAGTCTGGTGGCTCTGCCACAACCACCTGGTTAGACTATAGGACACTGTTGTAGACTGGTGGCTCTGCCACAACCACCTAGGTAGACTAGAGGACACTGTTGTAGACTGGTGGCTCTGCCACAACCACCTAGGTAGACTAGAGGACACTGTTGTAGTCTGGTGGCTCTGCCACAACCACCTGGTTAGACTATAGGACACTGTTGTAGACTGGTGGCTCTGCCACAACCACCTAGGTAGACTAGAGGACACTGTTGTAGTCTGGTGGCTCTGCCACAACCACCTGGTTAGACTATAGGACACTGTTGTAGACTGGTGGCTCTGCCACAACCACCTAGGTAGACTAGAGGACACTGTTGTAGTCTGGTGGCTCTGCCACAACCACCTGGGTAGACTAGAGGACACTGTTGTAGACTGGTGGCTCTGCCACAACCACCTAGGTAGACTAGAGGACACTGTTGTATACTGGTGGCTCTGCCACAACCACCTGGGTAGACTAGAGGACACTGTTGTAGACTGGTGGCTCTGCCACAACCACCTAGGTAGACTAGAGGACACTGTTGTAGTCTGGTGGCTCTGCCACAACCACCTGGGTAGACTAGAGGACACTGTTGTAGACTGGTGGCTCTGCCACAACCACCTGGTTAGACTATAGGACACTGTTGTAGACTGGTGGCTCTGCCACAACCACCTGGTTAGACTATAGGACACTGTTGTAGACTGGTGGCTCTGCCACAACCACCTAGGTAGACTAGAGGACACTGTTGTAGTCTGGTGGCTCTGCCACAACCACCCAGGTAGACTAGAGGACACTGTTGTAGACTGGTGGCTCTGCCACAACCACCTGGTTAGACTATAGGACACTGTTGTAGACTGGTGGCTCTGCCACAACCACCTGGTTAGACTATAGGACACTGTTGTAGTCTGGTGGCTCTGCCACAACCACCTAGGTAGACTAGAGGACACTGTTGTAGACTGGTGGCTCTGCCACAACCACCTAGGTAGACTAGAGGACACTGTTGTAGTCTGGTGGCTCTGCCACAACCACCTGGTTAGACTATAGGACAATGTTGTAGACTGGTGGCTCTGCCACAACCACCTAGGTAGACTATAGGACACTATTGTAGTCTGGTGGCTCTGCCACAACCACCTGGGTAGACTAGAGGACACTGTTGTAGACTGGTGGCTCTGCCACAACCACCTAGGTAGACTAGAGGACACTGTTGTAGTCTGGTGGCTCTGCCACAACCACCTAGGTAGACTAGAGGACACTGTTGTAGACTGGTGGCTCTGCCACAACCACCTGGGTAGACTAGAGGACACTGTTGTAGACTGGTGGCTCTGCCACAACCACCTAGGTAGACTAGAGGACACTGTTGTAGTCTGGTGGCTCTGCCACAACCACCTGGGTAGACTAGAGGACACTGTTGTAGACTGGTGGCTCTGCCACAACCACCTAGGTAGACTAGAGGACACTGTTGTATACTGGTGGCTCTGCCACAACCACCTGGGTAGACTAGAGGACACTGTTGTAGACTGGTGGCTCTGCCACAACCACCTGGGTAGACTAGAGGACACTGTTGTAGTCTGGTGGCTCTGCCACAACCACCTGGGTAGACTAGAGGACACTGTTGTAGACTGGTGGCTCTGCCACAACCACCTGGGTAGACTAGAGGACACTGTTGTAGACTGGTGGCTCTGCCACAACCACCTGGGTAGACTAGAGGACACTGTTGTAGTCTGGTGGCTCTGCCACAACCACCTGGGTAGACTAGAGGACACTGTTGTAGTCTGGTGGCTCTGCCACAACCACCTGTGTAGACTAGAGGACACTGTTGTAGTCTGGTGGTGACTTGTTATATAGGTTGATCAATGGGTTTCTGGTAGGTGACTGCAAGTGTTGCTTTTCATGTATATTATTCCCTTGTGTCCAGCTTCTGTGGTATCTGTGGAGGTAATAGCCACATGACCAGGATATCAATGATGTAGTTGCAGCAGCCCGTGGGACAACATTGCTTCTTTCTCCACCTTTTGCATATTGTGGTGCGTAGACTGTGGAGGTGTGAAGAAGCTATGCATGCAGACGATGGATCATTGGTTGTACAGGCCGATTCTCAGGATGTGGCTGGTATGTCAGAGACGTGGGTTTGTGGATTTTCTTTCTTCCACAGTTTGTGTATTGGGAGTTATGGAAACTGCTGAGTGTGTTGTGCTCTGCTCAGTCTCACTAATCCCCATTCCCTTCTATGGGAGTTACAGAAACAGCATATGGTGGCCTGGTCCTGCTCGCTGTTCCCAGTGGTACATTAGTGTCTCCTCACTGTTGGTAGAAAAACCTAACCTTTTATTGACCTATAGGCTCCACTCAGGTAGGTCACACAACATGACCTGACTGGAGAAACAATGGTTTAATCTCAAGAGCCAACCAGGCTTCTTCACTGTAAGGACTGTGAATCTGTGGAATAGCCTACCCCCGGAGCTGCTTCTTCACTGTAAGGACTGTGAATCTGTGGAGTAGCCTACCCCAGGAGCTGGTTCTATACTGTAAGGACTGTGAATCTGTGGAATAGCCTACCCCAGGAGCTGGATCTATACTGTAAGGACTGTGAATCTGTGGAATATCCTACCCCAGGAGCTGGTTCTATACTGTAAGGACTGTGAATCTGTGGAGTAGCCTACCCCCGGAGCTGCTTCTTCACTGTAAGGACTGTGAATCTGTGGAGTAGCCTACCCCAGGAGCTGGTTCTATACTGTAAGGACTGTGAATCTGTGGAATAGCCTACCCCAGGAGCTGGTTCTATACTGTAAGGACTGTGAATCTGTGGAGTAGCCTACCCCCGGAGCTGCTTCTTCACTGTAAGGACTGTGAATCTGTGGAGTAGCCTCCTACCCCAGGAGCTGGATCTATACTGTAAGGACTGTGAATCTGTGGAATAGCCTACCCCAGGAGCTGGATCTATACTGTAAGGACTGTGAATCTGTGGAATAGCCTACCCCAGGAGCTGGTTCTATACTGTAAGGACTGTGAATCTGTGGAATAGCCTACCCCAGGAGCTGGATCTATACTGTAAGGACTGTGAATCTGTGGAATATCCTACCCCAGGAGCTGGTTCTATACTGTAAGTACTGTGAATCTGTGGAATAGCCTACCCCAGGAGCTGGATCTATACTGTAAGGACTGTGAATCTGTGGAATAGCCTACCCCAGGAGCTGCTTTTATACTGTAAGGACTGTGAATCTGTGGAATAGCCTACCCCAGGAGCTGGATCTATACTGTAAGGACTGTGAATCTGTGGAGTAGCCTACCCCAGGAGCTGGATCTATACTGTAAGGACTGTGAATCTGTGGAATAGCCTACCCCAGGAGCTGCTTCCTCACTGTAAGGACTGTGAATCTGTGGAGTAGTCTACCCCAGGAGCGGGTTCTATACTGTAAGTACTGTGAATCTGTGGAATAGCCTACCCCAGTAGCTGAATCTATACTGTAAGGACTATGAATCTGTGGAGTAGCCTACCCCAGGAGCTGTATCTATACTGTAAGGACTGTGAATCTGTGGAATAGCCTACCCCAGGTGCTGAATCTATACTGTAAGGATTGTGAATCTGTGGAATAGCCTACCCCAGGAGCTGGTTCTATACTGTAAGTACTGTGAATCTGTGGAGTTGCCTACCCCAGGAGCTGCTTCTATACTGTAAGGACTGTGAATCTGTGGAATAGCCTACCCCAGGAGCTGGATCTATACTGTAAGGATTGTGAATCTGTGGAATAGCCTACCCCAGGAGCTGGATCTATACTGTAAGGACTGTGAATCTGTGGAATAGCCTACCCCAGGAGCTGCTTCTATACTGTAAGGACTGTGAATCTGTGGAGTAGCCTACCCCAGGAGCTGCTTCCATACTGTAAGGACTGTGAATCTGTGGAGTAGCCTACCCCAGGAGCTGGTTCTATACTGTAAGTACTGTGAATCTGTGGAGTAGCCTACCCCAGGAGCTGGTTCTATACTGTAAGAGCTGTGAATCTGTGGAGTAGCCTACCCCAGGAGCTGGTCCTGTACTGTAAGGACTGTGAATCTGTGGAGTAGCCTACCCCAGGAGCTGCTTCTATACTGTAAGGACTGTGAATCTGTGGAATAGCCTACCACAGGAGCTGGTTCTATACTGTAAGTACTGTGAATCTGTGGAGTAGCCTACCCCAGGAGCTGCTTTTATACTGTAAGGACTGTGAATCTGTGGAGTAGCCTACCCCAGGAGCTGCTTCTATACTGTAAGGACTGTGAATCTGTGGAGTAGCCTACCCCAGGAGCTGGTTCTATACTGTAAGTACTGTGAATCTGTGGAGTAGCCTACCCCAGGAGCTGGTTCTATACTGTAAGAGCTGTGAATCTGTGGAGTAGCCTACCCCAGGAGCCGGTCCTGTACTGTAAGGACTGTGAATCTGTGGAGTAGCCTACCCCAGGAGCTGCTTCTATACTGTAAGGACTGTGAATCTGTGGAATAGCCTACCACAGGAGCTGGTTCTATACTGTAAGTACTGTGAATCTGTGGAGTAGCCTACCCCAGGAGCTGCTTTTATACTGTAAGGACTGTGAATCTGTGGAATAGCCTACCACAGGAGCTGGTTCTTTACTGTAAGTACTGTGAATCTGTTGAGTAGCCTACCCCAGGAGCTGGTTCTATACTGTAAGAGCTGTGAATCTGTGGAGTAGCCTACCCCAGGAGCTGCTTCTGTACTGTAAGGACAGTGAATATGTGGACTAGCCTACCCCAGGAGCTGGTTCTATACTGTAAGTACTGTGAATCTGTGGAATAGCCTACCCCAGGAGCTGGATCTATACTGTAAGGATTGTGAATCTGTGGAGTAGCCTACCCCAGGAGCTGGTTCTATACTGTAAGTACTGTGAATCTGTGTAGTAGCCTACCCCAGGAGCTGGTTCTATACTGTAAGGACTGTGAATCTGTGGAGTAGCCTACCCCAGGAGCTGGTTCTATACTGTAAGGACTGTGAATCTGTGGAGTAGCCTACCCCAGGAGCTGGATCTATACTGTAAGGAATGTGAATCTGTGGAATAGCCTACCCCAGGAGCTGGTTCTATACTGTATTGACTGTGAATCTGTGGAATAGCCTACCCCAGGAGCTGGATCTATACTGTAAGGACTGTGAATCTGTGGAATAGCCTACCCCAGGAGCTGGTTCTATACTGTAAGGACTGTGAGTCTGTGGAATAGCCTACCCCAGGAGCTGGATCTATACTGTAAGGACTGTGAATCTGTGGAATATCCTACCCCAGGAGCTGGTTCTATACTGTAAGTACTGTGAATCTGTGGAATAGCCTACCCCAGGAGCTGGATCTATACTGTAAGGACTGTGAATCTGTGGAATATCCTACCCCAGGAGCTGCTTTTATACTGTAAGGACTGTGAATCTGTGGAATAGCCTACCCCAGGAGCTGGATCTATACTGTAAGGACTGTGAATCTGTGGAGTAGCCTACCCCAGGAGCTGGATCTATACTGTAAGGACTGTGAATCTGTGGAATAGCCTACCCCAGGAGCTGCTTCCTCACTGTAAGGACTGTGAATCTGTGGAGTAGTCTACCCCAGGAGCGGGTTCTATACTGTAATTACTGTGAATCTGTGGAATAGCCTACCCCAGTAGCTGAATCTATACTGTAAGGACTGTGAATCTGTGGAGTAGCCTACCCCAGGAGCTGGATCTATACTGTAAGGACTGTGAATCTGTGGAATAGCCTACCCCAGGAGCTGAATCTATACTGTAAGGATTGTGAATCTGTGGAATAGCCTACCCCAGGAGCTGGTTCTATACTGTAAGTACTGTGAATCTGTGGAGTTGCCTACCCCAGGAGCTGCTTCTATACTGTAAGGACTGTGAATCTGTGGAATAGCCTACCCCAGGAGCTGGATCTATACTGTAAGGATTGTGAATCTGTGGAATAGCCTACCCCAGGAGCTGGATCTATACTGTAAGGACTGTGAATCTGTGGAATAGCCTACCCCAGGAGCTGCTTCTATACTGTAAGGACTGTGAATCTGTGGAGTAGCCTACCCCAGGAGCTGCTTCTATACTGTAAGGACTGTGAATCTGTGGAGTAGCCTACCACAGGAGCTGGTTCTATACTGTAAGTACTATGAATCTGTGGAGTAGCCTACCCCAGGAGCTGCTTTTATACTGTAAGGACTGTGAATCTGTGGAATAGCCTACCACAGGAGCTGGTTCTATACTGTAAGTACTGTGAATCTGTTGAGTAGCCTACCCCAGGAGCTGGTTCTATACTGTAAGAGCTGTGAATCTGTGGAGTAGCTTACCCCAGGAGCTGCTTCTATACTGTAAGGACAGTGAATATGTGGACTAGCCTACCCCAGGAGCTGGTTCTATACTGTAAGTACTGTGAATCTGTGGAATAGCCTACCCCAGGAGCTGGATCTATACTGTAAGGATTGTGAATCTGTGGAGTAGCCTACCCCAGGAGCTGCTTCTATACTGTAAGTACTGTGAATCTGTGGAATAGCCTACCCCAGGAGCTGGTTCTATACTGTAAGGACTGTGAATCTGTGGAGTAGCCTACCCCAGGAGCTGGTTCTATACTGTAAGGACTGTGAATCTGTGGAGTAGCCTACCCCAGGAGCTGGATCTATACTGTAAGGACTGTGAATCTGTGGAATAGCCTACCCCAGGAGCTGGTTCTATACTGTAAGGACTGTGAATCTGTGGAATAGCCTACCCCAGGAGCTGGATCTATACTGTAAGGACTGTGAATCTGTGGAATATCCTACCCCAGGAGCTGGTTCTATACTGTAAGTACTGTGAATCTGTGGAATAGCCTACCACAGGAGCTGGATCTATACTGTAAGGACTGTGAATCTGTGGAATAGCCTACCCCAGGAGCTGCTTTTATACTGTAAGGACTGTGAATCTGTGAAATAGCCTACCCCAGGAGCTGGATCTATACTGTAAGGACTGTGAATCTGTGGAATAGCCTACCCCAGGAGCTGCTTCCTCACTGTAAGGACTGTGAATCTGTGGAGTAGCCTACCCCAGGAGCTGGATCTATACTGTAAGGACTGTGAATCTGTGGAATAGCCTACCCCAGGAGCTGCTTCCTCACTGTAAGGACTGTGAATCTGTGGAGTAGCCTACCCCAGGAGCGGGTTCTATACTGTAAGTACTGTGAATCTGTGGAGTAGCCTACCCCAGTAGCTGAATCTATACTGTAAGGACTGTGAATCTGTGGAGTAGCCTACCCCAGGAGCTGTATCTATACTGTAAGGACTGTGAATCTGTGGAATAGCCTACCCCAGGAGCTGAATCTATACTGTAAGGATTGTGAATCTGTGGAATAGCCTACCCCAGGAGCTGGTTCTATACTGTAAGTACTGTGAATCTGTGGAGTAGCCTACCCCAGGAGCTGCTTCTATACTGTAAGGACTGTGAATCTGTGGAATAGCCTACCCCAGGAGCTGGATCTATACTGTAAGGATTGTGAATCTGTGGAATAGCCTACCCCAGGAGCTGGATCTATACTGTAAGGACTGTGAATCTGTGGAATAGCTTACCCCAGGAGCTGCTTCTATACTGTAAGGACTGTGAATCTGTGGAGTAGCCTACCCCAGGAGCTGCTTCTATACTGTAAGGACTGTGAATCTGGAGTAGCCTACCCCAGGAGCTGGTTCTATACTGTAAGTACTGTGAATCTGTGGAGTAGCCTACCCCAGGAGCTGGTTCTATACTGTAAGGACTGTGAATCTGTGGAATAGCCTACCCCAGGAGCTGAATCTATACTGTAAGGATTGTGAATCTGTGGAAAAGCCTACCCCAGGAACTGCTTCTATACTGTAAGGACTGTGAATCTGTGGAGTAGCCTACCCCAGGAGCTGCTTCTATACTGTAAGGACTGTGAATCTGTGGAATAGCCTACCCCAGGAGCTGGATCTATACTGTAAGGATTGTGAATCCATGGAATAGCCTACCCCAGGAGCTGGATCTATACTGTAAGGACTGTGAATCTGTGGAATAGCCTACCCCAGGAGCTGAATCTATACTGTAAGGATTGTGAATCTATGGAATAGCCTACCCCAGGAACTGCTTCTATACTGTAAGTACTGTGAATCTGTGGAGTAGCCTACCCCAGGAGCTGGTTCTATACTGTAAGAGCTGTGAATCTGTGGAGTAGCCTACCCCAGGAGCTGGTCCTGTACTGTAAGGACTGTGAATCTGTGGAGTAGCCTACCCCAGGAGCTGCTTCTATACTGTAAGGACAGTGAATATGTGGACTAGCCTACCCCAGGATCTGGTTCTATACTGTAAGTACTGTAAATCTGTGGAATAGCCTACCCCAGGAGCTGGATCTATACTGTAAGAACTGTGAATCTGTGGAATAGCCTACCCCAGGAGCTGGTTCTATACTGTGAGGACTGTGAATCTGTGGAGTAGCCTACCCCAGGAGCTGCTTCTATACTGTAACTACTGTGAATCTGTGGAGTAGCCTACCCCAGGAGCTGGTTCTATACTGTAAGGACTGTGAATCTGTGGAGTAGCCTACCCCAGGAGCTGGTTCTATACTGTAAGTACTGTGAATCTGTGGAGTAGCCTACCCCAGGAGCTGCTTCTATACTGTAAGGACTGTGAATCTGTGGAATAGCCTACCCCAGGAGCTGGTTCTATACTGTAAAGACTGTGAATCTGTGGAGTAGCCTACCCTAGGAGCTGCTTCTATACTCTAAGGACTGTGAATCTGTGGAATAGCCTACCCCAGGAGCTGGATCTATACTGTAAGGATTGTGAATCCATGGAATAGCCTACCCCAGGAGCTGGATCTATACTGTAAGGACTGTGAATCTGTGGAATAGCCTACCCCAGGAGCTGAATCTATACTGTAAGGATTGTGAATCTGTGGAATAGCCTACCCCAGGAACTGCTTCTATACTGTAAGTACTGTGAATCTGTGGAGTAGCCTACCCCAGGAGCTGGTTCTATACTGTAAGAGCTGTGAATCTGTGGAGTAGCCTACCCCAGGAGCTGGTCCTGTACTGTAAGGACTGTGAATCTGTGGAGTAGCCTACCCCAGGAGCTGCTTCTATACTGTAAGGACAGTGAATATGTGGACTAGCCTACCCCAGGATCTGGTTCTATACTGTAAGTACTGTAAATCTGTGGAATAGCCTACCCCAGGAGCTGGATCTATACTGTAAGAACTGTGAATCTGTGGAATAGCCTACCCCAGGAGCTGGTTCTATACTGTGAGGACTGTGAATCTGTGGAGTAGCCTACCCCAGGAGCTGCTTCTATACTGTAACTACTGTGAATCTGTGGAGTAGCCTACCCCAGGAGCTGCTTCTATACTGTAAGGACTGTGAATCTGTGGAGTAGCCTACCCCAGGAGCTGAATCTATACTGTAAGGATTGTGAATCTGTGGAATAGCCTACCCCAGGAGCTGGTTCTATACTGTAAGGACTGTGAATCTGTGGAGTAGCCTACCCCAGGAGCTGCTTCTATACTGTAAGGACTGTGAATCTGTGGAATAGCCTACCCCAGGAGCTGGTTCTATACTGTAAGGACTGTGAATCTGTGGAGTAGCCTACCCCAGGAGCTAGTCACAACTGACAGCTTCAAAAAAGCTTAGATGCCATTTTAGAGCAAAATAGCATTGATGGTTATGGAAATGTATAGACTGTCCTGACGTTTCCCATCCCCTGGTTGAAATTGATGAACATTTGTCTTTTTTTGGCCATAACTATGTAACTATCATCATCTCATCCGGAGCAGCAGGTTTCATTGCGAGGATGTCCTGTGAACGTCTGTATCTAGTCTGCTGTAATGTTGGTTTTCAGATGATTTTCTCCTGGGCACAGGAGGCACCAACTCTTCTTCCGAGGTCCTCAGAAATTTCCTTTGTTCATGCCATGATACACTAAGCTAAAGGTTCACATACTTTTAGATGTGTGATATTGGATCATTAGCTTATATACTGTAAATAGATGAACAAGTCTAATATTTTTGACTCCTTTGTATGATTTTCTTCTCTTCACGTACTTTTAGGACTTGTGTAAACATCTGATGAAGGTTTAAGTCAGATTTATTCAGAGCTATGAAGAGTTTGAAAAGTTTCCACTGTAGGTTTTAGTGTGACATTACATCTCAACGTCCTTCCTTACCATGTGCTACCGATTTGTGGTCACACATTTTCAACGTTGTCAGTTTTTTCCCATATTTTATAATGTGGACTTCATCCATTACAATGCCCAGCCCAAATCTGCATTTTAATGACTCATCAATTCTGCTGTCCCATCCGATTAGCGATTCCCTCTTTACAGTCCGTCACATCACAACAGACTTGCTTATTACCAACCATAAAAGCAATTCACTTCAAGGACGAGAACCTTTGCCAGGAACAAACTGATAAGATGATAATCTTAAGGTAATAATCCAAAACCTGTCCACAGGGTGACAATACCGTGCAGAACAGCAGCAACAAACACTGCTACTATAAATGTACAAATCATATGTCAGGATGTATATGTCATGTATACAGAGTATAGAGAGAGAGCAACACCATCTGTGGTGAGGAAAGGTGACCACATGGTTAGTCATGAAGCTCAGTAGGTGGTCCATCAGGGAGGAGGACCAATGGTGGCTCAGATACTGAGATGTAAGAGCACACTGTGAGAGTCAAGAAGCTCTGTAGGTGGTCCATCGGGGAGGAGGACCAATGGTGGCTCAGATACTGAGATGTAAGAGCACACTGTGAGAGTCAGGAAGCTCTGTAGGTGGTCCATCAGGGAGGAGGACCAATGGTGGCTCAGATACTGAGATGTAAGAGCACACTGTGAGAGTCGGGAAGCTCTGTGGGTGGTCCATCAGGGAGGAGGACCATTGGTGGCTCAGATACTGAGATGTAAGAGCACACTGTGAGAGTCAGGAAGCTCTGTAGGTGGTCCATCAGGGAGGAGGACCAATGGCTCAGATACTGAGATGTAAGAGCACACTGTGAGAGTCAAGAAGCTCTGTAGGTGGTCCATCGGGGAGGAGGACCAATGGTGGCTCAGATACTGAGATGTAAGAGCACACTGTGAGAGTCAGGAAGCTCTGTAGGTGGTCCATCGGGGAGGAGGACCAATGGTGGCTCAGATACTGAGATGTAAGAGCACACTGTGAGAGTCGGGAAGCTCTGTGGGTGGTCCATCAGGGAGGAGGACCAATGGTGGCTCAGATACTGAGATGCGAGAGCACACTGTGAGAGTCAGGAAGCTCTGTAGGTGGTCCATCGGGGAGGAGGACCAATGGTGGCTCAGATACTGAGATGTAAGAGCACACTGTGAGAGTCAGGAAGCTCTGTAGGTGGTCCATCGGGGAGGAGGACCAATGGTGGCTCAGATACTGAGATGTAAGAGCACACTGTGAGAGTCAGGAAGCTCTGTAGGTGGTCCATCAGGGAGGAGGACCAATGGTGGCTCAGATACTGAGATGTGAGAGCACACTGTGAGAGTCAGGAAGCTCTGTAGGTGGTCCATCAGGGAGGAGGACCAATGGTGGCTCAGATACTGAGATGTAAGAGCACACTGTGAGAGTCAGGAAGCTCTGTAGGTGGTCCATCAGGGAGGAGGACCATTGGTGGCTCAGATACTGAGATGTAAGAGCACACTGTGAGAGTCAGGAAGCTCTGTAGGTGGTCCATCGGGGAGGAGGACCATTGGTGGCTCAGATACTGAGATGTAAGAGCACACTGTGAGAGTCAGGAAGCTCTGTGGGTGGTCCATCGGGGAGGAGGACCATTGGTCGCTCAGATACTGAGATGTAAGAGCACACTGTGAGAGTCAGGAAGCTCTGTGGGTGGTCCATCAGGGAGGAGGACCAATAGTGGCTCAGATACTGAGATGTAAGAGCACACTGTGAGAGTCGGGAAGCTCTGTAGGTGGTCCATCAGGGAGGAGGACCAATAGTGGCTCAGATACCGAGATGTAAGAGCACACTGTGAGAGTCGGGAAGCTCTGTAGGTGGTCCATCAGGGAGGAGGACCAATGGTGGCTCAGATACTGAGATGTGAGAGCACACTGTGAGAGTCAGGAAGCTCTGTAGGTGGTCCATTGGGGAGGAGGACCATTGGTGGCTCAGATACTGAGATGTGAGAGCACACTGTGAGAGTCAGGAAGCTCTGTAGGTGGTCCATCGGGGAGGAGGACCATTGGTGGCTCAGATACTGAGATGTGAGAGCACACTGTGAGAGTCAGGAAGCTCTGTGGGTGGTCCATCGGGGAGGAGGACCATTGGTGGCTCAGATACTGAGATGTAAGAGCACACTGTGAGAGTCAGGAAGCTCTGTAGGTGGTCCATCAGGGAAGAGGACCAATGGTGGCTCAGATACTGAGATGCAAGAGCACACTGTGAGAGTCATGAAGCTCTGTGGGTGGTCCATCAGGGAGAGGGACAAATAGTGGCTGCAGATTCATAGTGAGTTCTCACATCTCAGTATCTGCAGCCACCATTGCTCCTCCTCCCTGATGGACCACCCACAGAGCTTCATGACTCCCAGTGTGGTTTCACATCTCAGTGAGTCATAAAGCTCTCTAAGTGGTCCATCAGGGAGGAGGACCATTGGTGGCTCAGATACTGAGATGTAAGAGCCAGGAAGCTCTGTAGGTGGTCCATCGGGGAAGAGGACCAATGGTGGCTCAGATACTGACATGTGAGACCACACAGTGAGAGTCAGGAAGCTCTGTGGGTGGTCCATCAGGGAGGAGGACCAATAGTGGCTCAGATACTGAGATGTAAGAGCACACTGTGAGAGTCAGGAAGCTCTGTAGGTGGTCCATCAGGGAGGAGGACCAATAGTGGCTCAGATACCGAGATGTAAGAGCACACTGTGAGAGTCAGGAAGCTCTGTAGGTGGTCCATCAGGGAGGAGGACCAATGGTGGCTCAGATACTGAGATGTGAGAGCACACTGTGAGAGTCAGGAAGCTCTGTAGGTGGTCCATCGGGGAGGAGGACCATTGGTGGCTCAGATACTGAGATGTGAGAGCACACTGTGAGAGTCAGGAAGCTCTGTAGGTGGTCCATCGGGGAGGAGGACCATTGGTGGCTCAGATACTGAGATGTGAGAGCACACTGTGAGAGTCAGGAAGCTCTGTAGGTGGTCCATCGGGGAGGAGGACCATTGGTGGCTCAGATACTGAGATGTAAGAGCACACTGTGAGAGTCAGGAAGCTCTGTAGGTGGTCCATCGGGGAGGAGGACCATTGGTGGCTCAGATACTGAGATGTAAGAGCACACTGTGAGAGTCAGGAAGCTCTGTGGGTGGTCCATCAGGGAGGAGGACCATTGGTGGCTCAGATACTGAGATGTGAGAGCACACTGTGAGAGTCAGGAAGCTCTGTAGGTGGTCCATCAGGGAGGAGGACCAATGGTGGCTCAGATACTGAGATGTAAGACCACGCTTAGACATGCCTGACCTGCACAAATTATAATGCGCCCCCCCCCCCTCCTTAGTGGCCCATACAATATAATGCCCCTGCAGTGGCTCCATATAATATAACATCCCATGACACGTTAACCTGTCCCCCAGTGGCCCCTCAGGCATATATTATAAAGTCCCCCACCAGTTACCCCACAGTTTCTTGCCCCCTTCTAGTGTCCACAGTACAAAGGTTCAAAGAAATAATAAAAAAACAAACTAATACTCTCCCCATTCTCTTTTGTCTTTGCTCCAGGAGGCACGATGTAAGTGACATCACACCTATCGATCCCATGACACCGGGAGCAAGAGACAGGGGCCAAATGGTGAAGCAGGTAAAGGACGGCCCCTGCCTCACCATTGTGTTCAACTCATCTGTGCCCAGAGGAGTCTACACATACCGGAGCGGCCGGACCCGCTGCTCAGAACTGCACCCTTAATGGTGGACTGCACCGTCATCCCAAGAGGGCTCCTACTACCATAGGGTGAGATTCAAGTCCGCCATGTGCCATATGATTAAAGTGAGCCTGGGCCCATATGAGACAAGATGAGACAGGTTGCTGTGACGTGTGGACACATGGAGCGAGGTGCTGGAAATGTGACCAATGTGAGTGCACAATACTGGACAATGGCACTGGCAATGGTTTGGTGAGGTGGTAGGACTTTGTTAAACACCATCTTTTTGGGGACTGAAATTCTTTTCCTACAGAAGACACATTAGTGACCAGCTGGACCATAAAGATCCCTGTGAAGTTATAATAATAATATTACATTTTATTTCTATAGCGCCAACATATTCCGCAGCGCTGTACAACTTGTAGGGATCAAGTACTGACAAAAAAGAGACATTACAAAGAAATAGTCAATTCACACACTGGGACTGAGGGCCCTGCTCACAAGAGCTTACAATCTATGAGGTAGAGGTGACACAAGAGCTTACAATCTATGAGGTAGAGGAGGTGACACAAGAGCTTATAATCTATGAGGTAGAGGTGACACAAGAGCTTACAATCTATGAGGTAGAGGAGGTGACACAAGAGCTTACAATCTATGAGGTAGAGGTGACACAAGAGCTTACAATCTATGAGGTACAGCGGGTGACACAAGAGCTTACAATCTATGAGGTAGAGGGAGTGACACAAGAGCTTACACTCTATGAGGTAGAGGAGGTGACACAAGAGCTTACAATCTATGAGGTAGAGGAGGTGACACAAGAGCTTACAATCTATGAGGTAGAGGTGACACAAGAGCTTACAATCTATGAGGTAGAGGAGGTGACACAAGAGCTTACAATCTATGAGGTAGAGGAGGTGACACAAGAGCTTACAATCTATGAGGTAGAGGTGACACAAGAGCTTACAATCTATGAGGTAGAGGAGGTGACACAAGAGCTTACAATCTATGAGGTAGAGGAGGTGACACAAGAGCTTATAATCTATGAGGTAGAGGTGACACAAGAGCTTACAATCTATGAGGTAGAGGTGACACAAGAGCTTACAATCTATGAGGTAGAGGAGGTGACACAGGAGTTTATAATCTATGAGGTAGAGGAGGTGACACAAGAGCTTACAATCTATGAGGTAGAGGTGACACAAGAGCTTACAATCTATGAGGTAGAGGAGGTGACACAAGAGCTTACAATCTATGAGGTAGAGGAGGTGACACGAGCTTACAATCTATGAGGTAGAGGTGACACAAGAGCTTACAATCTATGAGGTAGAGGTGACACAAGAGCTTAAAATCTATGAGGTAGAGGAGGTGACACAAGAGCTTACAATCTATGAGGTAGAGGTGACACAAGAGCTTATAATCTATGAGGTAGAGGTGACAAGAGCTTACAATCTATGAGGTAGAGGAGGTGACACAAGAGCTTACACTCTATGAGGTAGAGGAGGTGACACAAGAGCTTACAATCTATGAGGTAGAGGTGACACAAGAGCTTACAATCTATGAGGTAGAGGAGGTGACACAAGAGCTTACAATCTATGAGGTAGAGGTGACACAAGAGCTTACACTCTATGAGGTAGAGGAGGTGACACAAGAGCTTACAATCTATGAGGTAGAGGAGGTGACACAAGAGCTTACAATCTATGAGGTAGAGGTGACACAAGAGCTTACAATCTATGAGGTAGAGGAGGTGACACAAGAGCTTACAATCTATGAGGTAGAGGAGGTGACACAAGAGCTTACAATCTATGAGGTAGAGGTGACACAAGAGCTTACAATCTATGAGGTAGAGGAGGTGACACAAGAGCTTACAATCTATGAGGTAGAGGAGGTGACACAAGAGCTTACAATCTATGAGGTAGAGGTGACACAAGAGCTTACACTCTATGAGGTAGAGGAGGTGACACAAGAGCTTACAATCTATGAGGTAGAGGAGGTGACACAAGAGCTTACAATCTATGAGGTAGAGGAGGTGACACAAGAGCTTACAATCTATGAGGTAGAGGTGACACAAGAGCTTACACTCTATGAGGTAGAGGAGGTGACACAAGAGCTTACAATCTATGAGGTAGAGGAGGTGACACAAGAGCTTACAATCTATTAGGTAGAGGAGGTGACACAAGAGCTTACAATCTATGAGGTAGAGGAGGTGACACAAGAGCTTACAATCTATGAGGTAGAGGTGACACAAGAGCTTACAATCTATGAGGTAGAGGTGACACAAGAACTTACAATCTATGAGGTAGAGGAGGTGACACAAGAGCTTACAATCTATGAGGTAGAGGTGACACAAGAGCTTACAATCTATGAGGTAGAGGAGGTGACACAAGAGCTTACAATCTATGAGGTAGAGGAGGTGACACAAGAGCTTACAATCTATGAGGTAGAGGTGACACAAGAGCTTACAATCTATGAGGTAGAGGTGACACAAGAGCTTACAATCTATGAGGTAGAGGTGACACAAGAGCTTACAATCTATGAGGTAGAGGTGACACAAGAGCTTACAATCTATGAGGTAGAGGAGGTGACACAAGAGCTTACAATCTATGAGGTAGAGGTGACACAAGAGCTTACAATCTATGAGTTATAGACAAGACACATGGTACATATGGCTGCTGTAGGGTCACATTACATGGTCTGTATAGCTGGGTTAGGTTATATGGTACATATGGCTGCTGTAGGGTCACGTTACATGGTCTGTATAGCTGGGTTAGGTTATATGGTACGTATGGCTGCTGTAGGGTCACGTTACATGGTCTGTATAGCTGGGTTAGGTTATATGGTACATATGGCTGCTGTAGGGTCACGTTACATTGTATAGCTGGGTTAGGTTATATGGTACATATGGCTGCTGTAGGGTCACGTTACATGGTCTGTATAGCTGGGGTTAGGTTATATGGTACATATGGCTGCTGTAGGGTCACGTTACATGGTTTGTATAGCTGGGTTAGGTTAGTACATATGGCTGCTGTAGGGTCACGTTACATGGTCTGTATAGCTGGGTTAGGTTATATGGTACGTATGGCTGCTGTAGGGTCACGTTACATGGTCTGTATAGCTGGGGTTAGGTTATATGGTATATATGGCTGCTGTAGGGTGACGTTACATGGTCTGTATAGCTGGGTTAGGTTATATGGTACATATGGCTGCTGTAGGGTCACGTTACATTGTATACCTGGGTTAGGTTATATGGTACATATGGCTGCTGTAGGGTCACGTTACATTGTATAGCTGGGTTAGGTTATATGGTACATATGGCTGCTGTAGGGTCACGTTACATGGTCTGTATAGCTGGGTTAGGTTATATGGTACATATGGCTGCTGTAGGGTCACGTTACATGGTCTGTATAGCTGGGGTTAGGTTATGGTACATATGGCTGCTGTAGGGTCACGTTACATTGTATAGCTGGGTTAGGTTATATGGTACATATGGCTGCTGTAGGGTCACGTTACATGGTCTGTATAGCTGGGGTTAGGTTATATGGTACATATGGCTGCTGTAGGGTCACGTTACATGGTTTGTATAGCTGGGTTAGGTTAGTACATATGGCTGCTGTAGGGTCACGTTACATGGTCTGTATAGCTGGGTTAGGTTATATGGTACATATGGCTGCTGTAGGGTCACGTTACATGGTCTGTATAGCTGGGGTTTGGTTATATGGTACATATGGCTGCTGTAGGGTCACGTTACATGGTCTGTATAGCTGGGTTAGGTTATGGTACATATGGCTGCTGTAGGGTCACGTTACATTGTATAGCTGGGTTAGGTTATATGGTACATATGGCTGCTGTAGGGTCACGTTACATGGTCTGTATAGCTGGGGTTAGGTTATATGGTACATATGGCTGCTGTAGGGTCACGTTACATGGTCTGTATAGCTGGGTTAGGTTATGGTACATATGGCTGCTGTAGGGTCACGTTACATTGTATAGCTGCGTTAGGTTATATGGTACATATGGCTGCTGTAGGGTCACGTTACATGGTCTGTATAGCTGGGGTTAGGTTATATGGTACATATGGCTGCTGTAGGGTCACGTTACATGGTCTGTATAGCTGGGTTAGGTTATGGTACATATGGCTGCTGTAGGGTCACGTTACATGGTCTGTATAGCTGGGTTAGGTTATATGGTACATATGGCTGCTGTAGGGTCACGTTACATTGTATACCTGGGTTAGGTTATATGGTACATATGGCTGCTGTAGGGTCACGTTACATTGTATAGCTGGGTTAGGTTATATGGTACATATGGCTGCTGTAGGGTCACGTTACATGGTCTGTATAGCTGGGTTAGGTTATATGGTACATATGGCTGCTGTAGGGTCACGTTACATGGTCTGTATAGCTGGGGTTAGGTTATGGTACATATGGCTGCTGTAGGGTCACGTTACATTGTATAGCTGGGTTAGGTTATATGGTACATATGGCTGCTGTAGGGTCACGTTACATGGTCTGTATAGCTGGGGTTAGGTTATATGGTACATATGGCTGCTGTAGGGTCACGTTACATGGTTTGTATAGCTGGGTTAGGTTAGTACATATGGCTGCTGTAGGGTCACGTTACATGGTCTGTATAGCTGGGTTAGGTTATATGGTACATATGGCTGCTGTAGGGTCACGTTACATGGTCTGTATAGCTGGGGTTTGGTTATATGGTACATATGGCTGCTGTAGGGTCACGTTACATGGTCTGTATAGCTGGGTTAGGTTATGGTACATATGGCTGCTGTAGGGTCACGTTACATTGTATAGCTGGGTTAGGTTATATGGTACATATGGCTGCTGTAGGGTCACGTTACATGGTCTGTATAGCTGGGGTTAGGTTATATGGTACATATGGCTGCTGTAGGGTCACGTTACATGGTCTGTATAGCTGGGTTAGGTTATGGTACATATGGCTGCTGTAGGGTCACGTTACATTGTATAGCTGCGTTAGGTTATATGGTACATATGGCTGCTGTAGGGTCACGTTACATGGTCTGTATAGCTGGGGTTAGGTTATATGGTACATATGGCTGCTGTAGGGTCACGTTACATGGTCTGTATAGCTGGGTTAGGTTATGGTACATATGGCTGCTGTAGGGTCACGTTACATGGTCTGTATAGCTGGGTTAGGTTATATGGTACATATGGCTGCTGTAGGGTCACGTTACATTGTATAGCTGGGTTAGGTTATATGGTACATATGGCTGCTGTAGGGTCACGTTACATGGTCTGTATAGCTGGGTTAGGTTATATGGTACATACGGCTGCTGTAGGGTCACATTACATGGTCTGTATAGCTGGGTTAGGTTATATGGTACATATGGCTGCTGTAGGGTCACGTTACATGGTCTGTATAGCTGGGGTTAGGTTATGGTACATATGGCTGCTGTAGGGTCACGTTACATGGTCTGTATAGCTGGGGTTAGGTTATATGGTACATATGGCTGCTGTAGGGTCACGTTACATGGTCTGTATAGCTGGGTTAGGTTATATGGTACATATGGCTGTTGTAGGGTCACGTTACATGGTCTGTATAGCTGGGGTTTGGTTATATGGTACATATGGCTGCTGTAGGGTCACGTTACATTGTATAGCTGGGTTAGGTTATATGGTACGTATGGCTGCTGTAGGGTCACGTTACATGGTCTGTATAGCTAGGGTTAGGTTATGGTACATATGGCTGCTGTAGGGTCACGTTACATGGTCTGTATAGCTGGGTTAGGTTATATGGTACATATGGCTGCTGTAGGGTCACGTTACATTGTATAGCTGGGTTAGGTTATATGGTACATATGGCTGCTGTAGGGTCACGTGCATTGAATAGCTGGGTCAGGTTATATAGTACATATGGCTGCTGTAGGGTCACGTTACATGGTCTGTATAGCTGGGTTAGGTTATATGGTACATATGGCTGCTGTAGGGTCACGTTACATGGTCTGTATAGCTGGGTTAGGTTATATGGTACATATGGCTGCTGTAGGATCACGTTACATGGTCTGTATAGCTGGGTTAGGTTATATGGTACATATGGCTGCTGTAGGGTCACGTTACATGGTCTGTATAGCTGGGTTAGGTTATATGGTACATATGGCTGCTGTAGGGTCACGTTACATGGTCTGTATAGCTGGGTTAGGTTATATGGTACATATGGCTGCTGTAGGATCACGTTACATGGTCTGTATAGCTGGGGTTAGGTTATATGGTACATATGGCTGCTGTAGGGTCACGTTACATGGTCTGTATAGCTGGGTTAGGTTATATGTTACATATGGCTGCTGTAGGGTCACGTTACATGGTCTGTATAGCTGGGGTTAGGTTATATGGTACATATGGCTGCTGTAGGGTCACGTTACATGGTCTGTATAGCTGGGTATGTAACTTTATAGCTGGATTGGATTTAGGTTTGTGACTCTCTAATGGTCAGACCTTTCTGGATTTTAGCTGGCTGATATATTCCACATATATTCATATAGAAAGCTTGTTGATCAGATGACATGCGGTCATGTCTGGCTCCAGTGTCCAGTCCACCCAATGACTACTCTCTAGGCCTCTGCTGAGGGTCTCCTCTCCCAGGGTTGCTGACGCTGGCTGTGATGTCTAGCAGGGTTCATAGGGCATCGGTTGGGCGCTCTTTACCATGGCACATTTTCTGTGGATTCAGCAATGCTGATAATGTTCTGAGGATCAGAAGATGTTGTAAAGGTTGAAGTTCTCTCACCTTCTCCGATACTTTCCCCGAGAGTTTTATATAAACACATTTATATAAGTTATTACGGAGCCTAGAGGAAATCTCCTCGAACCAGAAGAACCGGTTATAATGGTGGATATAACACAACATGTAATATAAAGTGGAGCCGTCTGGGCAGACTCCGCTCATACTAAAAGAATTCTTATTGTGTCCCTTCATCAGGTCTTAAGGGGGCCATTCCCTTAGTCAGCCATGTTGCATTTCATCATTTGGACCCTTAGTACCTTAGGAGTGCTTCTTAGTGAGGTCCTGGGGAGGCAACAGGGAAAACTGTCACTTTCTGACAAGCTGTAATGCTACGTGGCGGTGCCGTTATCTGTATCCCTGTACAAGGTGCCTGTAGACACTTCGTAGACCTGCGACCATAATTGTCAGGAGAACATTAACTTGTTGTTACCACACTGAACAAATAAAACCTGGAGGGCAATGACCAAGTTGTGCTGAAGTATTGATGTTCACTTTCTAGGACTCAATGTTGTGACTCATTGTATATTGATAGATCTCCCCTGGGATGTGAACAAAGGACAGAAGAAGGAGATCCGGCCTCTGTACATTCCCTCTCATTGCTGCCCGTTTCCAGGTGACTTTTCCTCTCATTGCTGCCCGTTTCCAGGTGACTTTCCCTCTCATTGCTGCCCGTTTCCAGGTGGCTTTCCCTCTCATTGCTGCCCGTTTCCAGGTGGCTTTCCCTCTCATTGCTGCCCGTTTCCAGGTGGCTTTCCCTCTCATTGCTGCACGTTTCCAGGTGACTTTTCCTCTCATTGCTGCCCGCTTTCAGGTGGCTTTCCCTCTCATTGCTGCCCGTTTCCAGGTGACTTTCCCTCTCATTGCTGCCCTCTTTCAGGTGACTTTCCCTCTCATTGCTGCCCTTTTTCAGGTGACTTTCCCTCTCATTGCTGCCCGTTTCCAGGTGACTTTCCCTCTCATTGCTGCCCGTTTCCAGGTGGCTTTCCCTCTCATTGCTGCCCTCTTTCAGGTGACTTTCCCTCTCATTGCTGCCCGTTTCCAGGTGGCTTTCCCTCTCATTGCTGCCCTCTTTCAGGTGACTTTCCCTCTCATTGCTGCCCTTTTTCAGGTGGCTTTCCCTCTCATTGCTGCCCGTTTCCAGGTGGCTTTCCCTCTCATTGCTGCCCGTTTCCAGGTGACTTTCCCTCTCATTGCTGCCCGTTTCCAGGTGACTTTTCCTCTCATTGCTGCCCGTTTCCAGGTGGCTTTCCCTCTCATTGCTGCCCGTTTCCAGGTGACTTTCCCTCTCATTGCTGCCCGTTTCCAGGTGACTTTCCCTCTCATTGCTGCCCTCTTTCAGGTGACTTTCCCTCTCATTGCTGCCCTCTTTCAGGTGACTTTCCCTCTCATTGCTGCCCTTTTTCAGGTGGCTTTCCCTCTCATTGCTGCCCGTTTCCAGGTGACTTTCCCTCTCATTGCTGCCCTCTTTCAGGTGACTTTCCCTCTCATTGCTGCCCTCTTTCAGGTGGCTTTCCCTCTCATTGCTGCCCTCTTTCAGGTGACTTTCCCTCTCATTGCTGCCCTCTTTCAGGTGACTTTCCCTCTCATTGCTGCCCTTTTTCAGGTGGCTTTCCCTCTCATTGCTGCCCGTTTCCAGGTGGCTTTCCCTCTCATTGCTGCCCGTTTCCAGGTGACTTTCCCTCTCATTGCTGCCCGTTTCCAGGTGACTTTCCCTCTCATTGCTGCCCGTTTCCAGGTGACTTTCCCTCTCATTGCTGCCCGTTTCCAGGTGACTTTCCCTCTCATTGCTGCCCGTTTCTAGGTGACTTTCCCTCTCATTGCTGCCCGTTTCCAGGTGGCTTTCCCTCTCATTGCTGCCCTCTTTCAGGTGGCTTTCCCTCTCATTGCTGCCCTCTTTCAGGTGGTTTTTCCTCTCATTGCTGCCCGTTTCCAGGTGACTTTCCCTCTCATTGCTGCCCGCTTTCAGGTGACTTTCCCTCTCATTGCTGCCCGCTTTCAGGTGGCTTTCCCTCTCATTGCTGCCCGTTTCCAGGTGACTTTCCCTCTCATTGCTGCCTGTTTCCAGGTGGCTTTCCCTCTCATTGCTGCCCGTTTCCAGGTGACTTTCCCTCTCACTGTTGCCCGTTTCCAGGTGACTTTCCCTCTCATTACTGACCGTTTTCAGGTGACTTTTCCTCTCATTGCTGCCCTCTTTCAGGTGACTTTCCCTCTCATTGCTGCCCGCTTTCAGGTGGCTTTCCCTCTCATTGCTGCCCATTTCCAGGTGGCTTTCCCTCTCATTGCTGCCCGTTTCCAGGTGACTTTCCCTCTCATTGCTGCCCGTTTCCAGGTGGCTTTTCCTCTCATTGCTGCCCGTTTCCAGGTGGCTTTCCCTCTCATTGCTGCCCGTTTCCAGGTGACTTTCCCTCTCATTGCTGCCCGCTTTCAGGTGACTTTCCCTCTCATTGCTGCCCGCTTTCAGGTGGCTTTCCCTCTCATTGCTGCCCGTTTCCAGGTGACTTTCCCTCTCATTGCTGCCTGTTTCCAGGTGGCTTTCCCTCTCATTGCTGCCCGTTTCCAGGTGACTTTCCCTCTCATTGCTGCCCGTTTCCAGGTGACTTTCCCTCTCATTGCTGCCCGTTTCTAGGTGACTTTCCCTCTCATTGCTGCCCGTTTCCAGGTGGCTTTCCCTCTCATTGCTGCCCTCTTTCAGGTGGTTTTTCCTCTCATTGCTGCCCGTTTCCAGGTGACTTTCCCTCTCATTGCTGCCCGCTTTCAGGTGACTTTCCCTCTCATTGCTGCCCGCTTTCAGGTGGCTTTCCCTCTCATTGCTGCCCGTTTCCAGGTGACTTTCCCTCTCATTGCTGCCTGTTTCCAGGTGGCTTTCCCTCTCATTGCTGCCCGTTTCCAGGTGACTTTCCCTCTCACTGTTGCCCGTTTCCAGGTGGTTTTCCCTCTCATTACTGACCGTTTTCAGGTGACTTTCCCTCTCATTGCTGCCCTCTTTCAGGTGACTTTCCCTCTCATTGCTGCCCGCTTTCAGGTGGCTTTCCCTCTCATTGCTGCCCATTTCCAGGTGGCTTTCCCTCTCATTGCTGCCCGTTTCCTGGTGGCTTTCCCTCTCATTGCTGCCCGTTTCCAGGTGACTTTCCCTCTCATTGCTGCCCGTTTCCAGGTGGCTTTCCCTCTCATTGCTGCCCGTTTCCAGGTGACTTTCCCTCTCATTGCTGCCCTCTTTCAGGTGGTTTTTCCTCTCATTGCTGCCCGTTTCCAGGTGGCTTTTCCTCTCATTGCTGCCCGTTTTCAGGTGGTTTTTCCTCTCATTACTGCCCATTTTCAGGTGACTTTCCCTCTCATTGCTGCCCGCTTTCAGGTGGCTTTCCCTCTCATTGCTGCCCGTTTCCAGGTGACTTTCCCTCTCATTGCTGCCTGTTTCCAGGTGGCTTTCCCTCTCATTGCTGCCCGTTTCCAGGTGACTTTCCCTCTCATTGCTGCCCGTTTCCAGGTGACTTTCCCTCTCATTGCTGCCCGTTTCTAGGTGACTTTCCCTCTCATTGCTGCCCGTTTCCAGGTGGCTTTCCCTCTCATTGCTGCCCTCTTTCAGGTGGTTTTTCCTCTCATTGCTGCCCGTTTCCAGGTGACTTTCCCTCTCATTGCTGCCCGTTTCCAGGTGACTTTCCCTCGCATTGCTGCCCGCTTTCAGGTGACTTTCCCTCTCATTGCTGCCCGCTTTCAGGTGGCTTTCCCTCTCATTGCTGCCCGTTTCCAGGTGACTTTCCCTCTCATTGCTGCCTGTTTCCAGGTGGCTTTCCCTCTCATTGCTGCCCGTTTCCAGGTGACTTTCCCTCTCACTGTTGCCCGTTTCCAGGTGGTTTTCCCTCTCATTACTGACCGTTTTCAGGTGACTTTCCCTCTCATTGCTGCCCTCTTTCAGGTGACTTTCCCTCTCATTGCTGCCCATTTCCAGGTGGCTTTCCCTCTCATTGCTGCCCTCTTTCAGGTGGCTTTCCCTCTCATTGCTGCCCATTTCCAGGTGGCTTTCCCTCTCATTGCTGCCCGTTTCCAGGTGGCTTTCCCTCTCATTGCTGCCCGTTTCCAGGTGACTTTCCCTCTCATTGCTGCCCGTTTCCAGGTGGCTTTTCCTCTCATTGCTGCCCGTTTCCAGGTGGCTTTCCCTCTCATTGCTGCCCGTTTCCAGGTGACTTTCCCTCTCATTGCTGCCCTCTTTCAGGTGGTTTTTCCTCTCATTGCTGCCCGTTTCCAGGTGGCTTTTCCTCTCATTGCTGCCCGTTTTCAGGTGGTTTTTCCTCTCATTACTGCCCATTTTCAGGTGGCTTTCCCTCTCACTGCTGCCTGCTTTCAGGTGACTTTCCCTCTCATTGCTGCCCGTTTTCAGGTGACTTTTCGTCTCACTGTTGCCCGTTTCCAGGTGGCTTTCCCTCTCATTGCTGCCCGTTTCCAGGTGGTTTTTCCTCTCATTGCTGCCCGTTTCCAGGTGACTTTCCCTCTCATTGCTGCCTGTTTCCAGGTGACTTTCCCTCTCATTGCTGCCCGTTTCCAGATGACTTTCCCTCTCATTGCTGCCTGTTTCCAGGTGACTTTCCCTCTCATTGCTGCCCGTTTCCAGGTGACTTTCCCTCTCATTGCTGCCTGTTTCCAGGTGACTTTCCCTCTCATTGCTGCCTGTTTCCAGGTGACTTTCCCTCTCATTGCTGCCCGTTTCCAGGTGACTTTCCCTCTCATTGCTGCCCGTTTCCAGGTGACTTTCCCTCTCATTGCTGCCCGTTTCCAGATGACTTTCCCTCTCATTGCTGCCCGTTTCCAGATGACTTTCCCTCTCATTGCTGCCCGTTTCCAGGTGACTTTCCCTCTCACTGTTGCCCGTTTTCAGGTGACTTTCCCTCTCACTGTTGCCCGTTTTCAGGTGACTTTCCCTCTCATTGCTGCCTGTTTCCAGCTGGTTTTACAGACTGTGGTCACCTCTGTGCTAGATATAAGGCTTGGAAGGTTGTATATTAGGCAAGAAACTGGGGAGTCAAAGGGGGTGTTCTGCTGTAGAACCCATAGAGCCAAGTGTCAGTCTTTAGTGCCCCATGTCAATCTGTAGCACCCCCTGTCAGGCTGTAGTGCTCTGTTTCTGTCTGTAACACCCTTTGTCAATGCCTTGTACTCCATGTCCACAGTGAGCCTTGGAGGGCAATGACCGTTTTGTGCTGTGGTATTGATGTTCACATTCCAGGACACTGCTATGTTGTGACTCACTTGTACATTGATTTCTCACATTCCAGGTGAGATCTGAGGACAGAAGAAGGAGTCTGGGCCAAGGGATCAGGCCTCTAGTAGTAAGTATAAAATAATAAAGAAAGAAAGAAAACACTTGTGAAAGGGATGGTCGACTAATATTGGGAGAATAATCTGCTGCAGAACTCATAGTGCCAAGTGTCAGTACTTACTCTCTCATGACAGACTGTAGCGCCCTGTGTCAGTCCTTGGTGCCCCGTGTCAGTCCTTGGTGCCCCGTGTCAGTCCTTGGTGCCTCGTGTCAGTCCTTGGTGCCCCGTGTCAGTCCTTGGTGCCCCGTGTCAGTCCTTGGTGCCTCGTGTTAGTCCTTGATGCCTCGTATCAGTTCTTGATGCCTCGTGTCAGTCCTTGGTGCCTCATGACAGTCCTTAGTCTCTCATGACAGACTGTAGCGCCTCGTGTCAGTCCTTGGTGCCCTGTGTCAGTCCTTGGTGCCTCGTGGTCAGTCCTTGGTGCCTCGTGTCAGTCCTTGATGCCTCGTGTCAGTCCTTGGTGCCTCGTGTCAGTCCTTGGTGCCTCGTGTCAGTCCTTAGTCTCTCATGACAGACTGTAGCGCCTCGTGTCAGTCCTTGGTGCCCCATGTCAGTCCTTGGTGCCTCGTGTCAGTCCTTGGTGCCTCGTGTCAGTCCTTGGTGCCTCGTGTCAGACCTTGATGCCTCGTGTCAGTCCTTAATGCCTCGTGTCAGTCCTTAATGCCTCGTGTCAGTCCTTGGTGCCTCGTGTCAGTCCTTGGTGCCTCGTGTCAGTCCTTGATGCCTCGTGTCAGTCCTTGGTGCCTCATGACAGTCCTTAGTCTCTCATGACAGACTGTAGCGCCTCGTGTCAGTCCTTGGTGCCCCTTGTCAGTCCTTGTTGCCCTGTGTCAGTCCTTGGTGCCTCGTGTCAGTCCTTGGTGCCCTGTGTCAGTCCTTGGTGCCCTGTGTCAGTCCTTAGTGCCTCATGGTCAGTCCTTGGTGCCTCGTGTCAGTCCTTGGTGCCTCGTGTCAGTTCTTGGTGCCTCGAGTCAGTCCTTAGTCTCTCATGACAGACTGTAGCGCCTCGTGTCAGTCCTTGGTGCCCCATGTCAGTCCTTGGTGCCCTGTGTCAGTCCTTGGTGCCTCGTGTCAGTCCTTGGTGCCCTGTGTCAGTCCTTGGTGCCCTGTGTCAGTCCTTAGTGCCTCGTGGTCAGTCCTTGGTGCCTCATGTCAGTCCTTGGTGCCTCGTGTCAGTTCTTGGTGCCTCGTGTCAGTCCTTAGTCTCTCATGACAGACTGTAGCACCTCGTGTCAGTCCTTGGTGCCCCGTGTCAGTCCTTGGTGCCCCGTGTCAGTCCTTGGTACCTTGTGGTCAGTCCTTAGTGCCTCGTGGTCAGTCCTTGGTGCCTCGTGTCAGTCCTTGGTGCCTCGTGTCAGTCCTTGATGCCTCGTGTCAGTCCTTGATGCCTCGTGTCAGTCCTTAGTCTCTCATGACAGACTGTAGCGCCTTGTGTCAGTCCTTGGTGCCCTGTGTCAGTCCTTGGTGCCTCGTGGTCAGTCCTTGGTGCCCCGTGTCAGTCCTTGGTACCTTGTGGTCAGTCCTTAGTGCCTCGTGGTCAGTCCTTGGTGCCTCGTGGTCATTCCTTGGTGCCTCGTGTCAGTCCTTGGTGCCTCGTGTCAGTCCTTGATGCCTCGTGTCAGTCCTTAGTCTCTCATGACAGACTGTAGCGCCTTGTGTCAGTCCTTGGTGCCCTGTGTCAGTCCTTGGTGCCTCGTGGTCAGTCCTTGGTGCCTCGTGTCAGTCCTTGGTGCCTCGTGTCAGTCCTTAGTTTCTCATGACAGACTGTAGCGCCCCGTGTCAGTCCTTGGTGTCCCATTTTAGTCGGTAGTGCCTTATGTCAGTCCTTATTGCCCGCTGTCAGTCTGTAGCGCCCCTGTCAGTCCATGCCGCCTCGTGTTTGTCTGTGACACCTCGTGTCAGTCAGTAATAGGTCAGAGATCACACAGCAGCAATATTTTTATTAGTGTTTGGCCTTCCTGCCTGATCCCTTGTTGTAAAATCCAAGGTCCATGTTATGAAGAAGGAACTTTCAATTTTGTGTAATCCAGGCGATGAGCAAGGCTGACCTTTTCTCAGTATCTGGTCACGAAGGTAGAAACAAAGGTTACATTTGGAGGAACCTGCTTGAGCTTCTATCTGGGTGGATTAAGAAGCTTCCTAACTTCTAAGTTCCTTTAAATAATATTTTAGGGCTCTTCTTCATAGTGGGTGCTTGTGAGTCTGGGGGGGTTGGTGCCCTTTTCTTCAGATCCACTGTTTCTCCAGTCTCCAAGAGGTTTGGAGAAAGCTGTAGATTCTTGGCTCCGATGTGATCTCTCATTCTCTCTGTAAATAGGTGAACTCTTGTGTTTGATGAGGTTTTAGGATAATCCTAGTGACGGATTTTGACCTTCTGGGTCATTTCTTGGATACAGCTGACATAACTCTGCATGATGATGTGTAAACATAGAGCAGACCAGGAAATCTAGAAACATCACACACAAGGCATATAGGCTATACCGAGAATCAGAGCCCAGAACCCAGTGAATGCAGAAGATAAGAATTATATGATAGAACTAAGGGCCTCTGGAACTCAGGGATAGATCTCAGAAACTCGAGGAATCATTCATTTCAGAAGTATATTAACCAAAATTCTAGATTTATGGCCTGCCTCCTGCTGCAAGTGAGCCTGTCCTTGGTACTCAGGGAATACTACATGGTGCTTAACTCCTGGGACCGTCAAGTAGCTGTGGCCCAAACGTAACTCTACGGGAAGGGGGTACAATGGTAGTGAATCTAATGATCATGTCAATAACCACAGAGGACATCGTCATGGACACAGGATAGTTCATAGATTACCAGAAGACCTGCATGAGTGAAAAGCCACTTCTCTCCAGACCCTGTGTTTTCCTGTCCAGCAGTGGAGGCCAAGATAATCCCCTCAAAATTAAGAAGTCTTATTGGTCAGTTCTATAATTTGTTTTATAAACTGCAGTGTCAAAGAGAAGATCATAACTCTCTATTAATTTCTCATGATCTGGTTTCTGTAGTGAACAGGCCTTTTCGTGCCGTCAGTTTGCTGTATGATGGTCTAGCCAGGCCCACCACTGACCAGTCTCTGAAACATGCAACCAAGAGGAGTCCTATGTGTAGTTCTACTGGAGATCCAGAAATGGTCCAGAAAGTGAAATGTGCCGACTTTATGGAGCCAGGAAGCTCACCAAGGCTGTGATACATTAAACACCACAAAAAGGAATGACATCCACCCAGTATCTGGTTCCAGTGCATAGGAATGTTCAGCAATTTATTCACAAGCCCAAGATCCAAGTGTGATGATTCTGCTTAAATATGGCTATAATTCAGAGCTGTATTTTGGTCTCTGGGTAGCGTATTTCTCTCTAGTTCCATTTACTCATAAGGTGCGCAGCCATAATCCTAGGTGTATATTGGCAGTAGTAGCAACACTGGAACAATAGGGCTTTGTATCCATCCCAGCAGGGCTACATTGTATTCCTACACAGCTCTGAGTGATCAAAGAAACATGCATTGTGCAAAGATCAGACCTGGTTGATAACATTGTATCATTCCACTTGGTCTCAGCTCTTTACAAAGGATCTGGACTTGAGTGCATTATTCAATCAGACTTCCTGCCGCCGGTGACCTCATTCTGGGAGGTGGCATAAAGGGTATAAAAGATGAGGTAAGAGGCAATGGGAGGAGACTGTGCTGAGACTAAAAGAGTTTACTGAGAGACTGTGATGAGAGCATGCAGGCTGGAATATACTGTGATGCCACATGCTAGGAGTTAATGCCACATGCCAAGAAGCCTCCACTGGGTTATTCACACATGACAGAGCATGTGTGAGTGTTGGATTATAGAGCCACATCAAGGAGATGCGTGGTAAAGTAATTATTTCAATGTTATTCCCTTTTTATTTTTATTGTACTGTATCTTGTAACTAGTAACTGTTAATGCTTGCATACATCTGCATATTTGTTCTGAACTGCATGTGTTAGGTGTTAATACCGACCCATTTAGGGGTTAATAAATATATAAAATTTAGAAAGCTTGTCTTGTATTTATCTTGTGAACCCGGCACTCACTGGCGGTGAGTGTGGTTTTTATATGAAAGAAGACTCAGGTGGGGCCACAGCGGTGTTGGCGCACTGAGGATCTTTCACATTGGTGGCAGCGTAGTGGGAACTTAGGATAAACGGCGTGTGTTGGTGACCTTTATCACTCACATGCTGGGGATTGTAGTAATCCTATGAGACAAGCTCGGTATTAAAGCAAGCATTAAGATACAGTGAAAGTTTGATACAGTGCTGTTCCCCTCCCTTACTCTTTGTATTCTATCCTATCTTTTATTTGGCAAATACCAGTGGATGGCTAGTGGGCTCAGAAGCAGATCTCCAGAACTGCTGAACCAGGCTTTTGGAGATCCTGAGCGTATGGCTGAAATGAAGGCAGCCACAGCCATGCAGAGAATCGAGCAGAGTCCTGATTTTGGGGCTAGGCCAGGAAGTGCGGCAAGCAGCCCGGCCCCAAGGATTACTTCACCAGGAGGGACCAGTAGTCCCAGCCTTGCTGGGGGAATGGCTTCATACTGGCAAACAGTCCTGCAGCAAATAGGCACCAAGGACCCTAACATATACCTGCAGGTGTTGTACTGTTTTCAGGAAGCTGTAGAATGAGAACGGCAGGCAGATCGTGAGGCAGCAGAACGAGAACGACAGGCAACAGAACGGCAGGCACAGAGAGAGAGGAAGGCAGCAGAACGGCAGGCTGATCGTGAGGCAGCAGAACGAGAGCGGCAGTATCAGCTTGAGCTCAAAAGGATGGAGCTCTCCCAGCAAGCGCAAACTCCAACAACCCTGCAGAGACCCTCAACTTGGAAGGAGAGGCCAGGCCGGAGTTCACCACAGATGTCTGTCAGGTCGGGTGAGACAAACTATGCCCCGGGTGGTCCCTCCCCTGTCCCAAGAACTCTGGGCGCCCGGGTGACCTTCCCCAAACCCCAAGGGGAGGTGCGGAGGGGCCATGCCTGTAACCAGACAGGACATTTTAAGGAGGAGTGCCCCAACTACCCTGAGAACTTCCCTGCTTCCCAAGCCACAGCAGGTGGCCTATCTGTGTATCTGGACGGGGGTGCAGGAAAAGGAATGCGGACTGTGGGACTATTGACTGATTTGCCTGCTAATGTACTGTTGGGAACTGATTTAGGACCTATGATGTCCCAATATGGGGTGGGGAGCACCCCAATTTACTGTGATAAACTGTCTATGATTAATGCTGATAATGTGTCTGTCATATCTGCAGAGAGGGCCCGTAACCCCCTCTCTGAGATACTTCCCATGGCAGTCAATGTAAATGCTAATGAGTTGCCTTCAGCTGAGAGCAGGGAAGATGCCAATGAGCTTCCTACAACCCAGCTCAGCACAAGTGTTATTGATGCTTTGTTCACCCCCGTGCTAGGAGCCAATAAGACTTTGTCTGTAGACACACCCACATCTGCGGGGGCGTCTCCTTCCCAGATTGTTAACATGTCTACTGCAGATCTCATTGAGGCCCGGTGTGAATTAACAATTGCTAATGAAGGTACTGTCAATGTAATTGCCAATGCTTGTTGTGAAAGTGTACAGGGTAGCTCTTCTGAGTCACTGGAAGCGACTTCTACTATTTCGCCCAGTGCATCCGATAAGCACCCAACTGCTGACCATGTGCCAGGTGGTCAGGTAGGCTATGTGGATCTCATGGCCGATCCAGGTGAGGGACGGACTGCTGGTAGTGCGGTGTTAGCCCGCAGCCAGAGTGCTACAAGGGTGGAGGACGCTCCGACCCTTGAACCGTTGCCTACACCACCTGGAGTCGGTGCTGAGACCGCCATGACTAGCCTCACTCCCTTGAAGCCGGAGGAGTCCGGCCGGTATGAGACATACACGTCTCTTCTGTCCAGTTCTATTCCAGGAGTGCCCATGGCCCAAGTGCAGATGGCATGGGGTACTGGAGGTGTGATCCAAGACAAGGGTATGTCCAATGTATTACCTGTCAATGTATTGTGGGGGGATGTTTTGGGGAAGCATGATCTCAGTAATTTGCCCAAGGTATCACCATCACCCACCCAAGTACAGGAGGGACAGGATGTAGGCTTGGAAGCAAAGGGGGAGGTGCAGAATCCCCTAGAACTCTCCCAACTAGCGGCTAGTGTGAGAGAGACCCTAAGAGACCGCCGGGATGGGATCTCTGAACTGGTATCCCAAAGGCCTGAGGTCATGAGTGTAAAGCTACGGGATGCCCGCACTAAGAAAGCGGACCCAGAACAGGCAGGAGGTAGCCAAGTGTACATGGCTCCGGCCCTGAGCCTTAGAAGTGTCCCTAGTCAGACTAGAGAGCCAGAAGGGTCCGGCAGCTATGTAACATGCACCTCCCTTTTGTCTCACTCCAGCCAAGAGTTCAGAGATGCTGTCCAAGCTGACCCTAGTCTGGCCATATTGAAGGCGCGTGGTGCTCAACCACCCTTGCAGTCAGACAAAGCCCGAGTCTACTGGGACCCTGGGGGTTGTGAAGCCTTGGGGCCAGAGCCTGAGGAGCTGAAGCGGCAAAGGTGCTCTCAGAAGAGGGGCACAGGCCCCTACTTCCTACAAGCCCCATCTAAAGGGGGAGGTGTGATGATTCTGCTTAAATATGGCTATAATTCAGAGCTGTATTTTGGTCTCTGGGTAGCGTATTTCTGTCTAGTTCCATTTACTCATAAGGTGTGCAGCTATAAGCCTAGGTGTATATTGGCAGTAGTAGCAACACTGGAACAATAGGACTTTGTATCCATCCCAGCAGGGCTACATTGTATTCCTACACAGCTCTGAGTGATCAAAGAAACATGCATTGTGCAAAGATCAGACCTGGTTGATAACATTGTATCATTCCACTTGGTCTCAGCTCTTTACAAAGGATCTGGACTTGAGTGCATTATTCAATCAGACTTCCTGCCGCCGGTGACCTCATTCTGGGAGGTGGCATAAAGGGTATAAAAGATGAGGTAAGAGGCAATGGGAGGAGATTGGGCTGAGACTACAAGAGTTTACTGAGAGACTGTGATGAGAGCATGCAGGCTGGAATATACTGTGATGCCTCATGCTAGGAGTTAATGCCACATGCCAAGAAGCCTCCACTGGGTTATTCACACATGACAGAGCATGTGTGAGTGTTGGATTATAGAGCCACATCAAGGAGATGCGTGGTAAAGTAATTATTTCAATGTTATTCCCTTTTTATTTTTATTGTACTGTATATTGTAACTAGTAACTGTTAATGCTTGCATACATCTGCATATCTGTTCTGAACTGCATGTGTTAGGTATTAATACCGACCCATTTAGGGGTTAATAAATATATAAAATTTAGAAAGCTTGTCTTGTATTTATCTTGTGAACCCGGCACTCACTGGCGGTGAGTGTGGTTTTTATATGAAAGAAGACTCAGGTGGGGCCACAGCGGTGTTGGCGCACTGAGGATCTTTCACACCAAGTCTGGATCCTGAGAAAGTTCAAAATTATTTTGCAGAAGTCTTAAAATAGATCTTCCCATTGGTGGAAACTATGGAAGACTGCAGGTTCTAGGTGGTCATGTGAAGTCTTGCTCAAGTTATTTGCATGTGAATGAACCTTCCTACATTGTGTGACTACTGCAGCGGAGGGTGTCGTTATTAACTGTTTTCATGGCCTTGTAAGAGACAGCCAATGTTGTCTTAAGCTTCATTTGTCTGTATAAACTGTTAATGTTGAATGTATTTCTGTGATTCTGTTCCTTTAAGACAGCAGCCATTGTAATTGTGACATGATGCTGGAGTGAGACCCCCCCCTTTTATGTCAGCCTGCCTGTTCTGCAGACAGAGTGTGAGCAGAGAAGCAGGAAGTGACGAGACAGAGAGCAGCAGCCATCTTGGCAAGTGTTGTATTGAACTGGTGTGGAGATTTTTCTGTACAGCTAAGCTGTATCTTGGTCCAGAGACAAACAGAGTGTAAAGAGACAACAGGACTAGTGAGTCCACGTGAAAGGAACTGTGCTCAGTGGCTGATCAGTGAGACTGACATTGTGACTGTGTATATGGATACCACAGATAGAGACTCGCAGTGCTGTTGATGTACTGGACAGCACCTGCTAAATCCCGGCTTACATCCCAGCTCAGTGTATGGATTCGGCAGGACTGTCAGTGTGCTGAGTGGAATCTGCTGTTGGATTACATTGCATTCAGTTGGTTTCCCTGTCTGTTAAAGAGGACTTCATTTCTCCCAAGATCCTGATAACCGTGAGGAGAGGACGCTTCACTATAAAAGAAAGGACCGACTTTGGGCCCCACCGCGCGCTTCTACGGACTGTAAGCGGTCCACCTGGACCACTGGGGAAAAGGGGGTGCACCCAAATGTGAAGTCAGGGTCAGTTAGGGATAGTTTTGAGTATATTGTTCATTCAGTGTCCATACTGCAGAAGTGGACAGAGTAAAAGTAGAAACCATTGCAGAATTTGCCTTGAAATTGTTCATGCTATATTGTATATTTTGCTTGTCTTTAGCCCTGTCATTTTACCTTTAACTAACCTTTATTAACTTATAGTAAATATATATTCTTTTCTTGAACTACCGCGTGTGCGTTCATTTCTGGTTGCGGAGTCCAAACCACCTGCCTTGCTCTCGGTTCACAAATTGGCGTAGTCGGCAGGATCCGCTTACCAGAATGGACGGTGACGCACCCGTTCGGGAGAATGGTGCTGGAGGAAGAATGCCAGCAGGGGCTATAATGAGTCAGTTAGCTAAATTTGATGGCAATAATATGTCAGTGAGTATGTGGGTGGAACAGATACGAATGATACAGCGAATGTACCAGACCGCACCAGAAGTACTAGTAGAGCTAGCAATATTGACATTACAAGGGGATGCTAAGACCACGGTGATACTGAGGCCATTTGAACAAAGGCAGACATTTGAGCAAGTAGTCCAGATTCTAGAAACCATCTATGGAGAAACTGCATTGCTGGGGTCTCTGCAGGCTCGGTTCTTCCAGAGGGTACAACAGGAGAATGAAAGCCTTCCCCAATATGCAAATGCCCTACAAGAACTGCTCCGAGATATTCAAAGGAAGGAAAGAGGGGGCTCGCCAGCCTTCTGTAACCCTGATCGGACTCTCCGTGACCAGTTTGTCCTGGGGATACGTGACGGCAGTTTAACTGTGACTATGCAGGATTTTATACGACGAGAGACTGATGCTAAATTCCATGATGTACAGGTAGAGGCCATCTCCCGTGCCAATAGTATGGTCCCGAGGCTGCAGACCGCAGTTGGAGTTACTTTGACACAGGGGGCTAGTTCTGGCTCAGAGACAGTAGAAAAAGGGACGGTTAAAGAAATTCTCACAGTAATGCAGAAACTGCAAGAACAAATGGAACACTTGCACACTTGTTGTGATGAGCAGTCTATGAAAATTGCAGACTTCCAGAAGACTGGAGATGAAAGGGTGAGCCATCCACACCCAGCAAGTCAGAATCACCCACCACCCCGCTGGAGGGGTGAGGATAGGACCTACCGAAGGGGTCCAAATCATTTAGTGCAGTGCTCAGGAGAAATCGAAGGGGCTTACCGAAGGGGCCCAAACAGATGGCCAGAACGACGGGGGATACGCTGCTGGGAGTGTGGACGGATGGGCCACGTTGCTGCTAGATGTCCAGAGCAGCGACAAACTTATGAGAGACCGCCGTTAAACTGAAGTCCCCTGCTGCTGAAGGGCGTGTAGTAGGGGAGACTGACAAGGAGACTATGTGGGGAGAATGCCCTGATGATGACCTGATCGCTGCAAGTCCTGTCATACAGGTGGAAATGGAGGGTATTCCGGTTACCGGGATGATTGACACGGGTTCCCAAGTAACGACCTTGAGTAGAGACTGTTATGAACGGTACTTCCGGCAACATGTGAAATATGATCCCCATACATTCGTACAAGTGGTCGCAGCTAACCAGTTACCAGTTTCGGTCGTGGGAGTGGCCTGGATGAATGTCCGGGTATGTGGCCAAGATCTAGGTAGGAAAGGCATTGTGGTGGTACAGGAGTCACATGAAGTAAAGGTCCCTGTCATTTTGGGGATGAATGTGTTAAAAGAATTAGATCAGATCCTCTTTGAAAAGAAAGGTCACGGTTATTGGAAAGAAACCACCACCCATCGGCCTACTCAAACAGCTTTCCAGCGGCTGATCCGGACATGTGGCTTACAGAAAAGTTCAGATGCACAGCGTCCTCTGGCTCGAATTTCAGTTCCTTTGCATACAAAAGTTACACTGCCACCCAGTCGGGAGACAATAGTGTCCATGCCCGTAGGCACCTGTCGGAAACTAGAGGGCATAGCTGTGTTGGTAGAACCACTGCAGGCAGCCGAAGGAGGTGTTGATCCGCTAGTGGCCCGTTCCTTGGCAATAGTTCGCAATGGAAGAGTACCACTTCGATGTGTAAACACTCAGGACCAGAGTGTGGACCTGACCCCAGGGAGGCTGCTGGCTAACATCTATGTGACTCCGGAGGAAGTAAGGAAAGTAACTCCAATGCAGCTGAAGCCGACTGAAAGGGATGAGTGGACCGTAACTGTGTCCATGGGAGAAGATGAGGAACCCACCTCTGAATGGAATGGCTGTGCAATTCGAGAACAGATGAAGATGGATGTAAGTTCATGTTCTCTGGAATGGGTGCAGAAGGTAGATGAGCTGTTGTGGGAGAACCAAGCCACCTTTGCACGGTATGCTGAAGATTTTGGATGTACCACAGGGATCTACCATGAGATTCCCACAGGAGACACCCCTCCAATTAGAGAGCGCTACCGACAAATTCCTCCACAGTTGTATCAGGAAGTGAAAGAACTGTTAGCTAAGATGCTACAGGGTGGGATCATCCAAGAAAGCCAGAGTCCCTGGGCGGCTCCTGTGGTGTTAGTAAGAAAAAAAGATGGGTCCATCCGATTTTGCGTAGACTATCGGAAGTTAAACGCTTGCACCGTACGAGATTCCTACCCCTTGCCACGGATTGAGGAGTCCCTCTCAGCGCTAGGGAGAGCCCGGTACTTCTCCTCACTAGATCTGGCTAGTGGGTATTGGCAGGTGCCGATGGCCACAAAAGACAAGGAGAAGACGGCATTCATCTTGCCCATGGGACTATACGAATTTAACCGGATGCCCTTCGGGTTGACAAATGCACCCGGAACATTTCAGCGGTTGATGGAGAAATGTCTCGGTGACTTCAACTTTGAGTTCACTCTCATCTACTTGGATGACATTATAGTGTATTCTGCGACCTTTGAAGACCATCTCCACCAGTTGGGGCAAGTATTTCGAAGATTGCGGGAACATGGGCTCAAATTGAAACCCAGTAAATGTCGGTTGTTCCAATCTGAAATTGATTACTTGGGTCACCGCGTATCAGGAGAAGGGGTGAGACCATCAAGAGACAAGATAGCGGCTGTTCAAGATTGGCCGATACCGACTACCCTGCGAGAAGTGAGGGCGTTCCTTGGAGTAGCCGGTTACTATCGACGGTTTATTAAGGATTTCGCCAAGGTAGCAGCACCACTTAATGCTCTCCTACGAGGCATATCCGGTGGTCCAAAGAACCGGTCCGTGAAGTGGGGACCTGAACAGGAACAAGCCTTCCAGGCATTGAAGGATGCACTGACAACAGCCCCAATCTTGGCATATGCTGATTACCACTTGCCGTTCCAGCTATATACAGATGCAAGCCTGTATGGTCTTGGAGCAGTGCTTTCCCAGCTTCAGGATGGCCAGGAGAGGGTCATAGCGTACGGCAGCCGGTCTTTGAGAGATTCTGAAAGAAACCCCGAGAATTATAGTTCATTTAAATTGGAGCTGTTGGCACTGGTATGGGCCATGACCGAGAAATTCTCTGAATATTTGACCGGTGCTGAAGTTTTAGTACTGACTGACAACAACCCACTAGCTCACCTGGAAAATGCCAAGCTCGGGGCGTTAGAGCAGAGGTGGATAGCCCGAATGTCTACATTCAATTACCGCATTAAGTATCGGTCCAAGACAGAGAACCAGAATGCTGACGGACTTTCTAGGGTAACTGCCCAGACCCCCACAGAAGACGTGGATCATGAGTTGGAGCATGTGGAGGTGCCCGATTTCAGCAGATTTTCACAGGCCTTGACCGCCACTAATCAGTTTGAGATGGAGGGGACTGAAATGGCTCCTTTCTTTGGTCCCTCACGGCAGGAATGGGCACAGATACAACAGACCCATGAGGGGCTGGCGCAGATGATCAAGTGTGTTGAGAAAGGCCAGAAGCCCTGTAGAGAGGAAAGAGAACGACTGACACGTGAGATATTATCTGTTTTGAGTCAGTGGGAAAAGTTGGAGATGAAAAATGGAGTGCTATGCCGAAAGGTCTATTTACCTTCTGAGATCGACATTCGATACCAAATTGTGGTGCCTAGTGAACTGGCTCGCTCCTTGGCAGTTGAGGCTCATAATAAGAATGGACATTTTGGTCATGAGAAGACCTTTCGTTGGTTACAGCGACTGATTTACTGCCCTGGTCTTCGTCAAATGGTCGAAGAAGTATGCCGCAGCTGTCGAACTTGTGAGATCCATAAGGCAATAGAACAGAGAGCTCCCCTGCAAACCATCGTGACCCAGGAACCTTTAGAAATCGTCATGATAGACTATCTAATGGTGGGCCCATCCAATAGCGGACACCAGTATTGCCTCGTAATGGTGGATCACTTCACCAAATTTGCGGTGGTAACCGCCACCAAGGACCAGACAGCTGAGTCAGCAGCTCGTGCTCTGTGCCAGGATTTCATTCGAGTATATGGGTGCCCCCAGCGCATCCACTCCGACCAGGGCGCCTGCTTTGAGGGACACGTAATGAAAGAAGTTCAACGTATCTACGGGATAAAGAAGTCGCACACGACTCCATACCACCCTCAGGGAAATGGGGCCTGTGAAAGATTCAACAGAACTCTGCTACAGATGCTGCGGACTCTGGAGGAAGACAAGAAGTTACAGTGGCCTCAGTTCTTGTCTGAAATGGCGTGGGCCTATAACAATCAGGTCCATTCTACAACGGGGTACTCTCCTTATACACTTCTCTTTGGGCGGTCTGGGCGAAGTATAGGAGAATTACAGTTGAATGATGTGGATGGGTTCCCTCCGAGGGATCCAACCTCTTGGGTGCGGGCGCATCGGCAGAGACTTGAGACGATCCATCGATTGGTGCGGCAGCGCCTGCAAGAACATCCCCATCCTGATAAGACCCCAGTGCAAGAAGCACCATTGCAACCAGGCGACCTGGTGCTAGTTCGTGTCAAGAAACCCCAAGGGAAATTGGAAAGCAGATGGGAGGCTTTGCCGTATCGTGTTGTTGGCCGCAAGTATGCGAATGGGCCAGTGTACCAGGTCCAGAAAGAAGGAACTGATTGTGTTCGAGTACTTCACCGAAATATGTTGCGCCTGTGTCATTCTGAAGGGACAAATCACGATGGGCCTGCCAATGTGAATGAGCTCCCACAGTCAGAGAATGGAGGTGCGGAATGGGCCTCCGACGAGGAGGATGATTGTTGGCCGATCCCTGCTCCTGGGGATGTTCCACCTGTGACTACTGTATCTCCGGCCTGTGCCCCCTCTGGTGCGGAATCCGCTGGTCCTTCTCAGCCCATAGCTGCAGCACCCCATAATATACCACCGGTCCTCAGACGGACCACTAGGCCAAATGCTGGTATTCCCCCTGTTCGGTATGCGCAGGATGAGTTTGTTTGGCCTGCCATACATCGGTATACTACCACCCTGTGCATAAAAGTACAACCCTCTGGATATACAGTCATAGGCAGGGACTGCCAATCTTAAAGTGGGGGGGAATATGTAAGAGACAGCCAATGTTGTCTTAAGCTTCATTTGTCTGTATAAACTGTTAATGTTGAATGTATTTCTGTGATTCTGTTCCTTTAAGACAGCAGCCATTGTAATTGTGACATGATGCTGGAGTGAGACCCCCCCCTTTTATGTCAGCCTGCCTGTTCTGCAGACAGAGTGTGAGCAGAGAAGCAGGAAGTGACGAGACAGAGAGCAGCAGCCATCTTGGCAAGTGTTGTATTGAACTGGTGTGGAGATTTTTCTGTACAGCTAAGCTGTATCTTGGTCCAGAGACAAACAGAGTGTAAAGAGACAACAGGACTAGTGAGTCCACGTGAAAGGAACTGTGCTCAGTGGCTGATCAGTGAGACTGACATTGTGACTGTGTATATGGATACCACAGATAGAGACTCGCAGTGCTGTTGATGTACTGGACAGCACCTGCTAAATCCCGGCTTACATCCCAGCTCAGTGTATGGATTCGGCAGGACTGTCAGTGTGCTGAGTGGAATCTGCTGTTGGATTACATTGCATTCAGTTGGTTTCCCTGTCTGTTAAAGAGGACTTCATTTCTCCCAAGATCCTGATAACCGTGAGGAGAGGACGCTTCACTATAAAAAGAAAGGACCGACTTTGGGCCCCACCGCGCGCTTCTACGGACTGTAAGCGGTCCACCTGGACCACTGGGGAAAAGGGGGTGCACCCAAATGTGAAGTCAGGGTCAGTTAGGGATAGTTTTGAGTATATTGTTCATTCAGTGTCCATACTGCAGAAGTGGACAGAGTAAAAGTAGAAACCATTGCAGAATTTGCCTTGAAATTGTTCATGCTATATTGTATATTTTGCTTGTCTTTAGCCCTGTCATTTTACCTTTAACTAACCTTTATTAACTTATAGTAAATATATATTCTTTTCTTGAACTACCGCGTGTGCGTTCATTTCTGGTTGCGGAGTCCAAACCACCTGCCTTGCTCTCGGTTCACAGCCTTCTTTTGACTGCCAGCCCCGGCCTCCGAACTATTTACTCGGAATATGTTTTATCTGATGCAGAACCATATTTCTGTTATTTTAAGGGTGTCACACATGGGCCATTCTAGCTTGTGACACGGGTGCAAGTGTCAGTGGTCAACTCACTCAATCTTACTCCCACCCTTCACTCAGGCTGCAAATTGAGCGTTAATCTCACCCCAACATAGTCCACACTCCCCAAATATACGCCACACCCACCACTGACTTTACAGGCTCAGTAGAAACCTTGCTCGCATATACTCCAAAAGTCAGACGCAAACACACTTCAAAAAGATAATGGGTTCATAGACAATATTTAACAATTTAATACCCAAAGGGTTCATCATTACTGTAAGTAAGAAGAAAAATAACAAATGACACACAAGCAAACAGACTGAAAAACAAAAGGAGAGGAACTGAATAATACCAGGAAGCTTGGAGAAGAAATATAGCTGACACCCAGCTCTGTTAGCTGACTTTCAGATGTGACATCAGTTGTAACGTATCATAGTCTCTTTTGGCTTGTGCTTAGCCACACCTCCTGCCAGAGTGCCTCACTCCCTGAGGTGAGGGATGAGCCAACCTATCCCCATGAAGGATACATATCCTTTCAATTTATGACATACGTCTCCTCTAAGTAAAGCTCTGGACACTGCTACAGTAGGGTGTAGTGAAAAAGGAACGTTATGAGAGTCTAAAGTGCTTGGTTGTGGAAATTGTAGCCCTCAGTGGGATTGTTTTCTCCAGGTTTCATTGTCGTGACTCAATCTCTTCTGCCCCCATACTGAACTTCCACATTACACACTGGGAGAATTTATTAATATAAACACGCTTGGAGCAAAAGTGATGTGTTTTTGGTGCACGGCAGTTTTTCAAAAAAAAATCTAGCACATTCTGTATTTTCCGACTTGTTCGACACTTTTCAGAAAAGTAGGTGGGACTAGAGGAGATCAAGGCAGTTCAGCCTGAAAGATTTACTGTTACTCATGCCAGAAAACTTGTGTGACTTATACCTGACTAATGTAGCTTTCAGTTTTGGTGAATGGGACTGTGCCAGAGGTGCTAGAATTATTAAGGGTTCGTGGTCATCTTGCACACATGGGGGATGAATTAAGTCTGGGTAGAACGTACTAGTCTCAATAAATTCCCCACTATCTGGTCCCCAGGTTGACACTGTCATAGCGGCTATGGGTCTCACTTCTTTCCTTTTTATTAGACTGTTATCTGTTGTATTATTCCAGCAAGCAATGGCTAGAGATGGGCAAACTGCTTCATAACTAGTCAGGTTTGTCCAGAGTAGTCCAAATTGTTTGATTTTTAATGAAACTGAACAAATGGCGATTCATCTCAGACAAGAGAAAATGGCTGCCCCCACGTGTTTAACAGGAAATTCAGAGGAGACTTGTGTGTATGACTTAGCACCTGTTGAGCTATCTATTTCTACTAGTCAGACCAGTCTTCCTCCTCTTTTTGATGAGCTGGATGAGAACAGTCAGCATTGTGTACAAGGAGGAGGAGGAAGACACGACTGATGATGGTGGAGGTAGTAGTGGCGGGGGTGTGGTGCTACTACTAGTACTGATAGTTGTTCTGGTAGGGGAACAAGGAGGAAATCTGGAGGTGGAAATTCTGAGGGTGTGTATGGCCATGATGATGTTTCAGAAAAAAGCGGGATAGACAATGATGATTGATTCTTTTGTGGATAGGACTTGACAACCAGAACAGGGTTACAAGGTGACATCAGATGAAGAGGGTGGTGGCAGTGGTGATAGTAACGATTCAAACTATTGCGCAGGCCCAACATCCAAAAAGTCTGCTCGAGGCAGACCTAGAGGAAGCTTGCCAGGTGGGGGTAGTGGCAGTGGTGGTGGTAGTGGCAGACTTGTTTCTACTGCTGCTGGTGGCAACAAGTACATTTGGTCATTTCCCGTGTGGGAATTTTTTTTTCTATATTGCCTAATGATAAATCCACGGCGATGTGCAAGATCTACAACAGAAACTTAGCCGTGGCCGTGAAGAGACAAATGTAGGAATGACATCTCTACCTACTCATATGAAAAGGCATCACTATATTATTTGGAAAAATAGGCAGTGGCAGTGGCAGGGGAAGTGGGCAAGACTGTTCTCCTACACCCCTCCCCCCCGGGGTTCTTCCTGGTAGGCAGGCCACATCTACACCTAGTACATGGTCAATGTGATGACGAGAGAACCCCAGTTATGTATTTTTCTTTGATATGTGTTGTTTTATATACAAATTCCCTAATCCTGTTTGTCCTAAGTTGTGTTTACATTGCTGGTCAATTCTCTTCAGTGGTTTTATGTGTATATAAGGGGAGATTGCTTTGTCTGGCTTCAGCCAAAAAGTTTTATTACCGCTGGACAACAGAGGTCAAACGAGGGAGGGAGAGACTGCTACTGACCCTGAGCTCAACCCCGGACACAGCTTTCAAGCTGCCAGGAAAACATCCTTCTTTCTCAGGATCCTGCAGTGGGGGGTAAGAGGAGGGGAGCTACCTGGCAGGGGGTAAGAGAAGGGGAGCTACCTGGAAGGGGGGTAAGAGGAGGGAAGCTACCTGGCAGGGGGTAAGAGGAGGGGAGCTACCTGGCAGGGGGTAAGAGGAGGGAAGCTACCTGGCAGGGGGTAAGAGGAGGGAAGCTACCTGGCAGGGGGTAAGAGGAGGGGAGCTACCTGGCAGGGGGTAAGAGGAGGGAAGCTACCTGGCAGGGGGTAAGAGGAGGGGAGCTACCTGGCAGGGGGTAAGAGGAGGGAAGCTACCTGGCAGGGGGTAAGAGGAGGGGAGCTACCTGGAAGGGGGGTAAGAGGAGGGAAGCTACCTGGCAGGGGGTAAGAGGAGGGGAGCTACCTGGCAGGGGGTAAGAGGAGGGAAGCTACCTGGCAGGGGGGTAAGAGGAGGGAAGCTACCTGGCAGGGGGTAAGAGGAGGGGAGCTACCTGGCAGGGGGTAAGAGGAGGGAAGCTACCTGGCAGGGGGTAAGAGGAGGGGAGCTACCTGGAAGGGGGGTAAGAGGAGGGAAGCTACCTGGCAGGGGGTAAGAGGAGGGGAGCTACCTGGCAGGGGGTAAGAGGAGGGAAGCTACCTGGCAGGGGGTAAGAGGAGGGGAGCTACCTGGCAGGGGGGTAAGAGGAGGGAAGCTACCTGGCAGGGGGTAAGAGGAGGGAAGCTACCTGGCAGGGGGTAAGAGGAGGGAAGCTACCTGGCAGGGGGTAAGAGGAGGGAAGCTACCTGGCAGGGGGTAAGAGGAGGGGAGCTACCTGGCAGGGGGTAAGAGGAGGGAAGCTACCTGGCAGGGGGTAAGAGGAGGGGAGCTACCTGGAAGGGGGGTAAGAGGAGGGAAGCTACCTGGCAGGGGGTAAGAGGAGGGGAGCTACCTGGCAGGGGGTAAGAGGAGGGAAGCTACCTGGCAGGGGGTAAGAGGAGGGGAGCTACCTGGCAGGGGGGTAAGAGGAGGGAAGCTACCTGGCAGGGGGTAAGAGGAGGGAAGCTACCTGGCAGGGGGTAAGAGGAGGGAAGCTACCTGGCAGGGGGTAAGAGGAGGGAAGCTACCTGGCAGGGGGTAAGAGGAGGGGGGCTACCTGGAATGGAGGTGTGGCTGGACACTGGCCTTAACTAAGACGAAGACCTAGATTCTTTGTCACATCTGTGGAAGTAGCTAAGAGAGCTGGATGTGTCCGCTTCACTACAGAAGATCGTCCAAGCTTCCTGGCACCAAAGACTTCTAAGTAGTATTCTGTTACATCCCATTTACTTTAAAAGTTGTCTGCATTGCGTGTCCTTGTTATCATTTTTCGTACGTATATAACACGGAACAATTTCGTTATTAAAGTGTTAACTTTAAGGCTATCTTGTGTTGCTCTATGAACCCATTATCTTTTTGAGGTGTGTTTGAGACACCTGCGTATGTGAGTGAGGTTTCTGCTGGACCTGAATCAGCAGTGGAGGAGGCGTGTATTTGGGGTGCGTGGACTGTGCTGGGGTGGGACTTACGTTCAATTTCCAGCCTGAGTCAAGGGTGAGTGCAAGATTGAGCAAGTGGAGTGAGTTGACCCCTGACAGCCACACCCGCGTCACGTGCTAAGACAGCCCATATGTGACAGTCGTCATTATCATCATTGTCACCAACTGTTTCTCCTCCTCTTCCTCCTCCTCCACGCCAACGTCAGTCATCCCTAAGGGAATGTGTATCCAGGAAACAGCAATATGTGCCCAGTTATCTGGCAGTTGTTCAACTTCACTTGCACCTGGCCAAGTTGCTGGCGGTGCAGTCTCTACTGTCCTACCTAGTGGATTCCACTGCATTTCGACAACTGATGACATGCACTCAACCTCAATGGAGGGCACCTAGCCGCCATTATTTTTCTAGGAAAGCTGTCCCTGCTTTATATTGCCATGTGTGAGAGAACACAGGCCTGTCCTTGAAAATGTCAGTATGTGCAAAGGTGCACATTATCGTCTACACATGGAGCATCAATTATGGACAAGGACAATACATAGTTTTCAGGGCCCACTGGGTCAATGTTTTGAACAACAGTGATCATAGTCCAGAAATGCAGCAAGGCCAGGTGCCAGTTCCACCCTGATTGTGCAGGCCCAGTTCCAACACCATGCATGGCCCATCCATCTGCTCTGGATACTCCTTTCTGGACCATTTACCTGCCACCATCTTCACCAGGGCAAGGTGTTGCTTCCACTCATCTTCCTCCCCTTCCACCCTCATGGGTGTAAGGTGAAGTGTTGCCATGTGGTGTTACAATTAATGGGCCTGGATCAGAGGAGCCGCCCAGCGGAGGAGGAGCTGCTTCACTGTATCCTGCAGCAAGTATCCCACTGGATGGCTCCTCACCAACTCAACTGGGCAGTTTGGCCAGCAACAACGGCACCAATATTGTTGCTGTGCTGCAGTTAGGATGAATAACACATTGTCGCTTTATGGCGCATGTCCATAATCTGGTGTTTTGTCGCTTTATTACTTTGTATAGTGGCTTAACAGAGGTTTCCTCATGGCCAGAAAAATCTCTGCACATTTCTGCCTTTTTTACTTTTGCGAAAAACACCCTGCTCGATTAATAGCAACAAAATGGTCTGCTTTTGCACCACCTTATCTGCGACGTTCCAACACGGTGGAACTCAACCTTAAACATGCTGGAGCATTTATACGAGCAGCAAAAGGTGGTGAACGATTATTGCATGCAGCAAACCACAGGGACAATGTGTTACTTCCAGATACATCATTGGAGGCTCATGAGGGAAGTGTGTCGGCATCTCAAGCCCTTTGAAGAAGCCACCAAATTTGTCAGCAGGTATGACTGAAGCATCAGTGAAGCCCTGAAGGATAGAAGAGGAGGAACAGTCTCCACCTCTTAGTCAATGTCATCACCCTGTTTTGATGGAGGAGGATGAGGATCCGGGTCAGGGTCATTATGGTAGAGGAACTGAGTCTTCTAGACTGGAAGAGAAGGAAGACTCTCTATTGGATGCAGGGGAGGGCCCTTGATATGTCACACGCACAGCCAGGGGAGGAGGCTTAACCTTATCTGTTTGACGATGAAGATGATAATGAAAGCACGGTGACCAAGAACACCAACTTTTGCAAGCCCCTGGATCTGCACATACGATGGCAAGCTTACACAGTGACAAGCATATTATTAGCATCAAGCAGAGGGATGAGTACTGGATGGCAGTGATCTTAGACCCTCGCTATAAAGACAAAATGTAGGAATTCTTCCCTGCTTCCCAAAGGAAAGAAAAAATTGAATATTATCAGGATCAGGTGTGGTCTACAAGTCAAGTGGAATGGTCACATAGATTTGCAGCTCTTAGTCTCTCCTTGCTATAACGGAGCATAAACCTCAACAGATTGCTCTAATAGGAAAATAACTACCCCTTAAGAAGACCTTGGGCTCTCAGCCATTGTCTGTGGGGGTCCCTTGCATGGAATACCTTCTGCAGAGGCCTCCAAAAGCTCTCACTCCACACCAGCACTGACTACACGTGCAGCTGCTCGCCATTATTCACCACCACGGACAGGTCTGGAGGCTCAATTCACCCTGGAGCCGGATCCTACTGCTCCTATAGTAAATGCACTGCCAGCCTCTCCTTGCTACTCATCAGAGGCATCATCACCAGTGAAGGACTAACACAATTTTTCCAAGGTGCGTCACTGATGACACCGGACCCACGGGTGAGTTTGCTGACCTCTTCTCCTCTCCACTTTCTGCTGGAATATCACTTCCCCCTGGTGGTCTCTCTCCCAAGAGGTGCCTCCAGATCTCTCAGTGGCCAAATGACACTGGCCTTGGACCAGCAGCCTCCTGACCTACTCCTCCTACAATGTAGCCCCTACCAGTCTCCCCCTCAGCTCATAATGCAGGATGACTCTCCTGACAATGAGATGACCTCTCTGTTATTGGCAAACCCTGGAAACCTGGCCCATGGGGTGCTCATGGCCATCCCTCCTAACCCTGCGTGGCTGGCAGTGGTGGAATACCCATGGGATACTCAACCATCAGGTCCCAGGCCATGTCCCAGAATTCCTGATTCCGTCTCTCAATGGCAAAATCTCCTGATGCAACTCCCTACTAAGCAGGATTACAAAACGCTAGTGGATGAGATCAAACAGACTTGCAAAGAGGAGATAGCGGCTGCGAGAATTTACCTATGCCAACTTATTGAACGAGTGGACTCCCTTGAGAACACCCATGATGAGACCTGCCGATATATCTCTCACCTAAAGGAACTTGTGATGTCCTATGCTCTGGCCCTTAAGAATACTACCCTCCATCTTGAGGATTTGGATAATAGTGGCCGATGACTTAATATAAGGGTGAGGGGTCTGCCTGAGGCCACTGGAGAGGAAAATCTAAAAGTCACCCTGGAAGCTATTTTTAACATGATACTGGACAAACTGCCAGACCATTGCATCAAACTGAACAGGGCGCATAGGGCCCTCTGACCTCTACCCCAAGAGATGTGATTTGCTGTGTTCAGGACTTTGAGCTTAAAGAAGCCATCACGTCTCAGGCACATTCTGAGAGAGACTTTGATTTTGATAGAGCCAACATACAATTGTATCCTGACCTCTCCTGGCTTACACTTCAAAAAAGAAGGAATCTACGACCTCTTCTGTCCGAGCTGCGAGATCATCACTTACCATATCGCTGGGGCTTCTCCTTTGTCCTCACAGCTTGCAAGGTTTGTCACTCTGCTACCCTGAGATCTTATGCGGACTTGTCTGATTTTCTGCCGCCTGCTCCACCATGTTATGTCCTGCCTGATCCACCATATTATGTCTTGCCGCCTGGTCCACCATATTATGTCCTGCCTGGTCCACCATATTATGTCCTGCCGCCTGCTCCACCATATTATGTCCTGCCGCCTGCTCCACCATATTATGTCCTGCCGCCTGCTCCACCATATTATGTCCTGCTGCCTGGTCCACCATATTATGTCCTGCCTGGTCCACCATATTATGTCCTGCCGCCTGCTCCACCATATTATGTCCTGCCGCCTGCTCCACCATGTTATGTCCTGCCTGGTCCACCATATTATGTCCTGCCGCCTGCTCCACCATATTATGTCCTGCCGCCTGCTCCACCATATTATGTCCTGCCGCCTGCTCCACCATATTATGTCCTGCCGCCTGGTCCACCATATTATGTCCTGCCTGGTCCACCATATTATGTCCTGCCGCCTGCTCCACCATATTATGTCCTGCCGCCTGCTCCACCATATTATGTCCTGCCGCCTGCTCCACCATATTATGTCCTGCCGCCTGGTCCACCATATTATGTCCTGCCTGGTCCACCATATTATGTCCTGCCTGGTCCACCATATTATGTCCTGCCGCCTGCTCCACCATATTATGTCCTGCCGCCTGCTCCACCATGTTATGTCCTGCCTGGTCCACCATATTATGTCCTGCCGCCTGCTCCACCATATTATGTCCTGCCGCCTGCTCCGCCATATTATGTCCTGCCACCTGCTCCACCATATTATGTCCTGCCTGGTCCACCATATTATGTCCTCCTGCCTGATCCACCATATTATGTCCTCCTGCCTGGTCCACCATATTATGTCCTCCTGCCTGGTCCACCATATTATGTCCTCCTGCCTGGTCCACCATATTATGTCCTCCTGCCTGATCCACCATATTATGTCCTCCTGCCTGGTCCACCATATTATGTCCTCCTGCCTGATCCACCATATTATGTCCTGCCGCCTGCTCCACCATGTTATGTCCTGCCGCCTGCTCCACCATGTTATGTCCTGCCGCCTGCTCCACCATGTTATGTCCTGCCGCCTGCTCCACCATGTTATGTCCTGCCGCCTGCTCCACCATGTTATGTCCTGCCGCCTGCTGCACCATATTATGTCCTGCCGCATGGTCCATTATCACATTCCACTATAACACTGTTGGTATTAAAAAAAAAAAACATTTTGATTTCACATCTGCTGTTATCACAGGATATTTTTTGGTGGCTTTTTCTTTGAAATTCCAATTCTTCACAACTATTCAACTTTCAATCACAGGCAGGAGTTTTAAATGTTACATACGTAAAAATGAGTTTCAGCACAGTGTAGGGTTAAACTCAGAGTTTGTGTCCTCTGCTTACTATCCATAGACATACATGTCACTATGACATCACTTCAGCTTGTGTCTGCCTTCCAGAGCTAGAAATTGTATAGAAAGGTTACTAAGAGTATTCTACACTATGTTATATAGATATATAGTCCTAGCAGTCCCAACAGTGTCATACACTATGTATTATAGATACATAGTCCTAGCAGTCCCAACAGTGTCATACACTATGTATTATAGATACATAGTCCTAGGAGCCCTGACGGTGTCATACACTATGTATTATAGATATATAGTCCTAGGTGTCCTGACGGTGTCATACACTATGTATTATAGATATATAGTCCTAGGAGCCCTGACGGTGTCATACACTATGTATTATAGATATATAGTCCTAGGAGCCCTGACAGTGTCATACACTATGTATTATAGATATATAGTCCTAGGAGCCCTGACAGTGTCATACACTATGTATTATAGATCTATAGTCCTAGACGTCCTGACAGTGTCATACACTATGTATTATAGATATATAGTCCTAGGAGCCCTGACAGTGTCATACTTTGTATTATAGATATATAGTCCTAGGAGCCCTGACAGTGTCATACACTATGTTTTATAGATATAGTCCTAGGAGCCCTGACAGTGTCATACACAATGTATTATAGATATATAGTCCTAGGAGCCCTGTCAGTGTCATACACTATGTATTATAGATATATAGTCCTAGGAGCCTTGACAGTGTCATACATTATGTATTATAGATATATAGTCCTAGGACATTATACTGTGTGGAGGGGCCACTGTGGAACATTAAACTGTGTGGCAGGGCCACTATTGGCCATAAGACCGTGTGCAGGATCTGGTGTGGAACATTATACTGTGTGGAGGCCACTTTCAGACATTATAGTGTATCTAAATACTGTGGGGGCCAGGAAAGGGGGTACTATGCTGTGGGGGGGGGGGGGGGGGGCTCACGTCTGCAAATACGCCCCTGATAAGGGGTTGTTAGGAAGGGACATTTTATATAAGAAGGCTTTATAAATTTAAGAGGTGTTATTTATATAAGGGTATTATTAATACAAGGGGGGAGGTTATTCATATAAGGGGCCATAAAGGAGCATTATATATATAAGGGGTTTGGCTTTTACATAAGGGGTCATTAGGGGAGCATTGTATATATAAGGGGGTGGGCATTTATATAAGGGGACATTAGGGGAGCATTGAATATATAAGGGGGTGGGCATTTATATAAGGAGACATTAGGGGTGCATTGTATATATATAAGGGGGTGGGCATTTATATAAGGGGACATTAGGGGAGCATTGTATATATAAGGGGGTGGGCATTTATATAAGGAGACATTAGGGGAGCATTGTATATAAAAGGGAGTGGGCATTTATATAAGGGGACATTAGGGGAGCATTGTATATATAAGGGGGTGGGCATTTATATAAGGGGACATTAGGGGAGCATTGTATATATAAGGGGGGTGGGCATTTATATAAGGAGACATTAGGGGAGCATTGTATATATAAGGGGGTGGGCATTTATATAAGGAGACATTAGGGGAGCATTGTATATATAAGGGGGTGGGCATTTATATAAGGGGACATTAGGGGAGCATTGTATATATATAAGGGGGTGGGCATTTATATAAGGGGATATTAGGGGAGCATTGTATATATAAGGGAGTGGGCATTTATATAAGGAGACATTAGGGGAGCATTGTATATATAAGGGAGTGGGCATTTATATAAGGGGACATTAGGGGAGCATTGTATATATATAAGGGGGTGGGCATTTATATAAGGGGATATTAGGGGAGCATTGTATATATAAGGGAGTGGGCATTTATATAAGGAGACATTAGGGGAGCATTGTATATATAAGGGGGTGGGCATTTATATAAGGGGACATTAGGGGAGCATTGTATATATAAAGGGGTGGGCATTTATATAAGGAGACATTAGGGGAGCATTGTATATATAAGGGGGTGGGCATTTATATAAGGAGACATTAGGGGAGCATTGTATATATAAGGGGGTGGGCATTTATATAAGGAGACATTAGGGGAGCATTGTATATATATAAGGGGGTGGGCATTTATATAAGGGGACATTAGGGGAGCATTGTATATATAAGGGGGTGGGCATTTATATAAGGGGACATTAGGGGAGCATTGTATATATAAGGGAGTGGGCATTTATATAAGGGGACATTAGGGGAGCATTGTATATATAAGGGGGTGGGCATTTGTATAAGGAGACATTAGGGGAGCATTGTATATATATAAGGGGGTGGGCATTTATATAAGGGGACATTAGGGGAGCATTGTATATATAAGGGGGTGGGCATTTATATAAGGGGACATTAGGGGAGCATTGTATATATATAAGGGAGTGGGCATTTATATAAGGGGACATTAGGGGAGCATTGTATATATAAGGGGGTGGGCATTTATATAAGGAGACATTAGGGGAGCATTGTATATATATAAGGGGGTGGGCATTTATATAAGGGGACATTAGGGGAGCATTGTATATATAAGGGGGTGGGCATTTATATAAGGGGACATTAGGGGAGCATCGTATATATAAGGGGGTGGGCATTTATATAAGGGGACATTAGGGGAGCATCGTATCTATAAGGGGGTGGGCATTTATATAAGAAGACATTAGGGGAGCATTGTATATATATATATAAGGGGGTGGGCATTTATATAAGGGGACATTAGGGGGAGCATTGTATATATAAGGGGGTGGGCATTTATATAAGGAGACATTAGGGGAGCATTGTATATATAAGGGAGTGGGCATTTATATTAGGGGAGCATCGTATATATAAGGGGGGAGGGCATTTATATAAGGGGACATTAGGGGAGCATTGTATATATAAGGGGGTGGGCATTTATATAAGGAGACATTAGGGGAGCATTGTATATATATAAGGGGGTGGGCATTTATATAAGGGGACATTAGGGGAGCATTGTATATATAAGGGGGTGGGCATTTATATAAGGAGACATTAGGGGAGCATTGTATATATAAGGGAGTGGGCATTTATATAAGGGGACATTAGGGGAGCATTGTATATATAAGGGGGTGGGCATTTATATAAGGAGACATTAGGGGAGCATTGTATATATATAAGGGGGTGGGCATTTATATAAGGGGACATTAGGGGAGCATTGTATATATAAGGGGGTGGGCATTTATATAAGGAGACATTAGGGGAGCATTGTATATATAAGGGAGTGGGCATTTATATTAGGGGAGCATCGTATATATAAGGGGGTGGGCATTTATATAAGGGGACATTAGGGGAGCATCGTATCTATAAGGGGGTGGGCATTTATATAAGAAGACATTAGGGGAGCATTGTATATATATATATATAAGGGGGTGGGCATTTATATAAGGGGACATTAGGGGAGCATTGTATATATAAGGGGGTGGGCATTTATATAAGGGGACATTAGGGGAGCATTGTATATATAAGGGGGTGGGCATTTATATAAGGGGACATTAGGGGAGCATCGTATATATAAGGGGGTGGGCATTTATATAAGGAGACATTAGGGGAGCATTGTATATATAAGGGAGTGGGCATTTATATTAGGGGAGCATCGTATATATAAGGGGGGAGGGCATTTATATAAGGGGACATTAGGGGGGCATTGTATATATAAGGGGGTGGGCATTTATATAAGGGGACATTAGGGGAGCATTGTATATATAGGGGTGGGCATTTATATAAGGGGACATTAGGGGAGCATCGTATCTATAAGGGGGTGGGCATTTATATAAGAAGACATTAGGGGAGCATTGTATATATATATATATAAGGGGGTGGGCATTTATATAAGGGGACATTAGGGGAGTATTGTATATATAAGGGAGTGGGCATTTATATAAGGGGACATTAGGGGAGCATCGTATATATAAGGGGGTGGGCATTTATATAAGGGGACATTAGGGGAGCATCGTATCTATAAGGGGGTGGGCATTTATATAAGAAGACATTAGGGGAGCAATGTATATATATATATAAGGGGGTGGGCATTTATATAAGGGGACATTAGGGGAGCATTGTATATATATAAGGGGGGTGGGCATTTATATAAGGGGACATTAGGGGAGCATTGTATTATATAAGGGGGTGGGCATTTATATAAGGGGACATTAGGGGAGCAGTATTTATGTAAGGGGGAATTAGGGGCATAATATAAGGGGGCAATTAATTAAAGGGGTTGTCCAGGATAATCACTTTTTTAATATGAGACAGGGGAAAGTGATAAAAATAATTTAAAAAAAACAAAACACCTACTTCCCTGTGCCTTGTGCTCCGATGTGTCGCACCGCGGTCTGGTTCTGCTTCTCCGGTGTTTTCTTCTAGCAGAAGTCCCCGCCCACATGACCACTGAGGCCGCAGACATGGGATGTCACAGTGCTGTGGGAGAGAAAACACTGGAGCAGGAGGAACAGACCGCGCTGGAAAACCCCGGAGCACCTTTCCCAGCCTCATATAAAAAAAGTGGTCATCCTGGACAACCCCTTTAAGGTGGCACTTGGACTTTATTAAAGGGGCTTTTACAGCTCATTTTTAATGTTGATCTATCCTTAGGAAGTAAACAATAAAGTGATGCAAAGTATACAGAAACCATAACGGAAGATACATTTGGTAACAGGAGGAGACGTGGGGAATAATAGGGGGTTATGTGGGGTAACAGGAGGAGACGTGGGGTATAATAGGGGGTTATGTGGGGTAAGAGGAAGAGACGTGGGGTATAATAGGGGGTTATGTGCGGTAAGAGGAGGAGACGTGGGGTATAATAGGGGGTTATGTGCGGTAAGAGGAGGAGACGTGGGGTATAATAGGGGGTTATGTGGGGTAACAGGAGGAGACGTGGGAAATAATAGGTGGTTATGTGGGGTAATAGGAGGAGACGTGGGGTATAATAGGGGGTTATGTGGAGTAACAGGAGGAGACGTGGGGAATAATAGGGAGTTATGTGGGGTAACAGGAGGAGACGTGGGGTATAATAGGGAGTTATGTGGGGTAACAGGAAGAGACGTGGGGTATAATAGGGGGTTATGTGGGGTAACAGGAGGAGACGTGGGGTATAATAGGGAGTTATGTGGGGTAACAGGAAGAGACGTGGGGTATAATAGGGGGTTATGTGGGGTAATAGGAGGAGACGTGGGGTATAATAGGGGGTTATGTGGGGTAACAGGAAGAGATGTGGGGTATAATGGGTTATGTGGGGTAAGAGGAGGAGACGTGGGGTATAATAGGGGGTTATGTGGGGTAACAGGAGGAGACGTGGGGAATAATAAGGGGCTATGTGGGGTAAGAGGGGGAGACGTGGGGAATAATAGGGGGGTTTTGTGGGGTAATAGGAGGAGACGTGGGGAATAATAGGGGGTTATGTGGGGTAACAGGAGGAGACGTGGGGTATAATAGGGGGTTATGTGGGGTAAGAGGAAGAGACGTGGGGTATAATAGGGGGTTATGTGGGGTAACAGGAGGAGACGTGGGTTATAATAGGGGGTTATGTGCGGTAAGAGGAGGAGACGTGGGGTATAATAGGGGGTTATGTGCGGTAAGAGGAGGAGACGTGGGGTATAATAGGGGGTTATGTGGGGTAACAGGAGGAGACGTGGGAAATAATAGGTGGTTATGTGGGGTAATAGGAGGAGACGTGGGGTATAATAGGGGGTTATGTGGAGTAACAGGAGGAGACGTGGGGAATAATAGGGAGTTATGTGGGGTAACAGGAGGAGACGTGGGGTATAATAGGGAGTTATGTGGGGTAACAGGAAGAGACGTGGGGTATAATAGGGGGTTATGTGGGGTAACAGGAGGAGACGTGGGGTATAATAGGGAGTTATGTGGGGTAACAGGAAGAGACGTGGGGTATAATAGGGGGTTATGTGGGGTAATAGGAGGAGACGTGGGGTATAATAGGGGGGTTATGTGGGGTAACAGGAAGAGATGTGGGGTATAATGGGTTATGTGGGGTAAGAGGAGGAGACGTGGGGTATAATAGGGGGTTATGTGGGGTAACAGGAGGAGACGTGGGAAATAATAGGGGGTTATGTGCGGTAAGAGGAAGAGACGTGGGGTATAATAGGGGGTTATGTGGGGTAACAGGAAGAGATGTGGAGTATAATAGGGGGTTATGTGGGGTAAGAGGAAGAGACGTGGGGTATAATAGGGGGTTATGTGGGGTAACAGGAAGAGACGTGGGGTATAATAGGGGGTTATGTGGGGTAAGAGGAGGAGACGTGGGGTATAATAGGGGGTTATGTGGGGTAACAGGAGGAGACGTGGGGAATAATAGGGGGTTATGTGGGGTAACAGGAGGAGACGTGGGGTATAATAGGGGGTTATGTGGGGTAACAGGAGGAGACGTGGGGTATAATAGAGGGTTATGTGGGGTAACAGGAGGAGACGTGGGGTATAATAGGGGGTTATGTGGGGTAACAGGAGGAGACGTGTTTTATAATAGGGGGTTATGTGGGGTAAGAGGAGGAGACGTGGGGTATAATAGGGGGTTATGTGGGGTAACAGGAGGAGACGTGGGGAATAATAGGGGGTTATGTGGGGTAACAAGAGGAGACATGGGGTATATTAGGGGGTTATGTGGGGTAACAAGAGGAGACGTGGGAATAATAGGGGGTTATGTGGGGTAAAAGGAAGAGACGTGGGGTATAATAGGGGGTTATGTGGGGTAACAGGAAGAGACGTGGGGAATAATAGGGGGTTACGTGGGGTAACAGGAGGAGATGTGGGGTATAATAGGGGGTTATGTGGGGTAACAGGAGGAGACGTGGGGTATAATAGGGGGTTACGTGGGGTAACAGGAAGAGACGTGGGGTATAATAGGGGGTTACGTGGGGTAACAGGAGGAAATGTGGGGAATAACAGGGGGTTATGTGGGGTAACAGGATGAGACGTGGGTATAATAGGGGGTTATGTGGGGTAACAGGAGGAGACGTGGGTATAATAGGGGGTTATGTGGGGTAACAGGAGGAGACGTGGGAAATAATAGGGGGTTATGTGTGGTAAGAGGAGGAGACGTGGGGAATAACTGGGGGTTATGTGGGGTAACAGGAGGAGATGTGGGGCATAATAGGGGGTTATGTGGGGTAACAGGAGGAGCCATGGGGAATAATAGGGGGTTATGTGGGGTAACAGGAGGAGACGTGTGGAATAATAGGGGGTTATGTGGGGTAAAAGGAGGAGACGTGGAGAATAATAGGGGGTTATGTGGGGTAACAGGAGGAGACGTGGGGTATAATAGGGGGTTATGTGGGGTAACAGGAGGAGACGTGGGAATAATAGGGGGTTATGTGGGGTAACAGGAGGAGACGTGGGAATAATAGGGGGTTATGTGGGGTAACAGGAGGAGACGTGGGAATAATAGGGGGTTATGTAGGGTAACAGGAAGAGACGTGGGGTATAATAGGGGGTTATGTGGGGTAACAGGAAGAGACGTGGGTTATAATAGGGGGTTATGTGGGGTAACAGGAGGAGATGTGGGGAATAATAGGGGTTTATGTGGGGTAACAGGAGGAGACGTGGGGTATAATAGGGGGTTATGTGCGGTAACAGGAGGAGACGTGGGGTATAATAGGGGGTTATGTGGGGTAACAGGAGGAGATGTGGGGAATAGTAGGGGGTTATGTGGGGTAACAGGAGGAGATGTGGGGAATAGTAGGGGGTTATGTGGGGTAACAGGAGGAGACGTGGGTATAATAGGGGGTTATGTGGGGTAACAGGAGGAGACGTGGCCATAATAGGGGGTTATGTGGGGTAACAGGGGAAGACGTGGGTATAATAGGGGGTTATGTGCGGTAAGAGGAGGAGACGTGGGGTATAATAGGGGGTTATGTGGGGTAACAGGAGGAGACGTGGGGCATAATAGGGGGTTATGTGGTGTAACAGGAGGAGACGTGGGGTATAATAGGGGGTTATGTGGTGTAATAGGAGGAGCCATGGGGTATAATAGGGGGTTATGTGGGGTAAGAGGAGGACACATGGGAAATAATAGGGGGTTATGTGGGGTAACTTGATGAGACATGGGTAATAATAGGGGATTATGTGGGATAACAGGAGGAGACGTGGGGAATAATAGTGGTTTATGTGGGGTAACAGGAGCAGACCTGGGAAATAATAGGGGGTTATGTGCGGTAAGAGGAGGAGACGTGGGGTATAATAGGGGGTTATGTGGGGTAACAGGAAGAGATGTGGGGTATAATGGGTTATGTGGGGTAAGAGGAGGAGACGTGGGGTATAATAGGGGGTTATGTGGGGTAACAGGAGGAGACATGGGGTATAATAGGGGTTATGTGGAGTAACAGGAGGAGACGTGGGGTATAATAGGGGGTTATGTGGGGTAACAGGAAGAGACGTGGGGTATAATAGGGGGTTATGTGGGGTAACAGGAGGAGACGTGGGGAATAATAGGGGGTTATGTGGGTTAAGAGGAGGAGACGTGGGGTATAATAGGGGATTATGTGGGGTAACAGGAGGAGACGTGGGGAATAATAGGGGGTTATGTGGGTTAAGAGGAGGAGACGTGGGGAATAATAGTGGTTTATGTGGGGTAACAGGAGGAGACGTGGGAAATAATAGGGGGTTATGTGGGGTAACAGGAGGAGACGTGGGGAATAATAGGGGGTTATGTTGGGTAACAGGAGGAGACGTGGGGAATAATAGGGGGTTATGTGGGGTAACAGGAGGAGACGTGGGGTATAATAGGGGGTTATGTGGGGTCACAGGAGGAGACGTGGGGAATAATAAGGGGCTATGTGGGGTAAGAGGAGGAGACGTGGGGTATAATAGGGGGTTATGTGGGGTAACAGGAGGAGACGTGGGGAATAATAGGGGGTTATGTGGGGTAACAGGAGGAGACGTGGGGAATAATAGGGGGTTATGTGGGGTAACAGGAGGAGACGTGGGGAATAATAGGGGGTTATGTGGGGTAACAGGAAGAGACGTGGGGTATAATAGGGGGTTACATTGGGTAACAGGAGGAGACGTGGGGAATAATAGGGGGTTATGTGGGGTAACAGGAGGAGACGTGGGGTATAATAGGGGGTTATGTGGTGTAATAGGAGGAGACGTGGGGTATAATAGGGGGTTATGTGGGTTAAGAGGAGGAGACGTGGGGAATAATAGGGGGTTATGTGGGGTAACAGGAGGAGACGTGGGGAATAATAGGGGGTTATGTGGGGTAACAGGAGGAGACGTGGGGAATAATAGGGGGGTTATGTTGGGTAACAGGAGGAGACGTGGGGAATAATAGGGGGTTATGTGGGGTAACAGGAGGAGACGTGGGGAATAATAGGGGGTTATGTGGGGTAACAGGAGGAGACGTGGGGAATAATAGGGGGTTATGTGGGGTAACTGGAGGAGATGTGGGGAATAATAGGGGGTTATGTGGGGTAACAGGAGGAGACGTGGGGTATAATAGGGGGTTAAGTGGGGTAACAGGAGGAGACGTGGGAATAATAGGGGGTTATGTGGGGTAACAGGAAGAGACGTGGGGTATAATGGGGGTTATGTGGGGTAACAGGAAGAGATGTGGGGTATAATAGGGAGTTATGTGGGGTAAGAGGAGGAGACGTGGGGTATAATAGGGGGTTATGTGGGTTAACAGGAAGAGATGTGGGGTATAATAGGGGGTTATGTGGGGTAACAGGAGGAGATGTGGGGTATAATAGGGGGTTATGTGGGGTAACAGGAAGAGATGTGGGGTATAATAGGGGGTTATGTGGGGTAACAGGAGGAGACGTGGGGTATAATAGGGGGTTATGTGGGGTAACAGGAGGAGACGTGGGGTATATTAGGGGGTTATGTGGGGTAACAGGAGGAGACGTGGGAAAAATAGGGGGTTATGTGGGGTAACAGGAAGAGACGTGGGGTATAATAGGGGGTTATGTGGGGTAACAGGAAGAGACGTGGGTTATAATAGGGGGTTATGTGGGGTAACAGGAGGAGACGTGGGGAATAATAGGGGGTTACGTGGGGTAACAGGAGGAGACGTGGACAATAATAGGGGGTTACGTGGGGTAACAGGAGGAGACGTGGGGAATAATAGGGGGGTTATGTGGGGTAACAGGAGGAGACGTGGGGTATATTAGGGGGTTATGTGGGGTAACAGGAGAAGACGTGGGAATAATAGGGGGTTATGTGGGGTAACAGGAAGAGACGTGGGGAATAATAGGGGGTTATGTGGGGTAACAGGAAGAGACGTGGGGTATAATAGGGGGGTTATGTGGGGTAACAGGAAAAGACGTGGGTTATAATAGGGGGTTATGTGGGGTAACAGGAAGAGACGTGGGGTATAATAGGGGGTTATGTGGGGTAACAGGAAAAGACGTGGGTTATAATAGGGGGTTATGTGGGGTAACAGGAGGAGACGTGGGGTATAATAGGGGGTTATGTGGGGTAACAGGAGGAGATGTGGGGAATAATAGGGGGTTACGTGGGGTAACAGGAAGAGACGTGGGGTATAATAGGGGGTTACATGGGGTAACAGGAGGAAATGTGGGGAATAACAGGGGGTTATGTGGGGTAACAGGAGGAGACGTGGGTATAATAGGGGGTTATGTGGGGTAACAGGAGGAGACGTGGGTATAATAGGGGGTTATGTGGGGTAACAGGAGGAGACGTGGGAAATAATAGGGGGTTATGTGCGGTAAGAGGAGGAGACGTGGGGTATAATAGGGGGTTATGTGGGGTAACAGGAAGAGACGTGGGGTATAATAGGGGGTTATGTGGAGTAAGAGGAGGAGATGTGGGGTATAATAGGGGGTTATGTGGGGTAACAGGAGGAGACGTGGGGTATAATAGAGGGTTATGTGGGGTAACAGGAGGAGACGTGGGGTATAATAGCGGGTTATGTGGAGTAACAGGAGGAGACGTGGGGCATAATAGGGGGTTATGTGGGGTAACAGGAGGAGACGTGGGGAATAATAGGGGGTTATGTGGGGTAACAGGAGGAGATGTGGGGAATAATAGGGGGTTATGTGGGGTAAAAGGAGGAGACGTGGAGAATAATAGGGGGTTATGTGGGGTAACAGGAGGAGACATGGGGTATAATAGGGGGTTATGTGGGGTAACAGGAGGAGATGTGGGGAATAATAGGGGGTTATGTGGGGTAACAGGAAGAGACGTGGGGTATAATAGGGGGTTATGTGGGGTAACAGGAGGAGACGTGGGGAATAATTGGGGGTTATGTGCGGTAAGAGGAGGAGACGTGGGAATAATAGGGGGGGTTATGTGGGGTAACAGGAAGAGACGTGGGGTATAATAGGGGGTTATGTGGGGTAACAGGAGGAGACGTGGGAAATAATAGGGGGTTATGTGGGGTAACAGGAGGAGACGTGGGGAATAATAGGGGGTTACGTGGGGTAACAGGAAGAGACGTGGGGTATAATAGGGGGTTACATGGGGTAACAGGAGGAGATGTGGGGAATAATAGGGGGTTATGTGGGGTAACAGGAAGAGACGTGGGATATAATAGGGGGTTACATGGGATAACAGGAGGAAATGTGGGGAATAACAGGGGGTTATGTGGGGTAACAGGAGGAGACGTGGGTATAATAGGGGGTTATGTGGGGTAACAGGAGGAGACGTGGGGTATAATAGGGGGTTATGTGCGGTAAGAGGAGGAGACATGGGGTATAATAGGGGGTTATGTGGGGTAACAGGAGGAGACGTGGGAAATAATAGGGGTTATGTGGGGTAATAGGAGGAGACATGGGGTATAATAGGGGGTTATGTGGGGTAAGAGGAGGAGACATGGGAAATAATAGGGGGTTATGTGGGGTAACTTGATGAGACATGGGTAATAATAGGGGATTATGTGGGGTAACAGGAGGAGATGTGGGGAATAATAGGGGGTGTGAAAGATCCTCAGTGCGCCAACACCGCTGTGGCCCCACCTGAGTCCTCTTTCATATAAAAATCACACTCACCGCCAGTGAGTGTCGGGTTCACCAGATAAATACAACACAAGCTTTCTAAATTTTATATATTTATTAACCCCTAAATGGGTCGGTATTAAAATCTAACATATACAGTTCAGAACAGATATGCAGACATATGCAAGCATTAACAGTTACTAGTTACAAGATACAGTACAAATAAAATAAAAGGGATAAAGGTGAAATAATTACTTTACCACACATGTCCTGGATGTGGCTCTATAGTCCAACACTTACATATGGCATGTGGAGATCACCAGTGGAGGCTTTTCAGCATGTAGCATCAACAACAGTAATCCAGCCTGCATGCTCTTTACACAGTCTCTCAGCATTAGTCCAGAAGTCTCATCACAAAAATCTCCTCATGGTCTGTCTGTAAAAACTCTGTAGTCTGTGATGGTCTCAGCCCAATCTCCATAGCATAATCTCTCAGGGATAGTCTCTGCACAGTCTCCATAGTATAATCTCCATAGCATCAATTCCTTAGCATCCTCTCCTCCCACTGACTCTTACCTCATCTTTTATACCCTTTATGCCACCTCCCAGAATGAGGTCACCGGCGGCAGTACGTCTGATGAGTTAATGCAATCAAGTCCAGATCCTTTGTATGTAGATGAGACCAAATGGAATGATACAATATTATCAGGCACATCTGATCTAACAGCCCAGGCTGGAACAATGCCCTATTGTTTGATCACTCAGGGCTGTGTAGGAGTACAATGGAGCCCTATTGTTCCAGTGTTGCCACTACTGCCAATATACACCTAGGCTCATAGCTGCGCACAGTATGAATAAATGGAACTAGAGAGAGATACGCTACCCAGAGACCAAAATATAGCTTTGCGTTTTAGCCATATTTCTGCAGAATCATCACAGGGGGTTATGTGGGTTAAGAGGAGGAGACGTGGGGAATAATAGGGGGTTATGTGGGGTAAGAGGAGGAGACGTGGGGAATAATAGGGGGTTATGTGGGGTAACAGGAGGAGACATGGGGTATAATAGGGGGTTATGTGGGGTCACAGGAGGAGACGTGGGGAATAATAAGGGGCTATGTGGGGTAAGAGGGGGAGACGTGGGGAATAATAGGGGGTTATGTGGGGTAATAGGAGGAGACGTGGGGAATAATAGGGGGTTATGTGGGGTAATAGGAGGAGACGTGGGGTATAATAGGGGGTTATGTGGGGTAACACGAAGAGACGTGGGTTATAATAGGGGGTTATGTGGGGTAACAGGAGGAGACGTGGGGAATAATAGGGGGTTACGTGGGGTAACAGGAAGAGACGTGGGGTATAATAGGGGGTTACATGGGGTAACAGGAGGAAATGTGGGGAATAACAGGGGGTTATGTGGGGTAACAGGAGGAGACGTGGGTATAATAGGGGGTTATGTGGGGTAACAGGAGGAGACGTGGGTATAATAGGGGGTTATGTGGGGTAACAGGAGGAGACGTGGGAAATAATAGGGGGTTATGTGCGGTAAGAGGAGGAGACGTGGGGTATAATAGGGGGTTATGTGGGGTAACAGGAAGAGACATGGGGTATAATAGGGGGGTTATGTGGGGTAAGAGGAGGAGACGTGGGGTATAATAGGGGGTTATGTGGGGTAACAGGAGGAGACGTGGGGCATAATAGGGGGTTATGTGGGGTAACAGGAGGAGACGTGGGGAATAATAGGGGGTTATGTGGGGTAACAGGAGGAGATGTGGGGAATAATAGGGGGTTATGTGGGGTAAAAGGAGGAGACGTGGAGAATAATAGGGGGTTATGTGGGGTAACAGGAGGAGACATGGGGTATAATAGGGGGTTATGTGGGGTAACAGGAGGAGATGTGGGGAATAATAGGGGGTTATGTGGGGTAACAGGAGGAGACGTGGGGAATAATAGGGGGTTATGTGGGGTAACAGGAGGAGACGTGGGGTATAATAGGGGGGTTATGTGGGGTAACAGGAAGAGACGTGGGTTATAATAGGGGGTTATGTGGGGTAACAGGAGGAGACGTGGGGAATAATAGGTGGTTACGTGGGTAACAGGAAGAGACGTGGGGTATAATAGGGGGTTACATGGGGGAACAGGAGGAGATGTGGGGAATAATAGGGGGTTATGTGGGGTAACAGGAAGAGACGTGGGATATAATAGGGGGTTACATGGGATAACAGGAGGAAATGTGGGGAATAACGGGGTTATGTGGGGTAACAGGAGGAGACGTGGGTATAATAGGGGGGTTATGTGGGGTAACAGGAGGAGACGTGGGAAATAATAGGGGGTTATGTGCGGTAAGAGGAGGAGACGTGGGGTATAATAGGGGGTTATGTGGGGTAACAGGAGGAGACATGGGGTATAATAGGGGGTTTTGTGGGGTAACAGGAGGAGATGTGGGGAATAATAGGGGGTTATGTGGGGTAACAGGAGGAGACGTGGGAATAATAGGGGGTTATGTGGGGTAACAGGAGGAGACGTGGGAATAATAGGGGGTTATGTGGGGTAACAGGAGGAGACGTGGGGTATAATAGGGGGTTATGTGGGGTAACAGGAAGAGACGTGGGTTATAATAGGGGGTTATGTGGGGTAACAGGAGGAGACGTGGGGAATAATAGGGGGGTTACGTGGGGTAACAGGAAGAGACGTGGGGTATAATAGGGGGGTTACATGGGGGAACAGGAGGAGATGTTGGGAATAATAGGGGGTTATGTGGGGTAACAGGAAGAGACGTGGGATATAATAGGGGGTTACATAAGATAACAGGAGGAAATGTGGGGAATAACGGGGTTATGTGGGGTAACAGGAGGAGACGTGGGTATAATAGGGGGTTATGTGGGGTAACAGGAGGAGACGTGGGTATAATAGGGGGTTATGTGGGGTAACAGGAGGAGACGTGGGAAATAATAGGGGGTTATGTGCGGTAAGAGGAGGAGACGTGGGGTATAATAGGGGGTTATGTGGGGTAACAGGAGGAGACGTGGGAAATAATAGGGGGTTATGTGGGGTAATAGGAGGAGACATGGGGTATAATAGGGGGTTATGTGGGGTAACAGGAGGAGACATGGGGTATAATAGGGGGTTATGTGGAGAAACAGGAGGAGACATGGGGTATAATAGGGGGTTATGTGGTGTAATAGGAGGAGCCATGGGGTATAATATGGGGTTATGTGGGGTAAGAGGAGGAGACATGGGAAATAATAGGGGGTTATGTGGGGTAACTTGATGAGACATGGGTAATAATAGGGGATTATGTGGGATAACAGGAGGAGATGTGGGGAATAATAGGGGGTGTGAAAGATCCTCAGTGCGCCAACACCGCTGTGGCCCCACCTGAGTCCTCTTTCATATAAAAACCACACTCACCGCCAGTGAGTGTCGGGTTCACCAGAGAAATACAACACAATCTTTCTAAATTTTATATATTTATTAACCCCTAAATGGGTCGGTATTAAAATCTAACATATACAGTTCAGAACAGATATGCAGATATATGCAAGCATTAACAGTTACTAGTTACAAGATACAGTACAAATAAAATAAAAGGGATAAAGGTGAAATAATTACTTTACCACACATGTCCTGGATGTGGCTCTATAGTCCAACACTCACATATGGCATGTGGAGATCACCAGTGGAGGCTTTTCAGCATGTGGCATCAACAACAGTAATCCAGCCTGCATGCTCTTTACACAGTCTCTCAGCATTAGTCCAGAAGTCTCATCACAAAAATCTCCTCATGGTCTGTCTGTAACAACTCTGTAGTCTGTGATGGTCTCAGCCCAATCTCCATAGCATAATCTCTCAGGGATAGTCTCTGCACAGTCTCCATAGCATAATCTCCATAGCATCAATTCCTTAGCATCCTCTCCTCCCACTGACTCTTACCTCATCTTTTATACCCTTTATGCCACCTCCCAGAATGAGGTCACCGGCGGCAGTACGTCTGATGAGTTAATGCAATCAAGTCCAGATCCTTTGTATGTAGATGAGACCAAATGGAATGATACAATATTATCAGGCACATCTGATCTAACAGCCCAGGCTGGAACAATGCCCTATTGTTTGATCACTCAGGGCTGTGTAGGAGTACAATGGAGCCCTATTGTTCCAGTGTTGCCACTACTGCCAATATACACCTAGGCTCATAGCTGCGCACAGTATGAATAAATGGAACTAGAGAGAGATACGCTACCCAGAGACCAAAATATAGCTTTGCGTTTTAGCCATATTTCTGCAGAATCATCACAGGGGGTTATGTGGGTTAAGAGGAGGAGACGTGGGGAATAATAGGGGGTTATGTGGGGTAAGAGGAGGAGACGTGGGGAATAATAGGGGGTTATGTGGGGTAACAGGAGGAGACATGGGGTATAATAGGGGGTTATGTGGGGTCACAGGAGGAGACGTGGGGAATAATAAGGGGCTATGTGGGGTAAGAGGGGGAGACGTGGGGAATAATAGGGGGTTATGTGGGGTAATAGGAGGAGACGTGGGGAATAATAGGGGGTTATGTGGGGTAATAGGAGGAGACGTGGGGTATAATAGGGGGTTATGTGGGGTAACACGAAGAGACGTGGGTTATAATAGGGGGGTTATGTGGGGTAACAGGAGGAGACGTGGGGAATAATAGGGGGTTACGTGGGGTAACAGGAAGAGACGTGGGGTATAATAGGGGGTTACATGGGGTAACAGGAGGAAATGTGGGGAATAACAGGGGGTTATGTGGGGTAACAGGAGGAGACGTGGGTATAATAGGGGGTTATGTGGGGTAACAGGAGGAGACGTGGGTATAATAGGGGGTTATGTGGGGTAACAGGAGGAGACGTGGGAAATAATAGGGGGTTATGTGCGGTAAGAGGAGGAGACATGGGGTATAATAGGGGGTTATGTGGGGTAACAGGAAGAGACGTGGGGTATAATAGGGGGTTATGTGGGGTAAGAGGAGGAGACGTGGGGTATAATAGGGGGTTATGTGGGGTAACAGGAGGAGACGTGGGGCATAATAGGGGGTTATGTGGGGTAACAGGAGGAGACGTGGGGAATAATAGGGGGTTATGTGGGGTAACAGGAGGAGATGTGGGGAATAATAGGGGGTTATGTGGGGTAAAAGGAGGAGACGTGGAGAATAATAGGGGGTTATGTGGGGTAACAGGAGGAGACATGGGGTATAATAGGGGGTTATGTGGGGTAACAGGAGGAGATGTGGGGAATAATAGGGGGTTATGTGGGGTAACAGGAGGAGATGTGGGGAATAACAGGGGGTTATGTGGGGTAACAGGAGGAGACGTGGGGTATAATAGGGGGTTATGTGGGGTAACAGGAAGAGACGTGGGTTATGATAGGGGGTTATGTGGGGTAACAGGAGGAGACGTGGGGAATAATAGGTGGTTACGTGGGTAACAGGAAGAGACGTGGGGTATAATAGGGGGTTACATGGGGGAACAGGAGGAGATGTGGGGAATAATAGGGGGTTATGTGGGGTAACAGGAAGAGACGTGGGATATAATAGGGGGTTACATGGGATAACAGGAGGAAATGTGGGGAATAACGGGGTTATGTGGGGTAACAGGAGGAGACGTGGGTATAATAGGGGGTTATGTGGGGTAACAGGAGGAGACGTGGGAAATAATAGGGGGTTATGTGCGGTAAGAGGAGGAGACGTGGGGTATAATAGGGGGTTATGTGGGGTAACAGGAGGAGACATGGGGTATAATAGGGGGTTATGTGGGGTAACAGGAGGAGATGTGGGGAATAATAGGGGGTTATGTGGGGTAACAGGAGGAGACGTGGGAATAATAGGGGGTTATGTGGGGTAACAGGAGGAGACGTGGGAATAATAGGGGGTTATGTGGGGTAACAGGAGGAGACGTGGGGTATAATAGGGGGGTTATGTGGGGTAACAGGAAGAGACGTGGGTTATAATAGGGGGTTATGTGGGGTAACAGGAGGAGACGTGGGGAATAATAGGGGGTTACGTGGGGTAACAGGAAGAGACGTGGGGTATAATAGGGGGTTACATGGGGGAACAGGAGGAGATGTTGGGAATAATAGGGGGTTATGTGGGGTAACAGGAAGAGACGTGGGATATAATAGGGGGTTACATGGGATAACAGGAGGAAATGTGGGGAATAACGGGGTTATGTGGGGTAACAGGAGGAGACGTGGGTATAATAGGGGGTTATGTGGGGTAACAGGAGGAGACGTGGGTATAATAGGGGGTTATGTGGGGTAACAGGAGGAGACGTGGGGTATAATAGGGGGTTATGTGGGGTAACAGGAGGAGACGTGGGAAATAATAGGGGGTTATGTGGGGTAATAGGAGGAGACATGGGGTATAATAGGGGGTTATGTGGGGTAACAGGAGGAGACATGGGGTATAATAGGGGGTTATGTGGAGAAACAGGAGGAGACATGGGGTATAATAGGGGGTTATGTGGTGTAATAGGAGGAGCCATGGGGTATAATATGGGGTTATGTGGGGTAAGAGAAGGAGACATGGGAAATAATAGGGGGTTATGTGGGGTAACTTGATGAGACATGGGTAATAATAGGGGATTATGTGGGATAACAGGAGGAGATGTGGGGAATAATAGGGGGTGTGAAAGATCCTCAGTGCGCCAACACCGCTGTGGCCCCACCTGAGTCCTCTTTCATATAAAAACCACACACACCGCCAGTGAGTGTCGGGTTCACCAGATAAATACAACACAAGCTTTCTAAATTTTATATATTTATTAACCCCTAAATGGGTCGGTATTAAAATCTAACATATACAGTTCAGAACAGATATGCAGACATATGCAAGCATTAACAGTTACTAGTTACAAGATACAGTACAAATAAAATAAAAGGGATAAAGGTGAAATAATTACTTTACCACACATGTCCTGGATGTGGCTCTATAGTCCAACACTCACATATGGCATGTGGAGATCACCAGTGGAGGCTTTTCAGCATGTGGCATCAACAACAGTAATCCAGCCTGCATGCTCTTTACACAGTCTCTCAGCATTTGTCCAGAAGTCTCATCACAAAAATCTCCTCATGGTCTGTCTGTAACAACTCTGTAGTCTGTGATGGTCTCAGCCCAATCTCCATAGCATAATCTCTCAGGGATAGTCTCTGCACAGTCTCCATAGCATAATCTCCATAGCATCAATTCCTTAGCATCCTCTCCTCCCACTGACTCTTACCTCATCTTTTATACCCTTTATGCCACCTCCCAGAATGAGGTCACCGGCGGCAGTACGTCTGATGAGTTAATGCAATCAAGTCCAGATCCTTTGTATGTAGATGAGACCAAATGGAATGATACAATATTATCAGGCACATCTGATCTAACAGCCCAGGCTGGAACAATGCCCTATTGTTTGATCACTCAGGGCTGTGTAGGAGTACAATGGAGCCCTATTGTTCCAGTGTTGCCACTACTGCCAATATACACCTAGGCTCATAGCTGCGCACAGTATGAATAAATGGAACTAGAGAGAGATACGCTACCCAGAGACCAAAATATAGCTTTGCGTTTTAGCCATATTTCTGCAGAATCATCACAGGGGGTTATGTGGGTTAAGAGGAGGAGACGTGGGGAATAATAGGGGGTTATGTGGGGTAAGAGGAGGAGACGTGGGGAATAATAGGGGGTTATGTGGGGTAACAGGAGGAGACATGGGGTATAATAGGGGGTTATGTGGGGTCACAGGAGGAGACGTGGGGAATAATAAGGGGCTATGTGGGGTAAGAGGGGGAGACGTGGGGAATAATAGGGGGTTATGTGGGGTAATAGGAGGAGACGTGGGGAATAATAGGGGGTTATGTGGGGTAATAGGAGGAGACGTGGGGAATAATAGGGGGTTATGTGGGGTAATAGGAGGAGACATGGGGTATAATAGGGGGTTATGTGGGGTAACAGGAGGAGATGTGGGGAATAATAGGGGTTTATGTGGGGTAAGAGGAGGAGACGTGGGGTATAATAGGGGGTTATGTGCGGTAACAGGAGGAGACGTGGGGTATAATAGGGGGTTATGTGGGGTAACAGGAGGAGATGTGGGGAATAGTAGGGGGTTATGTGGGGTAACAGGAGGAGATGTGGGGAATAATAGGGGGTTATGTGGGGTAATAGGAGGAGACGTGGGGAATAATATATCTTCTTACCCCACATTGCCCTATAACCCCCTTTTATTCTCTATTTGACCCATGATACCCCCCTTTTATTCCGTATGTAACCCCCATTACCCTGTTAGGGAGTTATTCGGAGTAAAGGGTAAAAGGGGGTTACATACAGAATTATAGGGGGTAACATGCGTCAAGTAGGGAATAATAGGGGGTTATGTGGGGTAACAGGAGGAGACGTGGGGTATAATAGGGGGTTATGTGGGGTAACAGGAAGAGACGTGGGATATAATAGGGGGTTTTGTGCGGTAAGAGGAGGAGACGTGGGGTATAATAGGGGGTTATGTGGGGTAACAGGAAGAGATGTGGGGTATAATGGGTTATGTGGGGTAAGAGGAGGAGAAGTGGGGTATAATAGGGGGTTATGTGGGGTAACAGGAGGAGACATGGGGTATAATAGGGGTTATGTGGAGTAACAGGAGGAGACGTGGGGTATAATAGGGGGTTATGTGGTGTAATAGGAGGAGACATGGGGTATAATAGGGGGTTATGTGGGGTAACAGGAGGAGACGTGGGGAATAATAGGGGGTTATGTGGGTTAAGAGGAGGAGACGTGGGGAATAATAGGGGGTTATGTGGGGTAACAGGAGGAGACGTGGGAAATAATAGGGGGTTATGTGCGGTAAGAGGAGGAGACGTGGGGTATAATAGGGGGGTTATGTGCGGTAAGAGGAGGAGACGTGGGGTATAATAGGGGGTTATGTGGGGTAACAGGAAGAGATGTGGAGTATAATGGGTTATGTGGGGTAAGAGGAGGAGACGTGGGGTATAATAGGGGGTTATGTGGGGTAACAGGAGGAGACCTGGGGTATAATAGGGGTTATGTGGAGTAACAGGAGGAGACGTGGGGTATAATAGGGGGTTATGTGGTGTAATAGGAGGAGACATGGGGTATAATAGGGGGTTATGTGGGGTAACAGGAGGAGACGTGGGGAATAATAGGGGGTTATGTGGGTTAAGAGGAGGAGACGTGGGGAATAATAGGGGGTTATGTGGGGTAACAGGAGGAGACGTGGGAAATAATAGGGGGTTATGTGCGGTAAGAGGAGGAGACGTGGGGTATAATAGGGGGTTATGTGGGGTAACAGGAAGAGATGTGGGGTATAATGGGTTATGTGGGGTAAGAGGAGGAGACGTGGGGTATAATAGGGGGTTATGTGGGGTAACAGGAGGAGACATGGGGTATAATAGGGGTTATGTGGAGTAACAGGAGGAGACGTGGGGTATAATAGGGGGTTATGTGGGGTAACAGGAAGAGACGTGGGGTATAATAGGGGCTTATGTGGGGTAACAGGAGGAGACGTGGGGAATAATAGGGGGTTATGTGGGGTAAGAGGAGGAGATGTGGGGAATAGTAGGGGGTTATGTGGGTAACAGGAGGAGATGTGGGGAATAATAGGGGGTTATGTGGGTAACAGGAGGAGATGTGGGGAATAATAGGGGGTTATGTTGGGTAACAGGAGGAGACGTGGGGTATAATAGGGGGTTATGTGGGGTCACAGGAGGAGACGTGGGGAATAATAAGGGGCTATGTGGGGTAAGAGGAGGAGACGTGGGGTATAATAGGGGGGTTATGTGGGGTAACAGGAGGAGACGTGGGGAATAATAGGGGGTTATGTGGGGTAACAGGAGGAGACGTGGGGAATAATAGGGGGGTTATGTGGGGTAACAGGAGGAGACGTGGGGAATAATAGGGGGTTATGTGGGGTAACAGGAAGAGACGTGGGGTATAATAGGGGGTTACATGGGGTAACAGGAGGAGACGTGGGGAATAATAGGGGGTTATGTGGGGTAACAGGAGGAGACGTGGGGTATAATAGGGGGTTATGTGGGTTAAGAGGAGGAGACGTGGGGTATAATAGGGGGGTTATGTTGGGTAACAGGAGGAGACGTGGGGTATAATAGGGGATTATGTGGGGTAACAGGAGGAGACGTGGGGAATAATAGGGGGTTATGTGGGTTAAGAGGAGGAGACGTGGGGAATAATAGGGGGGTTATGTGGGGTAACAGGAGGAGACGTGGGAAATAATAGGGGGGTTATGTGGGGTAACAGGAGGAGACGTGGGGAATAATAGGGGGTTATGTTGGGTAACAGGAGGAGACGTGGGGAATAATAGGGGGTTATGTGGGGTAACAGGAGGAGACATGGGGAATAATAGGTGGTTATGTGGGGTAACAGGAGGAGACGTGGGGTATAATAGGTGGTTATGTGGGGTAACAGGAGGAGACGTGGGGTATAATAGGGGGGTTATGTGGGGTAACAGGAGGAGACGTGGGGAATAATAGGGGGTTATGTGGGGTAACAGGAGGAGACGTGGGGAATAATAGGGGGTTATGTTGGGTAACAGGAGGAGACGTGGGGAATAATAGGGGGGTTATGTGGGGTAACAGGAGGAGACGTGGGGAATAATAGGGGGTTATGTGGGGTAACAGGAGGAGACGTGGGGAATAATAGGGGGTTATGTGGGGTAACAGGAAGAGACGTGGGGTATAATAGGGGGTTATGTGGTGTAATAGGAGGAGACGTGGGGTATAATAGGGGGTTATGTGGGGTAACAGGAGGAGACGTGGGTTATAATAGGGGGTTATGTGGGGTAACAGGAGGAGACGTGGGAATAATAGGGGGTTATGTGGGGTAACAGGAAGAGACGTGGGGTATAATAGGGGGTTATGTGGGGTAACAGGAGGAGACGTGGGGTATAATAGGGGGTTATGTGGGGTAACAGGAGGAGACGTGGGGTATAATAGGGGGTTATGTGGGGTAACAGGAGGAGATGTGGGATATAATAGGGGGGTTATGTGGGGTAACAGGAAGAGATGTGGGGTATAATAGGGGGTTATGTGGGGTAAGAGGAGGAGACGTGGGGTATAATAGGGGGTTATGTGGGTTAGCAGGAAGAGATGTGGGGTATAATAGGGGGTTATGTGGGGTAACAGGAGGAGATGTGGGGTATAATAGGGGGTTATGTGGGGTAACAGGAAGAGATGTGGGGTATAATAGGGGGTTATGTGGGGTAACAGGAAGAGACGTGGGGAATAATAGGGGGTTATGTGGGGTAACAGGAAGAGATGTGGGGTATAATAGGGAGTTATGTGGGGTAAGAGGAGGAGACGTGGGGTATAATAGGGGGTTATGTGGGTTAGCAGGAAGAGATGTGGGGTATAATAGGGGGTTATGTGGGGTAACAGGAAAAGACGTGGGGAATAATAGGGGGTTATGTGGGGTAACAGGAAGAGATGTGGGGTATAATAGGGAGTTATGTGGGGTAAGAGGAGGAGATGTGGGGTATAATAGGGGGTTATGTGGGGTAAGAGGAGGAGATGTGGGGTATAATAGGGGGTTATGTGGGGTAACAGGAAGAGATGTGGGGTATAATAGGGAGTTATGTGGGGTAAGAGGAGGAGATGTGGGGTATAATAGGGGGTTATGTGGGTTAGCAGGAAGAGATGTGGGGTATAATAGGGGGTTATGTGGGGTAACAGGAGGAGATGTGGGGTATAATAGGGGGTTATGTGGGGTAACAGGAAGAGATGTGGGGTATAATAGGGGGTTATGTGGGGTAACAGGAAGAGACGTGGGGAATAATAGGGGGGTTATGTGGGGTAACAGGAGGAGACGTGGGGTATAATAGGGGGTTATGTGGGGTAACAGGAGGAGACGTGGGGAATAATAGGGGGGTTATGTGGGGTAACAGGAGGAGACGTGGGGAATAATAGGGGGGTTATGTGGGGTAACAGGAAGAGACGTGGGGTATAATAGGGGGTTATGTGGGGTAACAGGAGGAGACATGGGGAATAATAGGGGGTTATGTGGGGTATGAGGAATAGACATGGGGTATAATTGGGGGTTATGTGGGGTAACAGGTGGAGACGTGGGGAATAATAGGGGGTTATGTGGGTTAATAGGAGGAGACGTGGGGTATAATAAGGAGTTATGTGGGGTAACAGGAGGAGACATGGGGAATAATAGGGGGTTATGTGGGGTAACTTAATGAGACATGGGGAATAATAGGGGGTTATGTGGGGTAACTTAATGAGACATGGGGTATAATAGGGGCTTATGTGGGGTAACAGGAGGAGACGTGGGGAATAATAGGGGGTTATGTGGGGTAAGAGGAGGAGATGTGGGGAATAGTAGGGGGTTATGTGGGTAACAGGAGGAGATGTGGGGAATAATAGGGGGTTATGTGGGTAACAGGAGGAGATGTGGGGAATAATAGGTGGTTATGTGGGGTAATAGGAGGAGACGTGGGGTATATTAGGGAGTTATGTGGGGTAATAGGAGACGTGGGGAATAATATATCTTGTTACCCCACATAACCCTATAACCCCCTTTTATTCTCTATTTGACCCATGATACCCCCTTTTATTCCGTATGTAACCCCTTGTTACCCTGTTAGGGAGTTATCCGGAGTAAAGAGTAACAGAGGGTTACATACGGAATTATAGGGGGTAACGTGCGTCAAGTAGGGAATAATAGGGGGGTTATGTGGGGTAACAAGAAGATATTCTTCCCCCTGTCTCATCCTATTACCCCACATACCCCCTATCATTCCCCATTAGACCCATGTTACCCCACTTAACCCCTTATTATTTCCTATAAGCCTTCAAATTACTTCTTAAAGGTCTTGTCCATTTTTGCAATCTCTTTTCGCCACCGGGTCTACAGACGATAAGCTGATGGCGCGGTGTCACTATAAATCTAGTGAGTTCAGTAGTCAGTAGTCCAGAGCACTCTCTCTACAGTGTGTGAACGCGCTCCAATATGTTTCGTCTTGTATTAGACCTTGTTGAGTTTATCGGGTGCAGTCAGGAATAAGCAGCAGAATAAGTCATGGTGATGTCAAGTAGTTGAAAAGGACCAGCACGGTCTAGGAGTAGCGTAAAGAGAGTGCCGTAGTTTTCTTTATAGCATGGTGTCAGTGCGAGGACCCCCAGTAGTCATTGTGTAGCATCTCCACAGGATTACATGTATATCCTCCATTGTATTATGCTCAGAGACTCCTAGGGCAGCACAATACACGTCACCCCACTATTTCCCTGGGAGTCTCTCAGCAGAACATAGAACAACTGTAGGGTGACATAATGGGGTGACCTGTATTCTGCTGAGAGACTCCCAGTAGAATGATGGGGTGACATGTAATCTGCTGAGAGACTCCCAGTACAATGATGTGTGACATGTATTCTGCTGAGATACTCCCAGTACAATGTTGGGGTGACCTGTATTCTGCTGAGAGTCTCTAAGGACAATGATGGGGTGACCTGTATTCAGCTGAGAGACTCCCAGTACAATGATGGGTGACCTGTATTCTGCTGAGAGACTCCCAGTACAATGATGTGTGACATATATTCTGCTGAGAGACTCCCAGTACAATGATGGGGTGACCTGTATTCTTCTGAGAGACTCCCGGTACAATGATGTGTGACATGTATTCTGCTGAGAGACTCCCAGTACAATGATGGGGTGACCTGTATTCTGCTGAGAGACTCCCGGTACAATGATGGGGTGACCTGTATTCTGCTGAGAGTGACCTGTATTCAGCTGAGAGACTCCCAGTACAATGATGGGGTGACCTGTATTCTGCTGAGAGACTCCCAGTACAATGATGGGGTGACATGTAATCTGCTGAGAGACTCCCAGTACAGTGATGGGGTGACCTGTATTCTGCTGAGAGTCTCTAAGGACAATGATGGGGTGACCTGTATTCTGCTGAGAGACTCCCAGTACAATGATGGGGTGACCTGTAATCTGCTGAGAGACTCCCAGTACAATGATGGCGTGACCTGTATTCTGCTGAGAGACTCCCAGTACAATGATGGGGTGACCTGTATTCTGCTGAGAGACTCCCAGTACAATGATGGGGTGACCTGTATTCTGCTGAGAGACTCCCAATAGAATGATGGGGTGACCTGTATTCTGCTGAGAGTGACCTGTATTCAGCTGAGAGACTCCCAGTACAATGATGGGGTGACCTGTATTCTGCTGAGAGACTCCCAGTACAATGATGGGGTGACATGTAATCTGCTGAGAGACTCCCAGTACAGTGATGGGGTGACCTGTATTCTGCTGAGAGTCTCTAAGGACAATGATGGGGTGACCTGTATTCTGCTGAGAGACTCCCAGTACAATGATGGGGTGACCTGTAATCTGCTGAGAGACTCCCAGTACAATGATGGCGTGACCTGTATTCTGCTGAGAGACTCCCAGTACAATGATGGGGTGACCTGTATTCTGCTGAGAGACTCCCAGTACAATGATGGGGTGACCTGTATTCTGCTGAGAGACTCCCAATAGAATGATGGGGTGACCTGTATTCTGCTGAGAGTGACCTGTATTCAGCTGAGAGACTCCCAGTACAATGATGGGTGACATGAATTCTGCTGAGAGATCCCCAGTGCAATGATGGGGTGACCTGTCTTCTGCTGAGAGATTCCCAGTACAATGATGGGATGACCTGTATTCTGCTGAGAGTGACCTGTATTCTGCTGAGAGACTCCCAGTACAGTGATGGAGTGACCTGTAATCTGCTGAGAGTCTCTAAGGACAATGATGGGGTGACCTGTATTCTTCTGAGAGACTCCCAGTACAATGATGTGTGACATGTATTCTGCTGAGAGACTCCCAGTACAATGATGGGGTGACCTGTATTCTGCTGAGAGACTCCCAGTACAGTGATGGAGTGACCTGTAATCTGCTGAGAGACTCCCAGTACAATGATGGGGTGACCTGTATTCTGCTGAGAGACTCCCAGTACAGTGATGGAGTGACCTGTAATCTGCTGAGAGTCTCTAAGGACAATGATGGGGTGACCTGTATTCTTCTGAGAGACTCCCAGTACAATGATGTGTGACATGTATTCTGCTGAGAGACTCCCAGTACAATGATGGGGTGACCTGTATTCTGCTGAGAGACTCCCGGTACAATGATGGGGTGACATGTAATCTGCTGAGAGACTCCCAGTACAGTGATGGGGTGACCTGTATTCTGCTGAGAGTCTCTAAGGACAATGATGGGGTGACCTGTATTCTGCTGAGAGTGACCTGTATTCAGCTGAGAGACTCCCAGTACAATGATGGGTGACATGAATTCTGCTGAGAGATCCCCAGTGCAATGATGGGGTGACCTGTAATCTGCTGAGAGACTCCCAGTACAATGATGGGGTGACCTGTATTCTGCTGAGAGACTCCCAGTACAATGATGGGGTGACATGTAATCTGCTGAGAGACTCCCAGTACAGTGATGGGGTGACCTGTATTCTGCTGAGAGTCTCTAAGGACAATGATGGGGTGACCTGTATTCTGCTGAGAGACTCCCAGTACAATGATGGGGTGACCTGTAATCTGCTGAGAGACTCCCAGTACAATGATGGCATGACCTGTATTCTGCTGAGAGACTCCCAGTACAGTGATGGGGTGACCTGTATTCTGCTGAGAGACTCCCAGTACAGTGATGGGGTGACCTGTATTCTGCTGAGAGACTCCCAGTACAATGATGGCGTGACCTGTATTCTGCTGAGAGACTCCCAGTACAATGATGGCGTGACCTGTATTCTGCTGAGAGACTCCCAGTACAATGATGGGTGACATGAATTCTGCTGAGAGATCCCCAGTGCAATGATGGGGTGACCTGTCTTCTGCTGAGAGATTCCCAGTACAATGATGGGATGACCTGTGTTCTGCTGAGAGTGACCTGTATTCTGCTGAGAGACTCCCAGTACAGTGATGGAGTGACCTGTAATCTGCTGAGAGTCTCTAAGGACAATGATGGGGTGACCTGTATTCTGCTGAGAGATTCCCAGTACAATGATTGGGTGACTTGTATTCTGCTGAGAGTGACCTGTATTCTGCTGAGAGACTCCCAGTACAATGATGGGTGACATGAATTCTGCTGAGAGATCCCCAGTGCAATGATGGGGTGACCTGTCTTCTGCTGAGAGATTCCCAGTACAATGATGGGATGACCTGTGTTCTGCTGAGAGTGACCTGTATTCTGCTGAGAGACTCCCAGTACAGTGATGGAGTGACCTGTAATCTGCTGAGAGTCTCTAAGGACAATGATGGGGTGACCTGTATTCTGCTGAGAGATTCCCAGTACAATGATTGGGTGACCTGTATTCTGCTGAGAGTGACCTGTATTCTGCTGAGAGACTCCCAGTACAATGATGGGGTGACCTGTAATCTGCTGAAAGTCTCTAAGGACAATGATGGGGTGACCTGTCTTCTGCTGAGAGATTCCCAGTACAATGATTGGGTGACCTGTATTCTGCTAAGAGTCTCTAAGGACAATGATGGGGTGACCTGTATTCTGCTGAGAGTCTCTAAGGACAATGACGGGGTGACCTGTCTTCTGCTGAGAGTCTCTAAGGCTTGTATAGGGCAGTGGCCCCAATGATATTAGGGTACAGTCGGAGTAGGGACCCCAGCTGCACACAGCCTGTTCCTCACTATGAGCAGAGCTCCCCATGGTGCAGATCTGAGCTCCCGGTAGCTGAGGTGTCTGATCCTGGCTGCGTTCTAGGCTGAGCAAAGAGTTAACTGTCCCAGAGCAGTAGAAATTCTCGTTGTGTGTACGCAGGTGAGGTGAGCTGGAAAGGGAGGAGGTGGTAACGACAATCTGCTCTGCCTGCTCCATCCAATCACCGCCCAGGCCAGGAACATGGAGAGGAGCCGCCGGAGTTCTCTGCTGTCACTTTGTCACCAGGACCAGGAGGCAGCGGTCACCATCTCTTCTCGTAGCATCAGCCATGCCTTTGTCTTCATTGTGGTCGTGCCTTGCACTAGTGCTCTTGTGTCCCGCTGCCACCACACAGGACACCCCATTCCAAAGAGTCCTCCACCTGTTCTCCCCAGGACAGTCTGTTCTTAATGTCAGCGCCGTCACCGAGCTTATAAAGCTTCTGGAGAACCGTGTGCAGTGCGGAAATGTGTCGTGTGAAAAGGTGAGAGCGAAGGAACCTGATAGTGAAAGGGACGAGTGCAAAACCTCTGAGCAGCAGTCACTAGTGACAGGGAGCAAAGGCCACCGGGCAACGGAGGCGAGTGTCATGAGAGACGCCGACTGTACGACAGAGACTGATATAGGGTGAGTGTCCTAGTGCAGAATAGTGACTGATATAGGGTGAGGGTCCTACAGCAGGTCAGTGACTGATATAGGGTGAGGGTCCTACAGCAGGATATTAACTGATATAGGGTGAGGGTCCTACAGCAGGATAGTGACTGATATAGGGTGAGGGTCCTACTGCAGGATAGTGACCGATATAGGGTGAGGGTCCTACAGCAGGATAATAACTGATATAGGGTGAGGGTCCTACTGCAGGATAGTGACTGATATAGGGTGAGGGTCCTACAGCAGGATAGTGACCGATATAGGGTGAGGGTCCTACAGCAGGATAATAACTGATATAGGGTGAGGGTCCTACTGCAGGATAGTGACTGATATAGGGTGAGGGTCCTACAGCAGGACAGTGACTGATATAGGGTGAGGGTCCTACAGCAGGATGGTGACTGATATAGGGTGAGGGTCCTACTGCACAATAGTAACTGATATAGGGTGAGGGTCCTACTGCAGGATAGTGATTGATACAGGGTGAGGGTCCTACAGCAGGATAGTGACTGATATAAGGTGAGGGTCCTACAGCAGGATAGTGACTGATATAGGGTGAGGGTCCTACTGCAGGATAGTGACTGATATAGGGTGAGGGTCCTACTGCAGGATAGTGACTGATATAGGGTGAGGGTCCTACTGCAGGATAGTGACTGATATAGGGTGAGGGTCCTACAGCAGGATAGTGACTGATATAGGGTGAGGGTCCTACTGCAGGATAGTGACTGATATAGGGTGAAGGTCCTACTGCAGGATAGTGACTGATATAGGGTGAGGGTCCTACTGCAGGATAATAACTGATATAGGGTGAGGGTCCTACAGCAGGATAGTGACTGATATAGGGTGAGGGTCCTACAGCAGGATAGTGACTGATATAGGGTGAGGGTCCTACAGCAGGATAGTGACCGATATAGGGTGAGGGTCCTACAGCAGGATTGTGACTGATATAGGGTGAGGGTCCTACTGCAGGATAGTGACTGATATAGGGTGAGGGTCCTACAGCAGGATAGTGACTGATATAGGGTAAGGGTCCTACAGCAGGATAGTGACCGATATAGGGTGAGGGTCCTACAGCAGGATTGTGACTTAAACAGGGTGAGGGTCCTACAGCAGTATAGTGACTGATATAGGGTGAGGGTCCTACAGCAGGATAGTGACCGATATAGGGTGAGGGTCCTACAGCAGGATTGTGACTGATATAGGGTGAGGGTCCTATTGCAGGATAGTGACCGATATAGGGTGAGGGTCCTACTACAGGATGGTGACTGATATAGGGTGAGGGTCCTACTGCAGGATAGTAACTGATATAGGGTGAGGGTCCTACAGCAGGATAGTGACTGATATAGGGTGAGGGTCCTACTACAGGATGGTGACTGATATAGGGTGAGGGTCCTACTGCAGGATAGTGACTGATATAGGGTGAGGGTCCTACTGCACAATAGTAACTGATATAGGGTGAGGGTCCTACAGCAGTATAGTGACTGATATAGGGTCAGGGTCCTACTGTACAATAGTAATTGATATAGGGTGAGGGTCCTACTGCAGGATAATGACTGATATAGGGTGAGGGTCCTACTGCAGGATAGTAACTGATATAGGGTGAGGGTCCTACTACAGGATAGTGACCAATATAGGGTGAGGGTCCTACTGCACAATAGTAACTGATATAGGGTGAGGGTCCTACTGCAGGATAGTGACTGATATAGGGTGAGGGTCCTTCTACAGGATGGTGACCAATGTAGGGTGAGGGTCCTACTACAGGATAGTGACTGATATAGGGTGAGGGTCCAACTGCACAATAGTAACTGATATAGGGTGAGGGTCCTACAGCAGGATAGTGGCTGATATAGGGTGAGGGTCCTACAGCAGGATAGTGACTCATATAGGGTGAGGGTCCTACTGCAGGATAGTAACTGATATAGGGTGAGGGTCCTACTGCACAATAGTAACTGATATAGGGTGAGGGTCCTACTGCACAATAGTAACTGATATAGGGTGAGGGTCCTACAGCAGGATAGTGACTGATATAGGGTGAGGGTCCTACTGCAGGATAATGACTGATATAGGGTGAGGGTCCTACAGCAGGATAGTGACTGATATAGGGTGAAGGTCCTACTGCACAATAGTAACTGATATAGGGTGAGGGTCCTACTGCAGGATAGTAACTGATATAGGGTGAGGGTCCTACAGCAGGATAATAACTGATATAGGGTGAGGGTCCTACAGCAGGATAGTGACCGATATAGGGTGAGGGTCCTACAGCAGGATAATAACTGATATAGGGTGAGGGTCCTACTGCAGGATAGTGACTGATACAGGGTGAGGGTCCTACAGCAGGATAGTGACTGATATAAGGTGAGGGTCCTACTGCACAATAGTAACTGATATAGGGTGAGGGTCCTACAGCAGGATAGTGACTGATATAGGGTGAGGGTCCTACTGCACAATAGTAACTGATATAGGGTGAGGGTCCTACTGCAGGATAGTGACTGATATAGGTTGAGGGTCCTACTGCAGGATAGTGACTGATATAAGGTGAGGGTCCTACTGCAGGATAGTGACTGATATAGGGTGAGGGTCCTACTGCAGGATAGTGACTGATATAGGGTGAAGGTCCTACTGCAGGATAGTGACTGATATAGGGTGAGGGTCCTACAGCAGGATAATAACTGATATAGGGTGATGGTCCTACAGCAGGATGGTGACTGATATAGGGTGAGGGTCCTACAGCAGGACAGTGACCGATATAGGGTGAGGGTCCTACAGCAGGATTGTGACTGATATAGGGTGAGGGTCCTACAGCAGGATAGTGACTGATATAGGGTGAGGGTCCTACAGCAGGATAGTGACCGATATAGGGTGAGTGTCCTACAGCAGGATTGTGACTGATATAGGGTGAGGGTCCTACAGCAGGATTGTGACTTAAACAGGGTGAGGGTCCTACAGCAGGATAGTGACTGATATAGGGTGAGGGTCCTATTGCAGGATAGTGACCGATATAGGGTGAGGGTCCTACTACAGGATGGTGACTGATATAGGGTGAGGGTCCTACTGCAGGATAGTAACTGATATAGGGTGAGGGTCCTACAGCAGGATAGTGACTGATATAGGGTGAGGGTCCTACTACAGGATGGTGACTGATATAGGGTGAGGGTCCTACTGCACAATAGTAATTGATATAGGGTGAGGGTCCTACTGCACAATAGTAACTGATATAGGGTGAGGGTCCTACAGCAGGATAGTGACTGATATAGGGTGAGGGTCCTACTACAGGATGGTGACTGATATAGGGTGAGGGTCCTACTGCAGGATAGTGACTGATATAGGGTGAGGGTCCTACTGCACAATAGTAATTGATATAGGGTGAGGGTCCTACTGCAGGATATTAACTGATATAGGGTGAGGGTCCTACAGCAGGATAGTGACTGATATAGGGTGAGGGTCCTACTGCACAATAGTAACTGATATAGGGTGAGGGTCCTACAGCAGGATTGTGACTGAAATAGGGTGAGGGTCCTACAGCAGGATAGTGACTGATATAGGGTGAGGGTCCTACTGCAGGATAGTGACTGATATAGGGTGAGGGTCCTACTGCAGGATAGTAACTGATATAGGGTGAGGGTCCTACTGCAGGATAGTAACTGATATAGGGTGAGGGTCCTACTGCAGAATAGTAACTGATATAGGGTGAGGGTCCTATTGCAAGATAGTGACTGATATAGGGTGAGGGTCCTACAGCAGGATAGTAACTGATATAGGGTGAGGGTCCTACTACAGGATGGTGACCAATATAGAGTGAGGGTCCTACTACAGGATAGTAACTGATATAGGGTGAGGGTCCTACTGCAGGATAGTGACTGATATAGGGTGAGGGTCCTACAGCAGGATAGTGACTGATATAGGGTGAGGGTCCTACAGCAGGATAGTGACTGATATAGGGTGAGGGTCCTACTGCAGGATAGTGACTGATATAGGGTGAGGGTCCTACTGCAGGATAGTAACTGATATAGGGTGAGGGTCCTACTGCAGAATAGTAACTGATATAGGGTGAGGGTCCTACTGCAGGATAGTGACTGATATAGGGTGATGGTCCTACTACAGGATGGTGACCAATATAGGGTGAGGGTCCTACAGCAGGATAGTGACCAATATAGGGTGAGGGTCCTACAGCAGGATAGTGACTGATATAGGGTGAGGGTCCTACTGCACAATAGTAACTGATATAGGGTGAGGGTCCTACTGCACAATAGTAACTGATATAGGGTGAGGGTCCTACTGCACAATAGTAACTGATATAGGGTGAGGGTCCTACTACAGGATAGTGACTGATATAGGGTGAGGGTCCTACAGCAGGGTAGTGACTGATATAGGGTCAGGGTCCTACTGTACAATAGTAATTGATATAGGGTGAGGGTCCTACTGCAGGATAGTGACTGATATAGGGTGAGGGTCCTATTGCAGGATAGTAACTGATATAGGGTGAGGGTCCTACTACAGGATAGTGACCAATATAGGGTGAGGGTCCTACTGCACAATAGTAACTGATATAGGGTGAGGGTCCTACAGCAGGATAGTGGCTGATATAGGGTGAGGGTCCTACTGCAGGATAGTAACTGATATAGGGTGAGGGTCCTACAGCAGGATAGTGACTGATATAGGGTGAGGGTCCTACTGCACAATAGTAACTGATATAGGGTGAGGGTCCTACAGCAGGATAGTGACTGATATAGGGTGAGGGTCCTACAGCAGGATAGTAACTGATATAGGGTGAGGGTCCTACTGCACAATAGTAACTGATATAGGGTGAGGGTCCTACTACAGGATAGTGACTGATATAGGGTGAGGGTCCTACAGCAGGATAGTGACTGATATAGGGTGAAGGTCCTACTGCACAATAGTAACTTATATAGGGTGAGGATCCTACTGCAGAATAGTAACTGATATAGGGTGAGGGTCCTACTGCACAATAGTAATTGATATAGGGTGAGGGTCCTACTGCAGGATAGTGACTGATATAGGGTGAGGGTCCTACAGCAGGATAGTGACTGATATAGGGTGAGGGTCCTACTGTACAATAGTAATTTATATAGGGTGAGGGTCCTACTGCAGGATTGTGACTGAAATAGGGTGAGGGTCCTACAGCAGGATAGTGACTGATATAGGGTGAGGGTCCTATTGCAAGATAGTGACCGATATAGGGTGAGGGTCCTACAGCAGGATAGTGACTGATATAGGGTGAGGGTCCTACTACAGGATGGTGACCAATATAGGGTGAGGGTCCTACTACAGGATAGTAACTGATATAGGGTGAGGGTCCTACTGCAGGATAGTAACTGATATAGGGTGAGGGTCCTACTGCACAATAGTAACTGATATAGGGTGAGGGTCCTACAGCAGGATAGTGACTGATATAGGGTGAGGGTCCTACTGCAGGATAATGACTGATATAGGGTGAGGGTCCTACAGCAGGATAGTGACTGATATAGGGTGAAGGTCCTACTGCACAATAGTAACTGATATAGGGTGAGGGTCCTACTGCAGGATAGTAACTGATATAGGGTGAGGGTCCTACAGCACAATAGTAACTGATATAGGGTGAGGGTCCTACAGTAGGATAGTAACTGATATAGGGTGAGGGTCCTACTACACAATAGTAACTGATATAGGGTGAGGGTCCTAGAGCAGGATAGTGGCTGATATAGGGTGAGGGTCCTACTGCAGGATAGTGACTGATATAGGGTGAGGGTCCTACTGCACAATAGTAACTGATATAGGGTGAGGGTCCTACAGCAGGATTGTGACTGAAATAGGGTGAGGGTCCTACAGCAGGATAGTGACTGATATAGGGTGAGGGTCCTATTGCAGGATAGTGACCAATATAGGGAGAGGGTCCTACTGCAGGATAGTGACTGATATAGGGTGAGGGTCCTATTGCAGGATAGTGACTGATATAGGGTGAGGGTCCTACTACAGGATAGTGACTGATATAGGGTGAGGGTCCTACAGCAGGATAGTGACTGATATAGGGTGAAGGTCCTACTGCACAATAGTAACTGATATAGGGTGAGGGTCCTACTGCACAATAGTAACTGATATAGGGTGAGGGTCCTACTACACAATAGTAACTGATATAGGGTGAGGGTCCTACTGCACAATAGTAACTGATATAGGGTGAGGGTCCTACTGCAGGATAGTAACTGATATAGGGTGAGGGTCCTACAGCAGGATAGTGACTGATATAGGGTGAGGGTCCTACAGCAGGATAGTGACTGATATAGGGTGAGGGTCCTACAGCAGGATAGTGACTGATATAGGGTGAGGGTCCTACTGCAGGATAGTGACTGATATAGGGTGAGGGTCCTACTGCAGGATAGTGACTGATACAGGGTGAGGGTCCTACTGCAGGATAGTAACTGATATAGGGTGAGGGTCCTACTGCAGGATAGTGACTGATATAGGGTGAGGGTCCTACAGCAGGGTAGTGACTGATATAGGGTCAGGGTCCTACTGCACAATAGAAATTGATATAGGGTGAGGGTCCTACTGCAAGATAGTGACTGATATAGGGTGAGGGTCCTACTGCAGGATAGTGACTGATACAGGGTGAGGGTCCTACTGCAGGATAGTGACCAATATAGGGTGAGGGTCCTACTGCACAATAGTAACTGATATAGGGTGAGGGTCCTACTACAGGATGGTGACCAATGTAGGGTGAGGGTCCAACTACAGGATAGTAACTGATATAGGGTGAGGGTCCTACAGCAGGATAGTGACTGATATAGGATGAGGGTCCTACAGCAGGATAGTGGCTGATATAGGGTGAGGGTCCTACAGCAGGATAGTGACTGATATAGGGTGAGGGTCCTACTGCAGGATAGTAACTGATATAGGGTGAGGGTCCTACTGCACAATAGTAACTGATATAGGGTGAGGGTCCTACTGCAGGATAGTGACTGATATAGGGTGAGGGTCCTACAGCAGGATAGTGACTGATATAGGGTGAAGGTCCTACTGCACAATAGTAACTTATATAGGGTGAGGGTCCTACTGCAGAATAGTAACTGATATAGGGTGAGGGTCCTACTGCAGGATAGTAACTGATATAGGGTGAGGGTCCTACTGCACAATAGTAACTGATATAGGGTGAGGGTCCTACAGCAGGATAGTGACTGATATAGGGTGAGGGTCCTACAGCAGGATAGTGACTGATATAGGGTGAGGGTCCTACTGCACAATAGTAATTGATATAGGGTGAGGGTCCTACTGCACAATAGTAACTGATATAGGGTGAGGGTCCTACTGCAGAATAGTAACTGATATAGGGTGAGGGTCCTACAGCAGGATAGTGACTGATATAGGATGAGGGTCCTACAGCAGGATAGTGACTGATATAGGGTGAGGGTCCTACTGCTCAATAGTAACTGATATAGGGTGAGGGTCCTACAGCAGGATAGTGGCTGATATAGGGTGAGGGTCCTACAACAGGATAGTGACTGATATAGGGTGAGGGTCCTACTGCAGGATAGTAACTGATATAGGGTGAGGGTCCTACTGCACAATAGTAACTGATATAGGGTGAGGGTCCTACTGCAGGATAGTAACTGATATAGGGTGAGGGTCCTACAGCAGGATAGTGACTGATATAGGGTGAAGGTCCTACTGCACAATAGTAACTTATATAGGGTGAGGGTCCTACTGCAGAATAGTAACTGATATAGGGTGAGGGTCCTACTGCAGGATAGTAACTGATATAGGGTGAGGGTCCTACTGCACAATAGTAACTGATATAGGGTGAGGGTCCTACTACAGGATGGTGACCAATGTAGGGTGAGGGTCCAACTACAGGATAGTAACTGATATAGGGTGAGGGTCCTACAGCAGGATAGTGACTGATATAGGGTGAGGGTCCTACAGCAGGATAGTGACTGATATAGGGTGAGGGTCCTACTGCACAATAGTAATTGATATAGGGTGAGGGTCCTACTGCAGGATAGTGACTGATATAGGGTGAGGGTCCTACTGCAGGATAGTGACTGATATAGGGTGAGGGTCCTACAGCAGGATAGTGACTGATATAGGGTGAGGGTCCTACTGCACAATAGTAACTGATATAGGGTGAGGGTCCTACTGCAGAATAGTAACTGATATAGGGTAAGGGTCCTACTGCAGGATAGTAACTGATATAGGGTGAGGGTCCTACTGCACAATAGTAACTGATATAGGGTGAGGGTCCTACTGCAGAATAGTGACTGATATAGGGTGAGGGTCCTACAGCAGGATAGTGACTGATATAGGGTGAGGGTCCTACTGCACAATAGTAATTGATATAGGGTGAGGGTCCTACTGCAGGATAGTGACTGATATAGGGTGAGGGTCCTACTGCAGGATAGTGACTGATATAGGGTGAGGGTCCTACATCAGGATAGTGACTGATATAGGGTGAGGGTCCTACTGCACAATAGTAATTGATATAGGGTGAGGGTCCTACTGCACAATAGTAATTGATATAGGGTGAGGGTCCTACTGCAGGATAGTAATTGATATAGGGTGAGGGTCCTACTGCAGGATAATAACTGATATAGGGTGAGGCTCCTACAGCAGGATAGTGACTGATATAGGGTGAGGGTCCTACTGCACAATAGTAACTTATATAGGGTGAGGGTCCTACTGCAGGATAGTAACTGATATAGGGTGAGGGTCCTACTGCACAATAGTAACTGATATAGGGTGAGGGTCCTACTGCAGGATAGTAACTGATATAGGGTGAGGGTCCTACTGCACAATAGTAACTGATATAGGGTGAGGGTCCTACTACAGGATAGTGACTGATATAGGGTGAGGGTCCTACTGCAGGATAGTGACTGATATAGGGTGAGGGTCCTACTGCACAATAGTAATTGATATAGGGTGAGGGTCCTACTGCAGGATAGTGACTGATATAGGGTGAGGGTCCTACTGCAGGATAGTAACTGATATAGGGTGAGGGTCCTACTACAGGATGGTGACTAATATAGGGTGAGGGTCCTACTGCACAATAGTAACTGATATAGGGTGAGGGTCCTACTGCAAGATAGTAACCAATATAGGGTGAGGGTCCTACAGCAGGATATTGACTGATATAGGGTGAGGGTCTTACTACAGGATAGTAACTGATAGTGTGTTAGGCAGGTACAGGCGGCCATTGCTGTGAGGATAGAGATAGTGTCAGTGTGTTAGGCAGCTACAGGCGGCCATTGCTGTGAGGATAGAGATAGTGTCAGTGTGTTAGGCAGGTACAGGCAGCCATTGCTATGAGGATAGAGATAGTGTCAGTGTATTAGGCAGGTACAGGCAGCCATTGCTGTGAGGATAGAGATAGTGTCAGTGTATTAGGCAAATACAGGCAGTTATTGCTGTGAGGATAGAGATAGTATCAGTGTATTAGGCAGGTACAGGCGGCCATTGCTTCGAGTGAGGATAGAGATAGTGTCAGTGTATTAGGCAGGTACAGGAGGTTATTCCTGTGAGGATAGAGATATTGTCAGTGTGTTAGGCAGGTACAGGCAGTTATTGCTGTGAGGATAGAGATAGTGTCAGTGTGTTAGGCAGGTACAGGCGGCCATTGCTGTGAGTGAGGATAGAGATATTGTCAGTGTGTTAGGCAGGTACAGGCAGTCATTGGTGTGAAGATAGAGATAGTGTAAGTGTGTTAGGCAGGTACAGGCGGCCATTGCTGTGAGGATAGAGATAGTGTTAGTGTGTTAGGCAGGTACAGGCGGTTATTGCTGTGAGGATAGAGATAGTGTCAGTGTGTTAGGCAGGTATAGGCGGCCATTGCTGTGGGTGAGGATAGAGATAGTGTCAGTGTGTTAGGCAGGTACAGGCGGCCATTGCTGTGGGTGAGGATAGAGATAGTGTCAGTGTGTTAGGCAGGTACAGGCGGCCATTGCTGTGGGTGAGGATAGAGATAGTGTCAGTGTGTTAGGCAGGTACAGGCGGCCATTGCTGTGGGTGAGGATAGAGATAGTGTCAGTGTGTTAGGCAGGTACAGGCAGTTATTGCTGTGAGGATAGAGATAGTGTCAGTGCGTTAGGCAGGTACAGGCAGTCATTGCTGTGAGGATAGAGATAGTGTCAGTGTGTTAGGCAGGTACAGGCGGCCATTGCTGTGAGGATAGAGATAGTGTCAGTGTGTTAGGCAGGTACAGGCGGTTATTGCTGTGAGGATAGAGATAGTGTCAGTGTGTTAGGCAGGTACAGGCGGCCATTGCTGTGGGTGAGGATAGAGATAGTGTCAGTGTGTTAGGCAGGTACAGGCGGCCATTGCTGTGGGTGAGGATAGAGATAGTGTCAGTGTGTTAGGCAGGTACAGGCGGCCATTGCTGTGGGTGAGGATAGAGATAGTGTCAGTGTGTTAGGCAGGTACAGGCGGCCATTGCTGTGGGTGAGGATAGAGATAGTGTCAGTGTGTTAGGCAGGTACAGGCAGTTATTGCTGTGAGGATAGAGATAGTGTCAGTGCGTTAGGCAGGTACAGGCAGTCATTGCTGTGAGGATAGAGATAGTGTCAGTGTGTTAGGCAGGTACAGGCGGCCATTGCTGTGAGGATAGAGATAGTGTCAGTGTGTTAGGCAGGTACAGGCGGTTATTGCTGTGAGGATAGAGATAGTGTCAGTGTGTTAGGCAGGTACAGGCGGTTGTTGCTGTGAGGATAGAGATAGTGTCAGTGTGTTAGGCAGGTACAGGCAGTTACTGCTGTGAGGATAGAGATAGTATCAGTGTATTAGGCAGGTACAGGCAGTTATTGCTGTGAGGATAGAGATAGTGTCAGTGTGTTAGGCAGGTACAGGCAGCCATTGCTGTGAGGATAGAGATAGTGTCAGTGTGTTAGGCAGGTACAGGCGGCCATTGCTGTGGGTGAGGATAGAGATAGTGTCAGTGTGTTAGTCAGGTACAGGCGGTTATTGCTGTGAGGATAGAGATAGTGTCAGTGTGTTAGGCAGGTACAGGCGGACATTGCTGTGGGTGAGGATAGAGATAGTGTCAGTGTGTTAGGCAGGTACAGGCAGTCATTGCTGTGAGGATAGAGATAGTGTCAGTGTGTTAGGCGGTACAGGCAGTTATTGCTGTGAGGATAGAGATAGTGTCAGTGTGTTAGGCAGCTACAGGTGGCCATTGCTGTGAGGATAGAGATAGTGTCAGTGTGTTAGGCAGGTACAGGTGGTTATTGCTGTGAGGATAGAGATAGTGTCAGTGTATTAGGCAGGTACAGGCGGCCATTGCTGTGGGTGAGGATAGAGATAGTGTCAGTGTGTTAGGCAGGTACAGGCGGTTATTGCTGTGAGGATAGAGATAGTGTCATTTTATTAGGCAGGTACAGGCGGCCATTGCTGTGGGTGAGGATAGAGATAGTGTCAGTGTGTTAGGCAGGTACAGGCGGTTATTGCTGTGAGGATAGAGATAGTGTCAGTGTATTAGGCAGGTACAGGCGGCCATTGCTGTGGGTGAGGATAGAGTTAGTATCAGTGTGTTAGGCAGGTACAGGCGGTTATTGCTGTGAGGATAGAGATAGTGTCAGTGTGTTAGGCAGGTACAGGCGGCCATTGCTGTGGGTGAGGATAGAGATAGTGTCAGTGTGTTAGGCAGGTACAGGCAGTTATTGCTGTGAGGATAGAGATAGTGTCAGTGTGTTAGGCAGGTACAGGCAGTTATTGCTGTGAGGATAGAGATAGTGTCAGTGTGTTATGCAGGTACAGGCATCCATTGCTGTGAGGATAGAGATAGTGTCAGTGTATTAGGCAGGTACAGGCAGTTATTGCTGTGAGGATAGAGATAGTGTCAGTGTGTTAGGCAGGTACAGGCGGACATTGCTGTGTGTGAGGATAGAGATAGTGTCAGTGTGTTAGGCAGGTACAGGCGGCCATTGCTGTGGGTGAGAATAGAGATAGTGTCAGTGTGTTAGGCAGGTACAGGCGGCCATTGCTGTGGGTGAGAATAGAGATAGTGTCAGTGTGTTAGGCAGGTACAGGCGGCCATTGCTGTGGGTGAGGATAGAGATAGTGTCAGTGTGTTAGGCAGGTACAGGCGGTTATTGCTGTGAGGATAGAGATAGTGTCAGTGTGTTAGGCAGGTACAGGCAGTCATTGCTGTGAGGATAGAGATAGTGTCAGTGTGTTAGGCAGGTACAGGCAGTCATTGCTGTGAGGATAGAGATAGTGTCAGTGTGATAGGCAGGTACAGGCAGTCATTGCTGTGGGTGAGGATAGAGATAGTGTCAGTGTGTTAGGCAGGTACAGGCGGCCATTGCTGTGAGGATAGAGATAGTGTCTGTCTATTAGGCAAATACAGGCAGTTATTGCTGTGAGGATAGAGATAGTGTCAGTGTGTTAGGCAGGTACAGGCGGCCATTGCTGTGAGGATAGAGATAGTGTCAGTGTGTTAGGCAGGTACAGGCAGCCATTGCTGTGAGGATAGAGATAGTGTCAGTGTGTTAGGCAGGTACAGGCCGCCATTGCTGTGAGGATAGAGATAGTGTCAGTGTATTAGGCAGGTACAGGCGGTTATTGCTGTGAGGATAGAGATAGTGTCAGTGTATTAGGCAGGTACAGGCAGTTATTGCTGTGAGGATAGAGATAGTGTCAGTGTGTTAGGCAGGTACAGGTGGCCATTGCTGTGAGGATAGAGATAGTGTCAGTGTGTTAGGCAGGTACAGGCGGCCATTGCTGTGGGTGAGGATAGAGATAGTGTCAGTGTATTAGGCAGGTACAGGCGGTTATTGCTGTGAGGATAGAGATAGTGTCAGTGTGTTAGGCAGGTACAGGCAGTCATTGCTGTGGGTGAGGATAGAGAGTGTCAGTGTGTTAGGCAGGTACAGACGGTTGTTGCTGTGAGGATAGAGATAGTATCAGTGTATTAGGCAGGTACAGGCAGTTATTGCTGTGAGAATAGAGATAGTGTCAGTGTGTTAGGCAGGTACAGGCAGCCATTGCTGTGAGGATAGAGATAGTGTCAGTGTATTAGGCAAATACAGGCAGTTATTGCTGTGAGGATAGAGATAGTGTCAGTGTATTAGGCAGGTACAGGCAGCCATTGGTGTGAGGATAGAGATGGTGTCAGTGTGTTAGGCAGGTACAGGCGGCCATTGCTGTGAGGATAGAGATAGTGTCAGTGTGTTAGGCAGGTACAGGCGGTTATTGCTGTGAGGATAGAGATAGTGTCAGTGTATTAGGCCGGTACAGGCGGCAATTGCTGTGGGTGAGAATAGAGATAGTGTCAGTGTATTAGGCAAATATAGGCAGTTATTGCTGTGAGGATAGAGATAGTGTCAGTGTATTAGGCAGGTACAGGCGGCCATTGCTGTGAGTGAGGATAGAGATAGTGTCAGTGTGTTAGGCAGGTACAGGCGGTTATGGCTGTGAGGATAGAGATAGTGTCAGTGTGTTAGGCAGGTACAGACGGTTGTTGCTGTGAGGATAGAGATAGTGTCAGTGTGTTAGGCAGGTACAGGCAGTTATTGCTGTGAGGATAGAGATAGTGTCAGTGTGTTAGGCAGGTACAGGCAGCCATTGCTGTGAGGATAGAGATAGTGTCAGTGTGTTAGGCAGGTACAGGCGGCCATTGCTGTGAGGATAGAGATAGTGTCAGTGTATTAGGCAAATACAGGCAGTTATTGCTGTGAGGATAGAGATAGTGTCAGTGTGTTAGGCAGGTACAGGCGGCCATTGCTGTGAGGAAAGAGATAGTGTCAGTGTATTAGGCAGGTACAGGCAGTTATTGCTGTGAGGATAGAGATAGTGTCAGTGTGTTAGGCAGGTACAGGCAGTCATTGCTGTGGGTGAGGATAGAGATAGTGTCAGTGTATTAGGCAAATACAGGCAGTTATTGCTGTGAGGATAGAGATAGTGTCAGTGTATTAGGCAGGTACAGGCGGCCATTGCTGTGAGTGAGGATAGAGATAGTGTCAGTGTGTTAGGCAGGTACAGGCGGCCATTGCTGTGAGGATAGAGATAGTGTCAGTGTATTAGGCAGGTACAGGCAGTTATTGCTGTGAGGATAGAGATAGTGTCAGTGTGTTAGGCAGGTACAGGCAGTCATTGCTGTGGGTGAGGATAGAGATAGTGTCAGTGTATTAGGCAGGTACAGGCGGCCATTGCTGTGAGTGAGGATAGAGATAGTGTCAGTGTGTTAGGCAGGTACAGGCGGCCATTGCTGTGAGGATAGAGATAGTGTCAGTGTATTAGGTAGGTACAGGCAGCCATTGCTGTGAGGATAGAGATAGTTTCAGTGTGTTAGGCAGGTACAGGCAGTTATTGCTGTGAGGATAGAGATAGTGTCAGTGTGTTAGGCAGGTACAGGCGGACATTGCTGTGGCTGAGGATAGAGATAGTGTCAGTGTGTTAGGCAGGTACAGGCGGCCATTGCTGTGAGGATAGAGATAGTGTCAGTGTGTTAAGCAGGTACAGGCAGTTATTGCTGTGAGGATAGAGATAGTGTCAGTGTATTAGGCAGGTACAGGCGGCCATTGCTGTGGGTGAGGATAGAGATAGTGTCAGTGTATTAGGCAAATACAGGCAGTTATTGCTGTGAGGATAGAGATAGTGTCAGTGTGTTAGGCAGGTACAGGCAGTCATTGCTGTGGGTGAGGATAGAGATAGTGTCAGTGTATTAGACAGGTACAGGCGGCCATTGCTGTGAGTGAGGATAGAGATAGTGTCAGTGTGTTAGGCAGGTACAGGCGGCCATTGCTGTGAGGATAGAGATAGTGTCAGTGTATTAGGTAGGTACAGGCAGCCATTGCTGTGAGGATAGAGATAGTGTCAGTGTGTTAGGCAGGTACAGGAAGTTATTGCTGTGAGGATAGAGATAGTGTCAGTGTGTTAGGCAGGTACAGGCGGACATTGCTGTAGCTGAGGATAGAGATAGTGTCAGTGTGTTAGGCAAGTACAGGCGGCCATTGCTGTGAGGATAGAGATAGTGTCAGTGTGTTAAGCAGGTACAGGCAGTTATTGCTGTGAGGATAGAGATAGTGTCAGTGTATTAGGCAGGTACAGGCGGCCATTGCTGTGGGTGAGGATAGAGATAGTGTCAGTGTATTAGGCAAATACAGGCAGTTATTGCTGTGAGGATAGAGATAGTGTCAGTGTGTTAGGCAGGTACAGGCAGCCATTGCTGTGAGGATAGAGATAGTGTCAGTGTGTTAGGCAGGTACAGGCGGCCATTGCTGTGGCTGAGGATAGAGATAGTGTCAGTGTGTTAGGCAGGTACAGGCAGTCATTGCTGTGGATGAGGATAGAGATAGTGTCAGTGTGTTAGGCAGGTACAGGCGGTTATTGCTGTGAGGATAGAGATAGTGTCAGTGTATTAGGCAGGTACAGGCGGCCATTGCTGTGGGTGAGGATAGAGATAGTGTCAGTGTATTAGGCAAATACAGGCAGTTATTGCTGTCAGGATAGAGATAGTGTCAGTGTATTAGGCAGGTACAGGCGGCCATTGCTTTGAGTGAGGATAGAGATAGTGTCAGTGTATTAGGCAAATACATGCAGTTATTGCTGTGAGGATAGAGATAGTGTCAGTGTATTAGGCAGGTACAGGTGGCCATTGCTTTGAGTGAGGATAGAGATAGTGTCAGTGTGTTAGGCAGGTACAGGCGATTATGGCTGTGCAGATAAATCTCTTTTCATGGCTCCAAGGTCTGAAGTTCCCCCTTTCTGAAGAATTTTGGGTTCTGGGTCCTCTTATGAATCTTTCTTTACCATGAGGTCTTTATTATATAAACGTGATTTTTCTCTACAGTGTCTGACTCCGTCCATCCTTTTTAATTCACTGGAGAAATCACCAGGATCTCAGCTAGATGCCAATGGGTATGCAACTCTATCGGGAGGTTTGCTGAGCTACATCTCAGACCCTTCATCAACCTGTGCTGCTGTCAAAGAGGGAAAATGGCTGAAAAGCCTTCTGCCCGAAAATGGTCAGCCGATGGAGACCACGCTCTATGTTATAGCAACCATAGTGACCCACTACAAGCCAGCAAAGGACCAGGTAATGAGGGCAATTGGAAAAGACAATGGTGGGATGAAGGGGATGTGGAGAAGACAAGGGCGGGATGAAGGGAATGTGGAGAAGACAAGGGAGAGATGAAGAGAATGTGGAGACAACAAGGGTGGGATGAAGGGAATGTGGAGAAGACATGGGAGGGATGAAGAAAATGTGAAGAAGACAAGGGCAGGATGAAGGGAATGTGGTGAAGACAAGGGAGAGATGAAGAGAATGTGGAGACAACAATGGTGGGATGAAGGGACTGTGGAGAAGACAATGGTGGGATGAAAGGAATGTGGAGACAACAAGGGTGGGATGAAGGGAATGTGGAGAAGACATGGGAGGGATGAAGGAAATGTGGAGAAGACAAGGGCAGGATGAAGGGAATGTGGAGAAGACAAGGGAGGGATGAAGGAAATGTGGAGAAGACAAGGGAGGGATGAAGGAAATGTGGAGAAGACAAGGGCGGGATGAAGGGAATGTGGAGAAGACAAGGGCAGGATGAAGGGAATGTGGTGAAGATAAGGGCGGGATGAAGGGAATGTGGTGAAGATAAGGGTGGGATGAAGGGAATGTGGAGACAACAATGGTGGGATGAAGGGACTGTGGAGAAGACAAGAACAGGATGAAGGGAATGTGGTGAAGATAAGGGTGGGATGAAGGGAATGTGGAGAAGATAAGGGCGGGATGAAGGGAATGTGATGAAGACAAGAACAGGATGAAGGGAATGTGGTGAAGATAAGGGTGGGATGAAGGGAATGTGGTGAAGATAAGGGCGGGATGAAGGGAATGTGGAGACAACAATGGTGGGATGAAGGGACTGTGGAGAAGACAAGAACAGGATGAAGGGAATGTGGTGAAGATAAGGGTGGGATGAAGGGAATGTGGAGAAGACAAGGGCGGGATGAAGGGAGTGTGGAGAAGATAAGGGCGGGATGAAGGGAATGTGGAGAAGACAAGAGCAGGATGAAGGGAATGTGGTGAAGACAAGAGCGGGATGAAGGGAATGTGGTGAAGACAAGAGCTGCATGAAGGGAATGTGGAGAAGACAAGGGAGGGATGAAGGGAATGTGGTGAAGACAAGGTCGTGATGAAGGGAATGTGGAGAAGACAAGGGCGGGATGAATGGAATGTGGAGAAGACAATGGTGGGATGAAGGGAAATAGGGAATAATCAGTATAATGACCTGTGAACTCAATCATTTCACCAGACGAGGCCACCTCCATGGTTATAGGGTCACCTGAGTATATTGAGAGCTATGAGACACGGACTGATCCCTGGAACAGGTAACAAGCAGCATCCATGAGCAGTGTAATGATCCATGACTCCACACCACCATGGGGGCAAATAAGGAGACTCTCTCACCTTCACCATCTTTCATTCTGTGATTCAGTTTTGGGGCTTCTCTGCAGATCTCATCCATAATCCTCTGGAGTTCTTACCGGGCTTGAATTTGTTTTTAGGTTGGAGAATGTATGAATGCGGAGGAGATCCTAAACATGACGTCCAATCCTGATCAGGTCACCCCCATGATTGAGGAAGCCTTGTTAGCTGTGGCACTAGAGGGCGCCTGTGTCACTGTCCTGCCTCCCCCAACATACTTCATCAACTACATCTACAAATCATATGGTGAAAATGGCCTGAACATTACAGGTGAGAAAGACACCCCAATATCACCAGTGTACCCCCATATAACCAATACACCCCAATGTCACCAGTGTACCCCCATATAACCAATACACCCCAATGTCACAAGAGTACCCCCATATAACCAATACACCCCAATATCACCAGTGTACTCCCATATAACCAATACACCCCAATGTCAGAGTACCCCCATATAACCAATACACCCCAATATCACCAGTGTACCCCCATATAACCAATACACCCCAATGTCGCAAGAGTACCCCCATATAACCAATACATCCCAATGTCACAAGAGTACCCCCATATAACCAATACACCCCAATGTCACCAGTGTACCCTCATATAACCAATACACCCCAATGTCACCAGTGTACCCTCATATAACTAATACACCCCAATGTCACCAGTGTACCCTCATATAACTAATACACCCCAATGTCACCAGTGTACCCCCATATAACTGATGTACCTCAATATCACCAGTGTACCCCCATATAACCAATACACCCCCATATAACTAATATACCTCAATATCACCAGTGAACCCAAATATAACTAATACACCCAAATACCATCAGTGAACCCCAATATAACTTGTATACCACAATATCACCACTCCATCCTAATAAAATCAGAATTCTCTCACCAAAAGATTCCATCCTTTCTAGCACTCCCTCATCATCACTGGCTGTCCACTCCATCATAATCACTGCCTGTCCACTCCATCATCATCACTGCCTGTCCACTCCATCATCATCACTGCCTGTCCACTCCATCATCATCACTGCCTGTCCACTCCATCATCATCACTGCCTGTCCACTCCATTATCATCACTGCCTGTTCACTCCAACATCATCATCACTGCCTGTCCACTCCATCATCATCACTGCCTGTCCACTCCATCATCATCCTCACTGCCTGTCCACTCCATCATCATCACTACCTGTCCACTCCATCATCATCACTGCCTCTCCACTCCATCATCATCACTGCCTGTCCACTCCATCACCATCACTGCCTGTTCACTCCATCATCATCACTGCCTGTTCACTCCAACATCATCGTCACTGCCTGTCCACTCCATCATCATCACTGCCTGTTCACTCCATCATCATCCTCACTGCCTGTCCACTCCATCATCACTGCCTGTCCACTCCATCATCATCACTGCCTCTCCACTCCATCATCATCACTGCCTGTCCACTCCATCATCATCACTGCCTCTCCACTCCATCATCATCACTACCTGTCCACTCCATCATCATCACTGCCTGTCCACTCCATCACCATCACTGCCTGTTCACTCCAACATCATCATCACTGCCTGTCCACTCCATCATCATCCTCACTGCCTGTCCACTCCATCATCATCACTACCTGTCCACTCCATCATCATCACTGCCTCTCCACTCCATCATCATCACTGCCTGTCCACTCCATCACCATCACTGCCTGTTCACTCCATCATCATCACTGCCTGTTCACTCCAACATCATCGTCACTGCCTGTCCACTCCATCATCATCACTGCCTGTTCACTCCATCATCATCCTCACTGCCTGTCCACTCCATCATCACTGCCTGTCCACTCCATCATCATCACTGCCTCTCCACTCCATCATCATCACTACCTGTCCACTCCATCATCATCACTGCCTGTCCACTCCATCACCATCACTGCCTGTTCACTCCATCATCATCACTGCCTGTTCACTCCATCATCATCACTGCCTGTTCACTCCATCATCATCCTCACTGCCTGTCCACTCCATCATCATCACTGCCTGTTCACTCCATCATCATCACTGCCTGCTCACTCCAACATCATCGTCACTGCCTGTCCACTCCATCATCATCACTGCCTGTTCACTCCATCATCATCCTCACTGCCTGTCCACTCCATCATCATCACTACCTGTCCACTCCATCATCATCACTGCCTCTCCACTCCATCATCATCACTGCCTGTCCACTCCATCACCATCACTGCCTGTTCACTCCATCATCATCACTGCCTGTTCACTCCATCATCATCACTGCCTGTCCACTCCATCACTCCCTCATCCTCACTGCCTGTCCACTCCATCATCCTCACTGCCTGTCCACTCCATCATCATCACTGCCTGTCCACTCTATCACTCCCTCATCATCACTGCCTGTCCACTGCATCATCATCACTGGCTGTCCACTCCATCATCATCACTGCCTGTCCACTCCATCATCATCACTGCCTGTCCACTCCATCACTCCATCATCATCACTGCCTGTCCACTCCATCACTTCATCATCATCACTGCCTGTCCACTCCATCATCATCACTGCCTGTTCACTCCATCATAATCACTGCATGTCCACTCCATCATCATCACTGCCTGTTCACTCCATAATCATCACTGCCTGTCCACTCCATCACTCCATCATCATCACTGCCTGTCCACTCCATCACTCCATCATAATCACTGCCTGTCCACTCCATCATCATCACTGCCTGTTCACTCCATCATAATCACTGCCTGTCCACTCCATCATCATCACTGCCTGTTCACTCCATAATCCTCACTGCCTGTCCACTCCATCATCATCCTCACTGCCTGTCCACTCCATCATCATCACTGCCTGTTCACTCCATCATAATCACTGCCTGTCCACTCCATCATCATCACTGCCTGTCCACTGCATCATCATCACTGCCTGTTCACTGCATCATCATCACTGCCTGTCCACTCCATCATCCTCACTGCCTGTCCACTCCATCATTCTCGCTGCCTGTTCACTCCATCGTCATTGCTGCCAGTCCACTCCATCATCCTCACTGCCTGTCCACTCCATCATCATCACTGCCTGTCCACTCCATCATCAGCACTGCCTCTCCACTCCATCATCATCACTGCCTGTCCACTCCATCACCATCACTGCCTGTTCACTTCATCATCATCACTGCCTGTTCACTCCATCATCATCACTACCTGTTCACTCCATCATCATCCTCACTGCCTGTCCACTCCATCATCATCACTGCCTGTCCACTCCATCATCATCACTGCCTGCTCACTCCAACATCATCGTCACTGCCTGTCCACTCCATCATCATCACTGCCTGTTCACTCCATCATCATCCTCACTGCCTGTCCACTCCATCATCATCACTACCTGTCCACTCCATCATCATCACTGCCTCTCCACTCCATCATCATCACTGCCTGTCCACTCCATCACCATCACTGCCTGTTCACTCCATCATCATCACTGCCTGTTCACTCCATCATCATCACTGCCTGTCCACTCCATCACTCCCTCATCCTCACTGCCTGTCCACTCCATCATCCTCACTGCCTGTCCACTCCATCATCATCACTGCCTGTCCACTCTATCACTCCCTCATCATCACTGCCTGTCCACTGCATCATCATCACTGGCTGTCCACTCCATCATCATCACTGCCTGTCCACTCCATCATCATCACTGCCTGTTCACTCCATAATCATCACTGCCTGTCCACTCCATCACTCCATCATCATCACTGCCTGTCCACTCCATCACTTCATCATCATCACTGCCTGTCCACTCCATCATAATCACTGCCTGTCCACTCCATCATCATCACTGCCTGTTCACTCCATAATCCTCACTGCCTGTCCACTCCATCATCATCCTCACTGCCTGTCCACTCCATCATCATCACTGCCTGTTCACTCCATCATAATCACTGCCTGTCCACTCCATCATCATCACTGCCTGTCCACTGCATCATCATCACTGCCTGTCCACTCCATCATCCTCGCTGCCTGTCCACTCCATCATCCTCGCTGCCTGTTCACTCCATCGTCATTGCTGCCAGTCCACTCCATCATCCTCACAGCCTGTCCACTCCATCAACATCATCATTGCCTGTCTACTCTATCATCATCCTCACTGCCTGTCCACTCCATCATCATCACTGCCTTTCCACTCCATCATCATCACTGCCTGTTCACTCCATCATCATCCTCACTGCCTGTACACTCCATCATAATCACTGCCTGTCCACTCCATCATCATCACTGCCTGTCCACTCCATCATCATCGCTGCCTGTCCACTCCATCATCCTCACTGCCTGTCCACTCCATCATCATCGCTGCCTGTCCACTCCATCATCATCCTCACTGCCTGTCCACTCCATCATCATCCTCACTGCCTGTCCACTCCATCATTATCATTGCTGCTCTATCGCCCATTACATCATCAACCCCATACTATCAGAGCTTGACCATTACAGCCTCTGACCACCAGGATCTGACCTGTCTGTCTCCTCAGTATTCCAGTAGTAGACTCCTCTACAGGAGCTTTCTTCTACTTTGCATGAAGCCCATTCTTCTCTTCATGTTCTTCTCCTTGCAGGACTCAGCAACCTCATGAAAAGGCTGAAACTGCTGAATGAAGATGACCATGAGCATGACCATGATGATGGTCATAATCACAACCACGAAGATGACCATGACCACGACCACACCCATGATGATGACCATGACCACGAACACACCCACGATGATGACCACGACCATGACCATGACCATGACCATGACCACACCCATGAAGATGACCACAACCACGATGAACATGTCCATAATGAAAATCAGAGACGCAGGCGCAGCTTGCAACCAAGTGACATTCACATCCATCATTGGGACCAGGTGTGTCTGCAGTGTGTCCCATCCTGACCTCTATGAAATGGACACAGGGAACAATGATGAAAAGAAGAACCCTGCTGTTATATACAGGAGATCTCCACATATGAGCCAGTGCTGCAGTCACAATGCTGTTATTACACCAGGCTTACACTCCAGCCTACATGATAGTAGTGTGCAGTATATTATAGTGGGGTAGTGTTACTGGGAAATGCTAGCCATACTGTGGCATTATTGCTATAGCTGCGGGGTCACTTTTCCTGTTTCTTGCCCCCCTAGACTTGCTTCAGCCCTGAGGACATCCTGACAATTTATGGCCTGAATGTTAAAGATGACATTTCCCCAGAGACGTTCCGAGATATAAGCAGCAGTCTGATCCAGCAGCAGCTTCTTGGGATCTGTCCAGATGACCACCATCATGAGGCTGCCGATGGACAGCTGAGCATCGCTGAGAGTAAGAATCCTCCTGGTCTCAGATAATGAACTAAATCATGGGTGTGTCCTTGGTTAAGCAGGGGTGGGGCTTAGCCATGTGGCTTTGTAGGTTACTGGTGGATTTCACAGATTTGAGGATGTTTTATGGGGTGAAAGATGGACGTACCATTGAGGTGGCCCCTGTGATTGATATGGGGCAGGGCAAACTCCAGTTGAAGTTCCTAGACCCAATTAAAAAAATCTGTAATGAGACCCCTACCTACCCTGTGCCATTTAAAATATACCATTATTCTATGTGGCAGGGGTACCTTTGGGGCCCTCTCAGGGTTCAGGACCCACTAGTGACTGCTACAGCTGCACCCACTATAGCTACATGCCATTTTACATGTGTGGCGGGGCAAGACGGCGCTAGGACACGCTCCATTCACATACTTTATAGGAGTCTCTATAAGCTTGTATATGTGTGAATAAGCATGTATCTGCTGAGATGACAGACCATTTCCTAGACTCCATATATCTATGTCAGTGAAGCGAGCTGGAAAGCCAGTGATGGGAGCGGGAATGCCGGTGATGGGTGCTGGAAAGCCATTGATAGGAGCTGGAAAGCAAGTGATGGGACAAGGACTGTCGGTGATGGCAGCAGGACTGCCGGTGATGGGTGCTGGAAAGCCAGTGATGGGAGTGAGACTGTTGGTGATGGGAGTAGGACAATCAGGATGGGTTTTCCATCTTTGGATGAAAGTATGAATGTTTCCATTCCCTGAAAGCAAGCAGAGTCCAAGTCTATAGAAATCTGCAGAACCTTCCATCCTACAGTTCTTATATTTTATTTATGTAAGCCAGAGCTCCCTTTTAAGTGTGACTTTTAACCCACTGCCCTCTGTCTGCTGCAGAATATATCTATGGCACTATCGCTAACCTGATCGTGTGCCTGTGCGCAGTCTTTGGCATTGTGGTCCTGCTGTGTACGACCTGCACTGCTGTCTATCAGTATGTCATTCAGTTCTTTGTCAGCCTGGCGGTGGGCTCCCTGACTGGAGATGCAATCCTACACCTTATCCCTCAGGTAATAGACAATACTGCCCTCTGAAGGCTGGAGGGATGCATTGCACAGATGGGCTGAGGGGACTTTTGGTTGTATGCTCACCCCATTTCAATCTTTTGTTCCTCTACAGTTTCTAGGCCTCCATTCACACAGCGACACAAACGACCACGCTCACAATCATGGAGAAGAAGATCGCACATATACCTGGAAATTGCTGGCGGTCTTAGGTGGTCTTTATGCTTTCTTCCTTCTGGAGAAGATCTTTGGGCTACTGCTGAATCAAGAGGTAAATAGGAGGTTGAAACATCAAGGAGCAGGAAAAGGATCTGCAAGATCAATCCCAGGGTTTAGGTGTAAGAAATTGTGTATCATACACCATGGAACAAACAGAACAGGCTGCACTTGAGACATTGATTGTCCTCTGAACTGTGACTGGACTGGAGACCTTGACTGGACTGGAGACCGTGCCTGGACTGGAGACCGTGGCTGGACTGGAGACCTTGACTGGACTGGAGACCGTGCCTGGACTGGAGACCGTGCCTGGACTGGAGACCGTGCCTGGACTGGAGACCGTGACTGGACTGGAGACCGTGCCTGGACTGGAGACCGTGCCTGGACTGGAGACCGTGACTGGACTGGAGACCTTGACTGGACTGGAGACCGTGCCTGGACTGGAGACCGTGACTGGACTGGAGACCTTGACTGGACTGGAGACCGTGGCTGGACTGGAGACCGTGGCTGGACTGGAGACCGTGCCTGGACTGGAGACTGTGGCTGGACTGGAGTAATTCTCTGGAGTAGAAGACTTTGCTAGACTGGAGACCTTTACTAGAGTAGAAACCTTAGCTAGAACAAAATCCATTACTGGCCTGGAGAATATTGCTGTAATAGAGTCTCTGAAATGCAGACTTTTTCTGGGCTCAAGACTTACCAACTGACCATCTTGAAGGACCTGGAATGTAAGTTCAGACAATGGATTAGAAAAGGTGACACCCACTGAGGTTATCATAGAAAACAGTATCGATTGACGTCAGTCTGACTAAGGGCCATGGACCACACAGTGAGTAGATGAAGAGCTGGCTCCTGACAACTTGTATTGTTGGTTTTTGATTGTTAGGACAATGATGCTAATGATGAAGGACATGGACACTGCGACCATGGCATCTCCCTACAGAATTTCCATGAGGAGCAGAAGAAGAGGAAGCACCAGAAGCAGTCCATGTCCCAGACAGACCTGGTAAGAACATAGGAGCTTGGGTGATATATACAATATGGGTACAGAGGAGTGAAATGGAATTTTTAAAAATATCGTAATTGAGTGATTACAAAATTTTCACTTTGCGCTAATTGCTAAAATGAGACCTCTCTGCTTTCTGTAAGCTTTCATGTGGCAGAAGTATCACATGATATTGTGGATCAGGCAGACTAACCCATTAAGCATTTCAAGCGATCATGGAGAATGGACTATAGGTCTGATGACTCAAAGGCAGTATAAAAAGTCCAGGTAAGAGGAGGAGGCGGCCATATTGTGTGGAGAGATTAGAGAGATAGGAGATAATTCACAGGTAATACAGTGTGGGGGGTTCTGGGGATTAGTGTAGTGTTAGGACTGGAGAGAGATAGGAGATAATGCAAAGATAATACAGTGTGGGGGGTTCTGGGGATTAGTGTAGTGTTAGGACTGGAGAGAGATAGGAGATAATACACAGATAATACAGTGTGTGGGGTTCTGGGGATTAGTGTAGTGTTAGGACTGGAGAGAGATAGGAGATAATACACAGATAGTACAGTGTGGGGGGTTCTGGGGATTAGTGTAGTGTTAGGACTGGAGAGAGATAGGAGATAATACACAGATAATACAGTGTGGGGGGTTCTGGGGATTAGTGTAGTGTTAGGACTGGAGGGAGATAGGAGATAATACACATATAATACAGTGTGGGGGTTCTGGGGATTAGTGTAGTCTTAGGACTGGAGAGAGATAGGAGATAATACACAGATAATACAGTGTGGGGGTTCTGGGGATTAGTGTAGTGTTAGGACTGGAGAGAGATAGGAGATAATACACAGATAATACAGTGTGTGGGGTTCTGGGGATTAGTGTAGTGTTAGGATTGGAGAGAGATAGGAGATAATACACAGATAGTACAGTGTGGGGGGTTCTGGGGATTAGTGTAGTGTTAGGACTGGAGAGAGATAGGAGATAATACACAGATAATACAGTGTGGGGGGTTCTGGGGATTAGTGTAGTGTTAGGACTGGAGAGAGATAGGAGATAATACACAGATAATACAGTGTGGGGGTTCTGGGGATTAGTGTAGTGTTAGGACTGGAGAGAGATAGTAGATAATACACAGATAATACAGTGTGGGGGTTCTGGGGATTAGTGTAGTGTTAGGACTGGAGAGAGATAGGAGATAATACACAGATAATACAGTGTGGGGGGTTCTGGGGATTAGTGTAGTGTTAGGACTGGAGAGAGAGGAGATAATACACAGATAATACAGTGTGGGGGGTTCTGGGGATTAGTGTAGTGTTAGGACTGGAGAGAGATAGGAGATAATACACAGATAATGCAGTGTGGGGGTTCTGGGGATTAGTGTAGTGTTAGAATTGGAGAGAGATAGGAGATAATACACAGATAATACAGTGTGGGGGTGTGAAAGATCCTCAGTGCGCCAACACCGCTGTGGCCACACCTGAGTCTTCTTTCATATAAAAACCACACTCACCGCCAGTGAGTGTCGGGTCCAAAGATAAATACAAGACAAGCTTTCTAAATTTTATATATTTATTAACCCCTAAATGGGTCGGCATTAACATCTAACACATGCAGTTCAGAACAGATATGAAGATATATGCAAGCATTAACAGTTACTAGTTACAAGATACAGTACAAATAAAATAAAAGGGATAAAGGTGAAATAATTACTTTACCACACATGTCCTTGATGTGGTTCTGTAGTCCAACAATCACACATGCTCTGTCATGTGTGAATAACCAGTGGGGGCTTCTTGGCATGTGGCATCACAGTCTCTCAGCATTAGTCCAATAGTCTCATCACAAAAATCTCCTCATGGTGTTCGCTTGTAATCCCAACACCAATCTCTTGTAGTCTGTGATGGTCTGTCTCAACTTCATAGAATAATCCCCATAGCATCATCTCCCCCGACAGACCTCTTACCTCATCTTTTATACCCTTTATGCCACCTCCCAGAATGAGGTCACCGGCAACAGCAAGTCTGATGAGTTAATGCAATCAAGTCCAGATCTTTTGTATAGAGCTGAGACCAAGTGGATTAATACAATGTTATCAGCCATATCTGATCAACAGCCCAGGCTTGAACAATGCATGTTCCTTTGATCATTCAAGGCTGTATAGGAGTACAATGGAGCCTAATTGTTCCAGTGTTGCCACTACTGCCAATATACACCTGGGATTATAGTTGCGCACCTTATGAGTAAATGGAACTAGAGAGAAATACGCTACCCAGAGACCAAAATACAGCTGAGTTATAGCCACACTTAAGCAGAATCATCACAGGGGGGTTCTGGGGATTAATGTAATGTTAGGACTGGAGAGAGATAGGAGATAATACACAGATAATACAGTGTGGGGGGTTCTGGGGATTAGTGTAGTGTTAGGACTGGAGAGAGATAGGAGATAATACACAGATAATACAGTGTGGGGGGTTCTGGGGATTAGTGTAGTGTTAGGACTGGACAGAGATAGGAAATAATACACAGATAATACAGTGTGGGGGGTTCTGGGGATTAGTGTAGTGTTAGGACTGGAGAGAGATAGGAGATAATACACAGATAATACAGTGTGGGGGATTCTGGGGATTAATGTAGTGTTAGGACTGGAGAGAGATAGGAGATAATACACAGATAATACAGTGTGGGGGGTTCTGGGGATTAGTGTAGTGTTAGGACTGGAGAGAGATAGGAGATAATACACAGATAATACAGTGTGGGGGGTTCTGGGGATTAGTGTAGTGTTAGGACTGGACAGAGATAGGAAATAATACACAGATAATACAGTGTGGGGGGTTCTGGGGATTAGTGTAGTGTTAGGATTGGAGAGAGATAGGAGATAATACACAGATAATACAGTGTGGGGGGGTTCTGGGGATTAGTGTAGTGTTAGGACTAGAGAGAGATAGGAGATAATACACAGATAATACAGTGTGGGGGGTTCTGGGGATTAGTGTAGTGATAGGATATAATACACAGATAATACAGTGTGAGGGGTTCTGGGGATTAGTGTAGTGTTAGGACTAGAGAGATATAGGAGATAATACACAGATAATACAGTGTGGGGGGTTATGGGGATTAGTGTAGTGTTAGGACTGGAGAGAGATAGGAGATAATACACAGATAATACAGTGTGGGGGGTTCTGGGGATTAGTGTAGTCTTTGGACTGGAGAGAGATAGGAGATAATACACAGATAATACAGTGGGGGGTTCTGGGGATTAGTGTACTGTTAGGACAGGAGAGAGATAGGAGATAATACACAGATAATACAGTGTGGGGGGTTCTGGGGATTAGTGTAATGTTAGGACTAGAGAGAGATAGGAGATAATACAGTGTGGGGGTTCTGGGGATTAGTGTAGTATAAGGACTAGAGAGAGATAGGAGATAATACAGATAATACAGTGTGTGGGGTTCTGGGGATTAGTGTAGTGTTAGGACTGGAGAGAGATAGGAGATAATACACAGATAATACAGTGTGGGGGGTTCTGGGGATTAGTGTAGTGTTAGGACGGGAGAGAGATAGGAGATAATACACAGATAATACAGTGTGTGTGTGGGGGTTCTCGGGATTAGTGTATTGTTAGGACTGGAGAGAGATAGGAGATAATACACAGATAATACCGTGTGTGTGGGGGGTTCTGGGGATTAGTGTAGTGTTAGGACTGGACAGAGATAGGAGATAATACACAGATAATACAGTGTGGGGGGTTCTGGGGATTAGTGTAGTGTTAGGACTGGAGAGAGATAGGAGATAATACACAGATAATACAGTGTGGGGGGTTCTGGGGATTAGTGTAGTGTTAGGACTAGAGAGAGATAGGAGATAATACACAGATAATGCAGTGTGGGGGTTCTGGGGATTAGTGGAGAAGAAGACTTAGAGCAGCAGCATGGGCTGTGTGTGTGAAGTGATAGACAGACAGGCAGAGTGACCCCTATCTCTCTCTGTCACACTGTTAAAGCAGCTGCACAGGCTGTATGTCAGTGAAGTGCTAGTGTTATTTTGATAATTTAGTCAAGTCACATGGCACGCTTTGTAACTGGTGTAATTTCCCTATTTTTTTCTTGCCACAACCCAGTGAAGGTAAAGACACTACTGCTTTCATTATTTTATCTTTAAAAGTGGTTCAGTAAACTTTGAGAAGATGATTTAAAAAAAAAAAAAAAATAGGCTAGAGTATGAGGATGAGATTATGGAGTATAAGGCTCTGTCATCTCCATAATCTCTTACTCCGAGAAGATGACAGAGCCTTATACTCCATAATCTCTTACTCCGAGGAGTATAAGGCTCTGTCATCTTCTCGGAGTATGAGATTGTGGATTATAAGGCTCTGTCATCTTCTCGGAGTATGAGATTGTGGAGTATAAGGCTCTGTCATCTTCTCGGAGTATGAGAGTGTGGAGTATAAGGCTCTGTCATCTTCTCGGAGTATGAGATTGTGGAGTATAAGGCTCTGTCATCTTCTCGGAGTATGAGATTGTGGAGTATAAGGCTCTGTCTTCTCGGAGTATGAGATTGTGGAGTATAAGGCTGTGTCATCTTCTCTGAGTATGAGATTGTGGATTATAAGGCTCTGTCATCTTCTCGGAGTATGAGATTGTGGAGTATAAGGCTCTGTCATCTTCTCGGAGTATGAGATTGTGGAGTATAAGGCTCTGTCATCTTCTCGGAGTATGAGATTGTGGAGTATAAGGCTCTGTCATCTTCTTGGAGTATGAGATTGTGGAGTATAAGGCTGTGTCATCTTCTCGGAGTATGAGATTGTGGAGTATAAGGCTCTGTCATCTTCTCTGAGTATGAGATTGTGGAGTATAAGGCTCTGTCTTCTCGGAGTATGAGATTGTGGAGTATAAGGCTGTGTCATCTTCTCTGAGTATGAGATTGTGGAGTATAAGGCTGTGTCATCTTCTCGGAGTATGAGATTGTGGAGTATAAGGCTCTGTCTTCTCGGAGTATGAGATTGTGGAGTATAAGGCTCTGTCTTCTCTGAGTATGAGATTGTGGAGTATAAGGCTCTGTCTTCTCGGAGTATGAGATTGTGGAGCATAAGGCTGTGTCATCTTCTCTGAGTATGAGATTGTGGATTATAAGGCTCTGTCATCTTCTCGGAGTATGAGATTGTGGAGTATAAGGCTCTGTCATCTTCTCGGAGTATGAGATTGTGGAGTATAAGGCTCTGTCATCTTCTCGGAGTATGAGATTGTGGAGTATAAGGCTGTGTCATCTTCTCGGAGTATGAGATTGTGGAGTATAAGGCTGTGTCATCTTCTCGGAGTATGAGATTGTGGATTATAAGGCTCTGTCTTCTCGGAGTATGAGATTGTGGAGTATAAGGCTCTGTCTTCTCGGAGTATGAGATTGTGGAGTATAAGGCTGTGTCATCTTCCCGGAGTATGAGATTGTGGAGTATAAGGCTCTGTCTTCTCGGAGTATGAGATTGTGGAGTGTAAGGCTGTGTCATCTTCTCGGAGTATGAGATTGTGGAGTATAAGGCTCTGTCATCTTCTCGGAGTATGAGATTGTGGAGTATAAGGCTCTGTCATCTTCTCGGAGTATGAGATTGTGGAGTATAAGGCTCTGTCATCTTCTCGGAGTATGAGATTGTGGAGTATAAGGCTCTGTCATCTTCTCGGAGTATGAGATTGTGGAGTATAAGGCTCTGTCATCTTCTCGGAGTATGAGATTGTGGAGTATAAGGCTGTGTCATCTTCTCGGAGTATGAGATTGTGGAGTATAAGGCTCTGTCATCTTCTCGGAGTATGAGATTGTGGAGTATAAGGCTCTGTCATCTTCTCGGAGTATGAGATTGTGGAGTATAAGGCTCTGTCATCTTCTCGGAGTATGAGATTGTGGAGTATAAGGCTCTGTCTTCTCGGAGTATGAGATTGTGGAGTATAAGGCTCTGTCATCTTCTCGGAGTATGAGATTGTGGAGTATAAGGCTCTGTCATCTTCTCGGAGTATGAGATTGTGGAGTATAAGGCTCTGTCATCTTCTCGGAGTATGAGATTGTGGAGTATAAGGCTGTGTCATCTTCTCGGAGTATGAGATTGTGGAGTATAAGGCTCTGTCTTCTCGGAGTATGAGATTGTGGAGTATAAGGCTCTGTCATCTTCTCGGAGTATGAGATTGTGGAGTATAAGGCTGTGTCATCTTCTCGGAGTATGAGATTGTGGAGTATAAGGCTCTGTCATCTTCTCGGAGTATGAGATTGTGGAGTATAAGGCTCTGTCATCTTCTTGGAGTATGAGATTGTGGAGTATAAGGCTCTGTCTTCTCGGAGTATGAGATTGTGGAGTATAAGGCTCTGTCATCTTCTCGGAGTATGAGATTGTGGAGTATAAGGCTGTGTCATCTTCTCGGAGTATGAGATTGTGGAGTATAAGGCTCTGTCTTCTCGGAGTATGAGATTGTGGAGTATAAGGCTGTGTCATCTTCTCTGAGTATGAGATTGTGGAGTATAAGGCTGTGTCATCTTCTCGGAGTATGAGATTGTGGATTATAAGGCTCTGTCTTCTCGGAGTATGAGATTGTGGAGTATAAGGCTGTGTCATCTTCTCTGAGTATGAGATTGTGGAGTATAAGGCTGTGTCATCTTCTCGGAGTATGAGATTGTGGATTATAAGGCTCTGTCTTCTCGGAGTATGAGATTGTGGAGTATAAGGCTCTGTCATCTTCTCGGAGTATGAGATTGTGGAGTATAAGGCTGTGTCATCTTCTCGGAGTATGAGATTGTGGAGTATAAGGCTCTGTCTTCTCGGAGTATGAGATTGTGGAGTATAAGGCTGTGTCATCTTCCCGGAGTATGAGATTGTGGAGTATAAGGCTCTGTCTTCTCGGAGTATGAGATTGTGGAGTGTAAGGCTGTGTCATCTTCTCGGAGTATGAGATTGTGGAGTATAAGGCTCTGTCATCTTCTCGGAGTATGAGATTGTGGAGTATAAGGCTCTGTCATCTTCTCGGAGTATGAGATTGTGGAGTATAAGGCTCTGTCATCTTCTCGGAGTATGAGATTGTGGAGTATAAGGCTCTGTCATCTTCTCGGAGTATGAGATTGTGGAGTATAAGGCTCTGTCATCTTCTCGGAGTATGAGATTGTGGAGTATTAGGCTGTGTCATCTTCTCGGAGTATGAGATTGTGGAGTATAAGGCTCTGTCTTCTCGGAGTATGAGATTGTGGAGTATAAGGCTGTGTCATCTTCTCGGAGTATGAGATTGTGGAGTATAAGGCTCTGTCATCTTCTCGGAGTATGAGATTGTGGAGTATAAGGCTCTGTCATCTTCTTAGAGTATGAGATTGTGGAGTATAAGGCTCTGTCTTCTCGGAGTATGAGATTGTGGAGTATAAGGCTCTGTCATCTTCTCGGAGTATGAGATTGTGGAGTATAAGGCTCTGTCATCTTCTCAGTCACAGCAGGGTGATGGTGACAGTGACTCAGTGACGATAAGCCGGTGTTTGGCCATTTCATCTTAGTCTTCTTCCACTGTCCCTGCATGTTAAATATCTCCATAGTGGTCTTTCTATTCTTTCATGTCCCACTTTTTCACTGACCACTAGTGAGCCGCCATTTTTTCTCACACTAGGCAGCACTTATGACCTTGTTGTGAGTGTGTTATTAATTGGGCTCTTTGCAGCCATCCGGTCACCCATAACCATACCTGTCATTTTGCTGTTACTAAGTTGGTACTTGTGTTAGAGAGCTAGACTGGGGTCCTAGGCGTCCTCTGAGGGCCAGACATTTCACAATGAAGTTCAGAGTCAAATCAAAATTTTTGTTCGAAATTCCCAAATCTGAGACAAAGCGAACTTTGAAAGGATCGCTTATCTCTAATCGTGAGGAAGGGTTAAATATGTTGCTGCACCACAACAAATCTCCAGGCAGGACTTACCCCCTCCTCTTACAGGCCCCTTACCCCGACCACCTGTATTATCAGGCTCATGTCACTATACAGAGGTGGTCCTGAGCATGTTCCCAGTGCTATCAACTTGAGGTTCTTGATTGTCCTGACTCTGGTCTTGGGGCTTTCAACCATGTTTTCTTAGAGTTCCTCACATGTGAGCGTTCCTCAGAGGGTCAACTCTACATCATAGCCATCAGTGTCCTGTCCCAGTATGTCACTATTCTGCTTTTGGGTCCAGTATGTGGAGCGAATCTCATTGTCTTTCTGCTCTTAGGTCAGTCCAGATGTTGAGACTCAGAAGAGCATACCTCCAGTGAGGAGTCGGGGTAAGTCTCATCACATCTAGCAGATGTCTTATCCCATCACCACCTTCTCTTATTCTGGAATGTTCCCTGCAGAGCTGCGGATGATCCCCTACATGATCACCATAGGAGATGCTATCCACAATTTTGCAGATGGTTTGGCCATGGGAGCGGCGTTCTCAACATCATGGAAGACTGGCCTGGCCACAACTCTTGCCGTCTTCTGCCATGAATTGCCACATGAGTTAGGTGAGCTCCTCCTACTGCAGGGTGACACAGACAGAGACAGCCCTACCTACTACAGGGTAACATTAGCTATTAGTATCATTGTGGGTCTGTATTTATCCTGACCAATGCACTGCATCATTTACCCCTCGACCCACGACTGCTATTTAATCCTCAGCACCACAACAACCCCTCTTTATGCCCTTCCCGACCACTTAATGTTTCAGATGTGAGTGGCTGGGGGTCTCATACTTATGGTGCTGTCCTCCTCCTCCTCGCCATTGGCTGTATTGGATGTGAGTGGCTGGGGGTCTCATACTTATGGTGCTGTCCTCCTCCTCACCATTGGCTGTATTGGATGTGAGTGGCTGGGGGTCTCATACTTATGGTGCTGTCCTCCTCCGCCTCCTCACCATTGGCTGTATTGGATGTGAGTGGCTGGGGGTCTCATACTTATGGTGTTGTCCTCCTCCTCATCATTGGCTGTATTGGATGTGAGTGGCTGGGAGTCTCATACTTATGGTGCTGTCCTCCTCCTTGCCATTTGCTGTATTGGATGTGAGTGGCTGGGGGTCTCATACTTATGGTGTTGTCCTCCTCCACCTTGCCATTGGCTGTATTGGATGTGAGTGGCTGGGAGTCTCATACTTATGGTGCTGTCCTCCTCCTCACCATTGGTTGTATTGGATGTGAGTGGCTGGGGGTCTCATACTTATGGTGTTGTCCTCCTCCTCCTCACCATTGGCTGTATTGGATGTGAGTGGCTGGGGGTCTCATACTTATGGTGCTGTCCTCCTCCTCCTCGCCATTGGCTGTATTGGATGTGAGTGGCTGGGGGTCTCATACTTATGGTGCTGTCCTCCTCCTCACCATTGGCTGTATTGGATGTGAGTGGCAGGAGGTCTCATACTTATGGTGTTGTCCTCCTCCTCATCATTGGCTGTATTGGATGTGATTGGCTGGGGGTCTCATACTTATGGTGCTGTCCTCCTCCTTCTCGCCATTGGATGTATTGGATGTGAGTGGCTGGGGGTCACATACTTATGGTGCTGTCCTCCTCCGCCTCCTCACCATTGGCTGTATTGGATGTGAGTGGCTGGGGGTCTCATACTTATGGTGTTGTCCTCCTCCTCATCATTGGCTGTATTGGATGTGATTGGCTGGGGGTCTCATACTTATGGTGCTGTCCTCCTCCTTCTCGCCATTGGCTGTATTGGATGTGAGTGGCTGGGCGTCTCATACTTATGGTGTTGTCCTCCTCCTCCTTGCCATTTGCTGTATTGGATGTGAGTGGCTGGGGGTCTCATACTTATGGTGTTGTCCTCCTCCTCCTTGCCATTGGCTGTATTGGATGTGAGTGGCTGGGGGTCTCATACTTATGGTGCTGTCCTCCTCCTCCTCACCATTGGCTGTATTGGATGTGAGTGGCTGGGAGTCTCATACTTATGGTGTTTTCCTCCTCCTCATCATTGGCTGTACTGGATGTGAGTGGCTGGGAGTCTCATACTTATGGTGCTGTCCTCCTCCTCACCATTGGCTGTATTGGATGTGAGTGGCTGGGGGTCTCATACTTATGGTGTTGTCCTCCTCCTCACCATTGGCTGTACTGGATGTGATTGGCTGGGGGTCTCATACTTATGGTGCTGTCCTCCTCCTCACCATTGGCTGTATTGGATGTGAGTGGCTGGGGGTCTCATACTTATGGTGCTGTCCTCCTCCTCATCATTGGCTGTATTGGATGTGAGTGGCTGGGGGTCTCATACTTATGGTGCTGTCCTCCTCCTCCTCGCCATTGGCTGTATTGGATGTGAGTGGCTGGGGGTCTCATACTTATGGTGCTGTCCTCCTCACCATTGGCTGTACTGGATGTGAGTGGCTGGAGGTCTCATACTTATGGTGTTATCCTCCTCCTCACCATTGGCTGTATTGGATGTGAGTGGCTGGGGGTCTCATACTTATGGTGTTGTCCTCCTCCTCACCATTGGCTGTATTGGATGTGAGTGGCTGGGGGTCTCATACTTATGGTGTTGTCCTCCTCCTCACCATTGGCTGTATTGGATGTGAGTGGCTGGGGGTCTCATATTTATGGTGTTGTCCTCCTTCTCATCATTGGCTGTATTGGATGTGAGTGGCTGGGGGTCTCATACTTATGGTGCTGTCCCCCCTCCTCATCATTGGCTGTATTGGATGTGAGTGGCTGGGGGTCTCATACTTATGGTGCTGTCCTCCTCCGCCTTCTCATCATTGGCTGTATTGGATGTGAGTGGCTGGGGGTCTCATACTTATGGTGTTGTCCCCCTCCTCATCATTGGCTGTATTGGATGTGAGTGGCTGGGGGTCTCATACTTATGGTGCTGTCCTCCTCCGCCTTCTCATCATTGGCTGTATTGGATGTGAGTGGCTGGGGGTCTCATACTTATGGTGTTGTCCTCCTCCTCATCATTGGCTGTATTGGATGTGAGTGGCTGGGGGTCTCATACTTATGGTGCTGTCCTCCTCCTCCTTGCCATTGGCTGTATTGGATGTGAGTGGCTGGGGGTCTCATACTTATGGTGTTGTCCTCCGCCTCCTCACCATTGGCTGTATTGGATGTGAGTGGCTGGGGGTCTCATACTTATGGTGCTGTCCTCCTCCTCCTCACCATTGGCTGTATTGGATGTGAGTGGCTGGGAGTCTCATACTTATGGTGCTGTCCTCCTCCTCACCATTGGCTGTATTGGATGTGAGTGGCTGGGGGTCTCATACTTATGGTGTTGTCCTCTGCCTCCTCAACATTGGCTGTATTGGATGTGAGTGGCTGGAGGTCTCATACTTATGGTGTTGTCCTCCTCCTCACCATTGGATGTATTGGATGTGAGTGGCTGGGGGTCTCATACTTATGGTGCTGTCCTCCTCCTCACCATTGGCTGTATTGGATGTGAGTGGCTGGGGGTCTCATACTTATGGTGCTGTCCTCCTCGCCATTGGCTGTATTGGATGTGAGTGGCTGGGGGTCTCATACTTATGGTGCTGTCCTCCTCCTCACCATTGGCTGTATTGGATGCGAGTGGCTGGGGGTCTCATACTTATGGTGTTGTCCTCCTCCTCCTCACCATTGGCTGTACTGGATGTGATTGGCTGGGGGTCTCATACTTATGGTGCTGTCCTCCTCCTCACCATTGGCTGTATTGGATGTGAGTGGCTGGGGGTCTCATACTTATGGTGCTGTCCTCCTCCGCCTCCTCACCATTGGCTGTATTGGATGTGAGTGGCTGGGGGTCTCATACTTATGGTGCTGTCCTCCTCCTCCTCACCATTGGCTGTATTGGATGTGAGTGGCTGGGGGTCTCATACTTATGGTGTTGTCCTCCTCCTCATCATTGGCTGTATTGGATGTGAGTGGCTGGGGGTCTCATACTTATGGTGCTGTCCTCCTCCTCCTCGCCATTGGCTGTATTGGATGTGAGTGGCTGGGGGTCTCATACTTATGGTGTTGTCCTCCTCCTCCTCACCATTGGCTGTATTGGATGCGAGTGGCTGGAGGTCTCATACTTATGGTGCTGTCCTCCTCACCATTGGCTGTACTGGATGTGATTGGCTGGGGGTCTCATACTTATGGTGCTGTCCTCCTCCTCCTCACCATTGGCTGTATTGGATGCGAGTGGCTGGGGGTCTCATACTTATGGTGTTGTCCTCTTCCTCACCCTTGGCTGTACTGGATGTGATTGGCTGGGGGTCTCATACTTATGGTGTTGTCCTCCTTGCCATTGGCTGTATTGGATGTGAGTGGCTGGGGGTCTCATACTTATGGTGCTGTCGTCCTCACCATTGGCTGTACTGGATGTGATTGGCTGGGGGTCTCATACTTATGGTGCTGTCCTCCTCCTCACCATTGGCTGTACTGGATGTGAGTGGCTGGGGGTCTCATACTTATGGTGCTGTCGTCCTCACCATTGGCTGTACTGGATGTGAGTGTCTGGGAGTCTCATACTTATGGTGCTGTCCTCTTCCTCACCATTGGCTGTACTGGATGTGATTGGCTGGGGGTCTCATACTTATGGTGCTGTCCTCTTCCTCACCATTGGCTGTATTGGATGTGAGTGGCTGGGGGTCTCATACTTATGGGGCTGTCCTCCTCCGCCTTCTCATCATTGGCTGTATTGGATGTGAGTGGCTGGGGGGTCTCATACTTATGGTGCTGTCCTCCTCACCATTGGCTGTATTGGATGTGATTGGCTGGAGGTCTCATAATTATGGTGCTGTCCTCCTCACCATTGGCTGTACTGGATGTGAGTGGCTGGGGGTCTCATACTTATGGTGCTGTCCTCCTCACCATTGGCTGTATTGGATGTGAGTGGCTGGGGGTCTCATACTTATGGTGCTGTCCTCCTCCGCCTTCTCATCATTAGCTGTATTGGATGCGAGTGGCTGGGGGTCTCATACTTATGGTGTTGTCCTCCTCCTCATCATTGGCTGTATTGGATGTGAGTGGCTGGAGGTCTCATACTTATGGTGCTGTCCTCCTCACCATTGGCTGTATTGGATGTGAGTGGCTGGAGGTCTCATACTTATGGTGCTGTCCTCCTCACCATTGGCTGTATTGGATGCGAGTGGCTGGGGGTCTCATACTTATGGTGTTGTCCTCTTCCTCACCCTTGGCTGTACCGGATGTGATTGGCTGGGGGTCTCATACTTATGGTGTTGTCCTCCTTGCCATTGGCTGTATTGGATGTGAGTGGCTGGGGGTCTCATACTTATGGTGCTGTCCTCCTCACCATTGGCTGTACTGGATGTGAGTGGCTGGGGGTCTCATACTTATGGTGCTGTCCTCCTCACCATTGGCTGTATTGGATGTGAGTGGCTGGGGGTCTCATACTTATGGTGCTGTCCTCCTCACCATTGGCTGTACTGGATGTGAGTGGCTGGGGGTCTCATACTTATGGTGCTGTCCTCCTCCTCACCATTGGCTGTATTGGATGCGAGTGGCTGGGGGTCTCATACTTATGGTGCTGTTCTCCTCCTCCTCACCATTGGCTGTACTGGATGTGAGTGGCTGGGGGTCTCATACTTATGGTGCTGTCCTCCTCACCATTGGCTGTATTGGATGTGAGTGGCTGGGGGTCTCATACTTATGGTGCTGTCCTCCTCCTCCTCACCATTGGCTGTATTGGATGTGATTGGCTGGAGGTCTCATACTTATGGTGCTGTCCTCCGCACCATTGGCTGTACTGGATGTGAGTGGCTGGGGGTCTCATACTTATGGTGCTGTCCTCCTCACCATTGGCTGTATTGGATGTGAGTGGCTGGGGGTCTCATACTTATGGTGCTGTCCTCCTCCGCCTTCTCATCATTGGCTGTATTGGATGTGAGTGGCTGGGGGTCTCATACTTATGGTGCTGTCCTCCTCACCATTGGCTGTACTGGATGTGAGTGGCTGGGGCTCTCATACTTATGGTGCTGTCCTCCTCACCATTGGCTGTATTGGATGTGATTGGCTGGAGGTCTCATACTTATGGTGCTGTCCTCCTCCTCACCATTGGCTGTATTGGATGCGAGTGGCTGGGGGTCTCATACTTATGGTGTTGTCCTCCTCCTCCTCACCATTGGCTGTACTGGATGTGATTGGCTGGGGGTCTCATACTTATGGTGCTGTCCTCCTCTTCCTCACCATTGGCTGTATTGGATGTGATTGGCTGGGGGTCTCATACTTATGGTGCTGTCCTCCTCACCATTGGCTGTATTGGATGTGAGTGGCTGGGGGTCTCATACTTATGGTGCTGTCCTCTTCCTCACCATTGGCTGTATTGGATGTGAGTGGCTGGGGGTCTCATACTTATGGTGCTGTCCTCCTCCGCCTTCTCATCATTGGCTGTACTGGATGTGAGTGGCTGGGGGTCTCATACTTATGGTGCTGTCCTCCTCACCATTGGCTGTACTGGATGTGATTGGCTGGGGGTCTCATACTTATGGTGCTGTCCTCCTCACCATTGGCTGTACTGGATGTGATTGGCTGGAGGTCTCATACTTATGGTGCTGTCCTCCTCACCATTGGCTGTATTGGATGTGAGTGGCTGGGGGTCTCATACTTATGGTGCTGTCCTCCTCCTCCTCACCATTGGCTGTATTGGATGTGATTGGCTGGAGGTCTCATACTTATGGTGCTGTCCTCCGCACCATTGGTTGTACTGGATGTGAGTGGCTGGGGGTCTCATACTTATGGTGCTGTCCTCCGCACCATTGGTTGTACTGGATGTGAGTGGCTGGGGGTCTCATACTTATGGTGCTGTCCTCCTCACCATTGGCTGTACTGGATGTGATTGGCTGGGGGTCTCATACTTATGATGCTGTCCTCCTCACCATTGGCTGTACTGGATGTGATTGGCTGGAGGTCTCATACTTATGGTGCTGTCTTCCTCACCATTGGCTGTATTGGATGTGAGTGGCTGGGGGTCTCATACTTATGGTGCTGTCCTCCTCACCATTGGCTGTATTGGATGTGAGTGGCTGGGGGTCTCATACTTATGGTGCTGTCCTCCTCACCATTGGCTGTATTGGATGTGATTGGCTGGGGGTCTCATACTTATGGTGTTGTCCTCCTCCTCACCATTGGCTGTATTGGATGCGAGTGGCTGGGGGTCTCATACTTATGGTGCTGTCCTCCTCCTCCTCACCATTGGCTGTATTGGATGTGATTGGCTGGAGGTCTCATACTTATGGTGCTGTCCTCCGCACCATTGGCTGTACTGGATGTGAGTGGCTGGGGGTCTCATACTTATGGTGCTGTCCTCCGCACCATTGGCTGTACTGGATGTGAGTGGCTGGGGGTCTCATACTTATGGTGCTGTCCTCCGCACCATTGGCTGTACTGGATGTGAGTGGCTGGGGGTCTCATACTTATGGTGCTGTCCTCCTCACCATTGGCTGTATTGGATGTGATTGGCTGGGGGTCTCATACTTATGGTGTTGTCCTCCTCCTCACCATTGGCTGTATTGGATGCGAGTGGCTGGGGGTCTCATACTTATGGTGCTGTCCTCCTCACCATTGGCTGTACTGGATGTGATTGGCTGGGGGTCTCATACTTATGGTGCTGTCGTCCTTATGGTACTGGCTGGAGGTGAAGAGGTTTTCGTACTTATAGTGCTGCTCTCCTGTCCTCCCAATAGTTTCCGACATGATTCGGGTTTTGGGTGTCACTTCCGATGGCTCCAATTCATGACCGTGTTCTGTCTTCTCCTCAGGTGACTTTGCAGCTCTTCTCCATGCCGGTATCAGGGTCCGCATGGCTCTTCTCCTTAATTTCGGCAGTGCACTTACCTCATTCATAGGTTTATACATTGCACTCTCAATTGCCACAGAGGAAGCCATTCAGCAATGGATATTTACAGTAGCCACTGGACTCTTTCTTTATGTGGCTCTGGTGGACATGGTAAGGACCACAAACTTGGGGATGTCTTGGTGTCGACCTTCTCCATCACTCACTCTCATCTTCTTCCTCTTCTTCTCCAGCTGCCAGCAATGATGAATGTGAAGGACTGCAGACCTTGGCTTATCTTCATCCTCCACAACCTAGGTCTTCTCATTGGATGGGCCATCCTCCTTGTCTTATCCATATATGAGGAGCGCATTGCTGTATGAGGCTCATCATGACGCTGCCACCAATCTAATCAAGATCTATCACCCCAAGAACAGTGTATACCTCCTCAGATACCTGCAAAATGTTCCTCACTTCACATCATCCTTGCAGGGCCAGGAGCTCATTACTGACTACTACAACCCTCACTGTGGTAACAGATGACAATAACAACGTTGGCTCCTCAAACTGTAAACTCTAGAGGAGAGTTTGTCTTACAAGTTTCCACCTAAAATGAAAAGAATCCTCAGTAGATGTAACTCCTTGGGTCCAAGCATACAAGTAGAATGCCACTTTGCTTTAAAATGCTGTTCTACTTGCTGTATGTTTGGATACCATCTGTGGGAGAGAGGAGAGTCTCTACTAATCATGCACCCCGATCCTGTGTGGTGTATTGAGACCTGTTGCCTGAACAGTAGTTGAAACTTATCATGGTCTTGTGTCTGGTACCATGTGTCTTGCTGGGGTCCCTCCATCCATAGTCTTCTGTCTGGTACTAGGCATCTTGTTGGGGTCCCTCCATCCATAGTCTTCTGTCTGGTACTAGGCATCTTGTTGGGGTCCCTCCATCCATAGTCTTGTGTCTGGTACTAGGCATCTTGCTGGGGTCCCTCCATCCATAGTCTTGTGTCTGGCACCATGCATCTTGTTGGGGTCCCTCCATCCATAGTCTTCTGTCTGGTACTAGGCATCTTGTTGGGGTCCCTCCATCCATAGTCTTCTGTCTGGTACTAGGCATCTTGTTGGGGTCCCTCCATCCATAGTCTTCTGTCTGGTACTAGGCATCTTGTTGGGGTCCCTCTAACCATAGTCTTCTGTCTGGTACTAGGCATCTTGTTGGGGTCCCTCTGACCATAGTCTTGTGTCTGGTACTAGGCATCTTGTTGGGGTCCCTCTAACCATAGTCTTGTGTCTGGTACTAGGCATCTTGTTGGGGTCCCTCCATCCATAGTCTTCTGTCTGGTACTAGGCATCTTGTTGGGGTCCCTCCATCCATAGTCTTCTGTCTGGTACTAGGCATCTTGTTAGGGTCCCTCTAACCATAGTCTTGTGTCTGGTACTAGGCATCTTGTTAGGGTCCCTCTAACCATAGTCTTCTGTCTGGTACTAGGCATCTTGTTAGGGTCCCTCTAACCATAGTCTTCTGTCTGGTACTAGGCATCTTGTTGGGGTCCCTCTAACCATAGTCTTCTGTCTGGTACTAGGCATCTTGTTGGGGTCCCTCCATCCATAGTCTTCTGTCTGGTACTAGGCATCTTGTTGGGGTCCCTCTAGCCATAGTCTTGTGTCTGGTACCATGCTTTTGTTGGGGTCCCTCTAACCATAGTCTTGTGTCTGGTACCATGTGTCTTGCTGGGGTCCCTCCATCCATAGTCTTGTGTCTGGTACCATGTGTCTTGTTGGGGTCCCTCTAGCCATAGTCTTCTGTCTGGTACTAGGCATCTTGTTGGGGTCCCTCTGACCATAGTCTTCTGTCTGGTACTAGGCATCTTGTTGGGGTCCCTCTGACCATAGTCTTGTGTCTGGCACCATGCATCTTGTTGGGGTCCCTCCATCCATAGTCTTCTGTCTGGTACTAGGCATCTTGTTGGGGTCCCTCCATCCATAGTCTTCTGTCTGGTACTAGGCATCTTGTTGGGGTCCCTCCATCCATAGTCTTGTGTCTGGCACCATGCATCTTGTTGGGGTCCCTCCATCCATAGTCTTCTGTCTGGTACTAGGCATCTTGTTGGGGTACCTCTAACCATAGTCTTCTGTCTGGTACTAGGCATCTTGTTGGGGTCCCTCTGACCATAGTCTTGAGTCTGGTACTAGGCATCTTGTTGGGGTCCCTCTAACCATAGTCTTGTGTCTGGTACTAGGCATCTTGTTGGGGTCCCTCTAACCAAAGTCTTGTGTCTGGTACTAGGCATCTTGTTGGGGTCCCTCTAACCATAGTCTTCTGTCTGGTACTAGGCATCTTGTTGGGGTCCCTCCATCCATAGTCTTCTGTCTGGTACTAGGCATCTTGTTGGGGTCCCTCCATCCATAGTCTTCTGTCTGGTACTAGGCATCTTGTTAGGGTCCCTCTAACCATAGTCTTGTGTCTGGTACTAGGCATCTTGTTGGGGTCCCTCCATCCATAGTCTTCTGTCTGGTACTAGGCATCTTGTTGGGGTCCCTCCATCCATAATCTTGTGTCTGGTACTAGGCATCTTGTTGGGGTCCCTCTAACCATAGTCTTGTGTCTGGTACTAGGCATCTTGTTGGGGTCCCTCTAACCATAGTCTTTTGTGTCTGGTACTAGGCATCTTGTTGGGGTCCCTCTAACCATAGTCTTCTGTCTGGTACTAGGCATCTTGTTGGGGTCCCTCCATCCATAGTCTTCTGTCTGGTACTAGGCATCTTGTTGGGGTCCCTCCATCCATAGTCTTCTGTCTGGTACTAGGCATCTTGTTAGGGTCCCTCTAACCATAGTCTTGTGTCTGGTACTAGGCATCTTGTTGGGGTCCCTCCATCCATAGTCTTCTGTCTGGTACTAGGCATCTTGTTGGGGTCCCTCCATCCATAGTCTTCTGTCTGGTACTAGGCATCTTGTTGGGGTCCCTCTAACCATAGTCTTGTGTCTGGTACTAGGCATCTTGTTGGGGTCCCTCTAACCATAGTCTTGTGTCTGGTACTAGGCATCTTGTTGGGGTCCCTCTAGCCATAGTCTTGTGTCTGGTACTAGGCATCTTGTTGGGGTCCCTCCATCCATAGTCTTCTGTCTGGTACTAGGCATCTTGTTGGGGTCCCTCTAGCCATAGTCTTCTGTCTGGTACTAGGCATCTTGTTGGGGTCCCTCCATCCATAGTCTTCTGTCTGGTACTAGGCATCTTGTTGGGGTCCCTCTAGCCATAGTCTTGTGTCTGATACCATGCATTTTGTTGGGGTCCCTCTAACCATAGTCTTGTGTCTGGTACTAGGCATCTTGTTGGGGTCCCTCCATCCATAGTCTTGTGTCTGGTACTAGGCATCTTGTTGGGGTCCCTCCATCCATAGTCTTGTGTCTGGTACTAGGCATCTTGTTGGGGTCCCTCTAACCATAGTCTTGTGTCTGGTACTAGGCATCTTGTTGGGGTCCCTCCATCCATAGTCTTGTGTCTGGTACTAGGCATCTTGTTGGGGTCCCTCCATCCATAGTCTTGTGTCTGATACTAGGCATCTTGTTAGGGTCCTTTCAGTCAGGGTCTTCAGTTGTCTTTTTAGGTCCTATCGGCCGTGTCCTTCATACATCCTGTTCAGGAGAAGTCGCCTCCAATATGCTCGTTCGCACTGCAGAATGTTATATTTTTATATGATTTAAAGGGTGAGAGTCGGATGTTGCGGTGTTACTGTGTAGCACGATAAGGGGGATCACCAGTCTGGTACTGGGCACCCCGAACTTCAATAAACGAGAGAGAAGCAAAATCACCGATGTAATTCTCTGATTATTGGGGGTCATTCTCTATGTCTCCATCTTCTATACCGTACAGACAGTACTGACTATACACCCGGCACACACACATCTCCTCTATACCGTACAGACAGTACTGACTATACACCCGGCACACACACATCTCCTCTATACCGTACAGACACCACTGACTATACACCCGGCACACACACATCTCCTCTATACCGTACAGACACCACTGACTATACACCCGGCACACACACATCTCCTCTATACCGTACAGACACCACTGACTATACACCCGGCACACACACATCTCCTCTATACCGTACAGACACCACTGACTATACACCCGGCACACACACATCTCCTCTATACCGTACAGACAGTACTGACTATACACCCGGCACACACACATCTCCTCTATACCGTACAGACAGTACTGACTATACACCCGGCACACACACATCTCCTCTATACCGTACAGACAGTACTGACTATACACCCGGCACACACACATCTCCTCTATACCGTACAGACAGCACTGACTATACACCCGGCACACACACATCTCCTCTATACCGTACAGACAGTACTGACTATACACCCGGCACACACACATCTCCTCTATACCGTACAGACACCACTGACTATACACCCGGCACACACACATCTCCTCTATACCGTACAGACACCACTGACTATACACCCGGCACACACACATCTCCTCTATACCGTACAGACAGTACTGACTATACACCCGGCACACACACATCTCCTCTATACCGTACAGACACCACTGACTATACACCCGGCACACACACATCTCCTCTATACCGTACAGACAGTACTGACTATACACCCGGCACACACACACATCTCCTCTATACCGTACAGACAGTACTGACTATACACCCGGCACACACACATCTCCTCTATACCGTACAGACAGTACTGACTATACACCCGGCACACACACATCCCCAAACACAAAAAACATCCCCCCACTCCCTCTATACCGTACAGACAGTACTGACTATACACCCGGCACACACACATCTCCTCTATACCGTACAGACACCACTGACTATACACCCGGCACACACACATCTCCTCTATACCGTACAGACACCACTGACTATACACCCGGCACACACACATCTCCTCTATACCGTACAGACACCACTGACTATACACCCGGCACACACACATCTCCTCTATACCGTACAGACACCACTGACTATACACCCGGCACACACACATCTCCTCTATACCGTACAGACACCACTGACTATACACCCGGCACACACACATCTCCTCTATACCGTACAGACAGTACCGACTATACACACAACCCGCACCCCACACACATCCCTCTATACCGTACAGACACCACTGACTATACACCCGGCACACACACATCTCCTCTATACCGTACAGACACCACTGACTATACACCCGGCACACACACATCTCCTCTATACCGTACAGACACCACTGACAACACCCGGCACCACACATCTCCCTATACCGTACAGACACCACTGACTTACCCACCCACACACATCTCCTCTATACCGTACAGACACCACTGACTATACACCCGGCACACACACATCTCCTCTATACCGTACAGACACCACTGACTATACACCCGGCACACACACATCTCCTCTATACCGTACAGACACCACTGACTATACACCCGGCACACACACATCTCCCTCTATACCCCGCACAGACACCCCACCGTACAGACACCACTGACTATACACCCGGCACACACACATCTCCTCCTATACCGTACAGACACCACTGACTATACACCCGGCACACACACATCTCCTCTATACCGTACAGACACCACTGACTATACACCCGGCACACACACATCTCCTCTATACCGTACAGACACCACTGACTATACACCCGGCACACACACATCTCCTCTATACCGTACAGACAGCACTGACTATACACCCGGCACACACACATCTCCTCTATACCGTACAGACACGTACTGACTATACACCCGGCACACACACATCTCCTCTATACCGTACAGACACCACTGACTATACACCCGGCACACACACATCTCCTCTATACCGTACAGACACCACTGACTATACACCCGGCACACACACATCCCACCACAGACACCACTACTATACACCCCACACACACACCTCTCCACAACATCCTCTATACCGTCACAGACACCACTGACTATACACCCGGCACACACACATCTCCTCTATACCGTACAGACACCACTGACTATACACCCGGCACACACACATCCCCTAACCGACAGACAGCACTGACTATACACCCGCACACACACATCTCCTCTATACCGTACAGACAGTACTGACTACAACACCACCCACCCGGCACACACACATCTCCTCTATACCGTACAGACAGTACTGACTATACACCCGGCACACACACATCTCCTCTATACCGTACAGACACCACTGACTATACACCCGGACACACACACATCTCCACCTCAAAAATATACCGTACAGACAGTACTGACTATACACCCGGACACACACACATCTCCTAACAAACAAACTATCCCCCCCCCACCCCAACCGTACAGACACCACTGACTATACACCCGGCACACACACATCTCCTCTATACCGTACAGACAGTACTGACTATACACCCGGCACACACACATCTCCTCTATACCGTACAGACAGTACTGACTATACACCCGGCACACACACATCTCCTCTATACCGTACAGACACCACTGACTATACACCCGGCCCACACACACATCCCCTCTATACCGACACAGACAGTACTGACTATACACCCGGCACACACACATCTCCTCTATACCGTACAGACACCACTGACTACACACCCGGCACACACACATCTCCTCTATACCGTACAGACACCACTGACTATACACCCGGCACACACACATCTCCCTCTATACCGCACAGACAGCACTGACTATACACCCGGCACACACACATCTCCTCTATACCGTACAGACACCACTGACTATACACCCGGCACACACACATCTCCTCTATACCGTACAGACAGTACTGACTATACACCCGGCACACACACATCTCCTCTATACCGTACAGACACCACTGACTATACACCCGGCACACACACATCTCCTCTATACCGTACAGACAGTACTGACTATACACCCGGCACACACACATCTCCTCTATACCGTACAGACACCACTGACTATACACCCGGCACACACACATCTCCTCTATACCGTACAGACACCACTGACTATACACCCGGCACACACCCCACTGACTATACACCCGGCACACACACATCTCCTCTATACCGTACAGACACCACTGACTATACACCCGGCACACACACATCTCCTCTATACCGTACAGACACCACTGACTATACACCCGGCACACACACATCTCCTCTATACCGTACAGACACCACTGACTATACACCCGGCACACACACATCTCCTCTATACCGTACAGACAGTACTGACTATACACCCGGCACACACACATCTCCTCTATACCGTACAGACAGTACTGACTATACACCCGGCACACACACATCTCCTCTATACCGTACAGACACCACTGACTATACACCCGGCACACACACATCTCCTCTATACCGTACAGACACCACTGACTATACACCCGGCACACACACACATCCTCTATACCGTACAGACACCACTGACTATACACCCGGCACACACACATCTCCTCTATACCGTACAGACACCACTGACTATACACCCGGCACACACACATCTCCTCTATACCGTACAGACACCACTGACTATACACCCCCCACACACATCTCCTCCCCACTATACCGTACAGACAGTACTGACTATACACCCGGCACACACACATCTCCTCTATACCGTACAGACAGCACTGACTATACACCCGGCACACACACATCTCCTCTATACCGTACAGACACCACTGACTATACACCCGGCACACACACATCTCCTCTATACCGTACAGACACCACTGACTATACACCCGGCACACACACATCTCCTCTATACCGTACAGACAGCACTGACTATACACCCGGCACACACACATCTCCTCTATACCGTACAGACACACTGACTATACACCCGGCACACACACATCTCCTCTATACCGTACAGACACCACTGACTATACACCCGGCACACACACATCTCCTCTATACCGTACAGACAGTACTGACTATACACCCGGCACACACACATCTCCTCTATACCGTACAGACAGCACTGACTATACACCCGGCACACACACATCTCCTCTATACCGTACAGACACTACTGACTATACACCCGGCACACACACATCTCCTCTATACCGTACAGACACCACTGACTATACACCCGGCACACACACACCCCAACACACACACTGACTATACACCCGGCACACACACATCTCCTCTATACCGTACAGACACCACTGACTATACACCCGGCACACACACATCTCCTCTATACCGTACAGACACCACTGACTATACACCCGGCACACACACACCCCACCACACACACCACTGACTATACACCCGGCACACACACATCTCCTCTATACCGTACAGACACCACTGACTATACACCCGGCACACACACATCTCCTCTATACCGTACAGACACCACTGACTATACACCCGGCACACACACATCTCCTCTATACCGTACAGACACCACTGACTATACACCCGGCACACACACACACATCCTCACTCTATACCGTACAGACACCACTGACTATACACCCGGCACACACACATCTCCCTCTATACCGTACAGACACTCACTGACTATACACCCGGCACACACACATCTCCTCTATACCGTACAGACACCACTGACTCACCCGGCACACACACCCCACACACCCGGCACACACACATCTCCTCTATACCGTACAGACAGCACTGACTAACACCCGGCACACACACATCTCCTCTATACCGTACAGACACCACTGACTATACACCCGGCACACACACATCTCCTCTATACCGTACAGACACCACTGACTATACACCCGGCACACACACATCTCCTCTATACCGTACAGACAGTACTGACTATACACCCGGCACACACACCCCCACACCCGGCACACACACACTCCTCTATACCGTACAGAACACGACTATACACCCGGCACACACACATCTCCTCTATACCGTACAGACACCACTGACTATACACCCGGCACACACACATCTCCTCTATACCGTACAGACACCACTGACTATACACCCGGCACACACACATCTCCTCTATACCGTACAGACACCACTGACTATACACCCGGCACACACACATCTCCTCTATACCGTACAGACACCACTGACTATACACCCGGCACACACACATCTCCTCTATACCGTACAGACACCACTGACTATACACCCGGCACACACACATCTCCTCTATACCGTACAGACACCACTGACTATACACCCGGCACACACACATCTCCTCTATACCGTACAGACACTACTGACTATACACCCGGCACACACACATCTCCTCTATACCGTACAGACACCACTGACTATACACCCGGCACACACACATCTCCTCTATACCGTACAGACAGTACTGACTATACACCCGGCACACACACATCTCCTCTATACCGTACAGACACCACTGACTATACACCCGGCACACACACATCTCCTCTATACCGTACAGACACCACTGACTATACACCCGGCACACACACATCTCCTCTATACCGTACAGACACCACTGACTATACACCCGGCACACACACATCTCCTCTATACCGTACAGACACCACTGACTATACACCCGGCACACACACATCTCCTCTATACCGTACAGACACCACTGACTATACACCCGGCACACACACATCTCCTCTATACCGTACAGACACCACTCACCCGGACTATACACCCGGCACACACACACCTCCTCTATACCGTACAGACACCACTGACTATACACCCGGCACACACACATCTCCTCTATACCGTACAGACACCACTGACTATACACCCGGCACACACACATCTCCTCTATACCGTACAGACACCACTGACTATACACCCGGCACACACACACCCCCACACCCTCTCCTCTATACCGTACAGACAGTACTGACTATACACCCGGCACACACACATCTCCTCTATACCGTACAGACACCACTGACTATACACCCGGACACACACACATCTCCTCTATACCGCACAGACACCACTGACTATACACCCGGCACACACACATCTCCTCTATACCGTACAGACACCACTGACTATACACCCGGCACACACACATCTCCTCTATACCGTACAGACACCACTGACTATACACCCGGCACACACACATCTCCTCTATACCGTACAGACACCACTGACTATACACCCGGCACACACACATCTCCTCTATACCGTACAGACACCACTGACTATACACCCGGCACACACACATCTCCTCTATACCGTACAGACACCACTGACTATACACCCCACACACACACCCCAACCGACAGACACCGACTGACTATACACCCGGCACACACACATCTCCTCTATACCGTACAGACACCACTGACTATACACCCGGAAACACACACACACATCTCCTCTATACCGTACAGACACCACTGACTATACACCCGACACACACACATCTCCCCCTCTATACCGTACAGACAGTACTGACTATACACCCGGCACACACACATCTCCTCTATACCGTACAGACACCACTGACTATACACCCGGCACACACACATCTCCTCTATACCGTACAGACACCACTGACTATACACCCGGCACACACACATCTCCTCTATACCGTACAGACACCACTGACTATACACCCGGCACACACACATCTCCTCTATACCGTACAGACACCACTGACTATACACCCGGCACACACACATCTCCTCTATACCGTACAGACACCACTGACTATACACCCGGCACACACACATCTCCTCTATACCGTACAGACACCACTGACTATACACCCGGCACACACACATCTCCTCTATACCGTACAGACAGTACTGACTATACACCCGGCACACACACATCTCCTCTATACCGTACAGACACCACTGACTATACACCCGGCACACACACATCGTACAGACACACTGACTATACACCGCACAACACACACCCAACCGTACAGACACCACTGACTATACACCCGGCACACACACATCTCCTCTATACCGTACAGACACCACTGACTATACACCCGGCACACACACACACATCTCCTCTATACCCGTACAGACACCACTGACTATACACCCGGCACACACACATCTCCTCTATACCGTACAGACACCACTGACTATACACCCGGCACACACACATCTCCTCTATACCGTACAGACACCACTGACTATACACCCGGCACACACACATCTCCTCTATACCGTACAGACAGTACTGACTATACACCCGGCACACACACATCTCCTCTATACCGTACAGACACCACTGACTATACACCCGGCACACACACATCTCCTCTATACCGTACAGACACCACTGACTATACACCCGGCACACACACATCTCCCTATACCGTACAGACACCACTGACTATACACCCGGCACACACACATCTCCTCTATACCGTACAGACACCACTGACTATACACCCGGCACACACACATCTCCTCTATACCGTACAGACACCACTGACTAACACCCCCCACACACCCGGCACACACACACCCGACAACACCTCCTCTATACCGTACAGACACCACTGACTATACACCCGGCACACACACATCTCCTCTATACCGTACAGACACCACTGACTATACACCCGGCACACACACATCTCCTCTATACCGTACAGACACCACTGACTATACACCCGGCACACACACATCTCCTCTATACCGTACACCCGACAGACACCACTGACTATACACCCGCAACACACACCCTAACCGACAGACAACGACTATACACCCGGCACACACACATCTCCTCTATACCGTACAGACACCACTGACTATACACCCGGCACACACACATCTCCTCTATACCGTACAGACACCACTGACTATACACCCCACACACACATCTCCTCTATACCGACAGACACCACTGACTATACACCCGGCACACACACATCTCCTCTATACCGTACAGACACCACTGACTATACACCCGGCACACACACATCTCCTCTATACCGTACAGACACCACTGACTATACACCCGGCACACACACACATCTCACCTCTATACCGCACAACACCACTGACTATACACCCGGCACACACACATCTCCTCTATACCGTACAGACACCACTGACTATACACCCGGCACACACACATCTCCTCTATACCGTACAGACACCACTGACTATACACCCGGCACACACACATCTCCTCATACACCGAACCCACAAAAACAGACACTGACATACACCCGGCACACACACACCAACCACAGACACTCTAACACCCGGCACAACACACTGACTATACACCCGGCACACACACATCTCCTCTATACCGTACAGACACCACTGACTATACACCCGGCACACACACATCTCCTCTATACCGTACAGACACCACTGACTATACACCCGCACACACACCACGACTATACACCCGGCACACACACATCTCCTCTATACCGTACAGACACCACTGACTATACACCCGGCACACACACATCTCCTCTATACCGTACAGACACCACTGACTATACACCCGGCACACACACATCTCCTCTATACCGACAACACACGCAACACCCGCACACACACATCTCCTCTATACCGTACAGACACCACTGACTATACACCCGGCACACACACATCTCCTCTATACCGTACAGACACCACTGACTATACACCCGGCACACACACATCTCCTCTATACCGTACAGACACCACTGACTATACACCCGGCACACACACACTCTCCTCTATACCGTACAGACACCACTGACTATACACCCGGCACACACACACATCCTCACTCTATACCGTACAGACACCACTGACTATACACCCGGCACACACACATCTCCTCTATACCGTACAGACACCACTGACTATACACCCGGCACACACACATCTCCTCTATACCGTACAGACAGTACTGACTATACACCCGGCACACACACACCCTCCTCCCCTATACCGTACAGACACCACTGACTATACACCCGGCACACACACATCTCCTCTATACCGTACAGACACCACTGACTATACACCCGGCACACACACATCTCCTCTATACCGTACAGACACCACTGACTATACACCCGGCACACACACATCTCCTCTATACCGTACAGACACCACTGACTATACACCCGGCACACACACATCTCCTCTATACCGTACAGACACCACTGACTATACACCCGGCACACACACATCTCCTCTATACCGTACAGACACCACTGACTATACACCCGGCACACACACATCTCCTCTATACCGTACAGACACCACTGACTATACACCCGGCACACACACACCCCTATACCGACAGACACCACACAACACCCACACACACATCCCCAACCGACAGACACCCACTATCACCCGGCACACACACATCTCCTCTATACCGTACAGACACCACTGACTATACACCCGGCACACACACATCTCCTCTATACCGTACAGACACCACTGACTATACACCCGGCACACACACATCTCCTCTATACCGTACAGACAGTACTGACTATACACCCGGCACACACACATCTCCTCTATACCGTACAGACACCACTGACTATACACCCGGCACACACACATCTCCTCTATACCGTACAGACAGTACTGACTATACACCCGGCACACACACATCTCCTCTATACCGTACAGACACCACTGACTATACACCCGGCACACACACATCTCCTCTATACCGTACAGACACCACTGACTATACACCCGGCACACACACATCTCCTCTATACCGTACAGACACCACTGACTATACACCCGGCACACACACATCTCCTCTATACCGTACAGACACTACTGACTATACACCCGGCACACACACATCTCCTCTATACCGTACAGACACCACTGACTATACACCCGGCACACACACATCTCCCTCTATACCGTACAGACACCACTGACTATACACCCGGCACACACACATCTCCTCTATACCGTACAGACACCACTGACTATACACCCGGCACACACACACATCTCCTCTATACCGTACAGACACGCACTGACTATACACCCGGCACACACACATCTCCTCTATACCGTACAGACACTACTGACTATACACCCGGCACACACACATCTCCTCTATACCGTACAGACACCACTGACTATACCACCAGACACCCCACCCGGCACACACACATCTCCTCTATACCGTACAGACACCACTGACTATACACCCGGCACACACACATCTCCTCTATACCGTACAGACAGTACTGACTATACACCCGGCACACACACATCTCCTCTATACCGTACAGACACCACTGACTATACACCCGGCACACACACATCTCCTCTATACCGTACAGACACCACTGACTATACACCCGGCACACACACATCTCCTCTATACCGTACAGACACCACTGACTATACACCCGGCACACACACATCTCCTCTATACCGTACAGACACCACTGACTATACACCCGGCACACACACATCTCCTCTATACCGTACAGACACCACTGACTATACACCCGGCACACACACATCTCCTCTATACCGTACAGACACCACTGACTATACACCCGGCACACACACACATCCCTCCCCCCCCCTCTATACCGTACAGACACCACTGACTATACACCCGGCACACACACATCTCCTCTATACCGTACAGACACCACTGACTATACACCCGGCACACACACACAACACCCGGCACACACACATCTCCTCTATACCGTACAGAACCACTGACTATACACCCGGCACACACACATCTCCTCTATACCGTACAGACACCACTGACTATACACCCGGCACACACACATCTCCTCTATACCGTACAGACAGTACTGACTATACACCCGCACACACACACCACAAAACACAACACCCGGCACACACACATCTCCTCTATACCGTACAGACACCACTGACTATACACCCGGCACACACACATCTCCTCTATACCGTACAGACACCACTGACTATACACCCGCACACCCACAACCACCGACTAACACCCGGCACACACACATCTCCTCTATACCGTACAGACACCACTGACTATACACCCGGCACACACACATCTCCTCTATACCGTACAGACACCACTGACTATACACCCGGCACACACACATCTCCCCATACCGTACAACACCACTACTATACACCCGGCACACACACATCCCCCCTATACCGTACAGACAGCACTGACTATACACCCGGCACACACACATCTCCTCTATACCGTACAGACACCACTGACTATACACCCGGCACACACACATCTCCTCTATACCGTACAGACACCACTGACTATACACCCGGCACACACACATCTCCTCTATACCGTACAGACAGTACTGACTATACACCCGGCACACACACATCTCCCTATACCGACAGACAGACACCACTGACTATACACCCGGCACACACACACACACCCTCTATACCGTACAGACACCACTGACTATACACCCGGCACACACACATCTCCTCTATACCGTACAGACACCACTGACTATACACCCGGCACACACACATCTCCTCTATACCGTACAGACACCACTGACTATACACCCGGCACACACACATCTCCTCTATACCGTACAGACACTACTGACTATACACCCGGCACACACACATCTCCTCTATACCGTACAGACACCACTGACTATACACCCGGCACACACACATCTCCTCTATACCGTACAGACACCACTGACTATACACCCGGCACACACACATCTCCTCTATACCGTACAGACAGTACTGACTATACACCCGGCACACACACATCTCCTCTATACCGTACAGACACCACTGACTATACACCCGGCACACACACATCTCCTCTATACCGTACAGACACCACTGACTATACACCCGGCACACACACATCTCCTCTATACCGTACAGACACCACTGACTATACACCCGGCACACACACATCTCCTCTATACCGTACAGACACCACTGACTATACACCCGGCACACACACATCTCCTCTATACCGTACAGACACCACTGACTATACACCCGGCACACACACATCTCCTCTATACCGTACAGACAGTACTGACTATACACCCGGCACACACACATCTCCTCTATACCGTACAGACACCACTGACTATACACCCGGCACACACACATCTCCTCTATACCGTACAGACACCACTGACTATACACCCGGCACACACACCCCCAAACACCCGGCACACACACATCTCCTCTATACCGTACAGACACCACTGACTATACACCCCGCACACACACTCATACCGTACAGACACCACTGACTATACACCCGGCACACACACATCCCTCTATACCGTACAGACACCACTGACTATACACCCGGCACACACACATCTCCTCTATACCGTACAGACAGTACTGACTATACACCCGGCACACACACATCTCCTCTATACCGTACAGACACCACTGACTATACACCCGGCACACACACATCTCCTCTATACCGTACAGACACCACTGACTATACACCCGGCACACACACATCCCCACCCCCTCCCTCTATACCGTACAGACACCACTGACTATACACCCGGCACACACACATCTCCTCTATACCGTACAGACACACTGACTATACACCCGGCACACACACATCTCCTCTATACCGTACAGACACCACTGACTATACACCGCACACACACATCTCCTCTATACCGTACAGACACCACTGACTATACACCCGGCACACACACATCTCCTCTATACCGTACAGACACCACCTATACACCCGGCACACACACACCCTCTATACTGACTATACACCCGGCACACACACATCTCCTCTATACCGTACAGACAGTACTGACTATACACCCGGCACACACACATCTCCTCTATACCGTACAGACACCACTGACTATACACCCGGCACACACACATCTCCTCTATACCGTACAGACACCACTGACTATACACCCGGCACACACACACCCAACCCACAGACACACACTATACACCCGGCACACACACATCTCCTCTCCAACACTACTATACACCCGCCCCCACAGACACCACTGACTATACACCCGGCACACACACATCTCCTCTATACCGTACAGACACACTGACTATACACCCGGCACACACACATCTCCTCTATACCGTACAGACACCACTGACTATACACCCGGCACACACACACACACCTCTATACCGTACAGACACCACTGACTATACACCCGGCACACACACATCTCCTCTATACCGTACAGACACCACTGACTATACACCCGGACACACACACATCTCCTCTATACCGTACAGACACCACTGACTATACACCCGGCACACACACATCTCCTCTATACCGTACAGACAGCACTGACTATACACCCGGCACACACACATCTCCTCTATACCGTACAGACACCACTGACTATACACCCGGCACACACACATCTCCTCTATACCGTACAGACACCACTGACTATACACCCGGCACACACACATCTCCTCTATACCGTACAGACACCACTGACTATACACCCGGCACACACACACCCGTACAGACACCACTGACTATACACCCGGCACACACACACCTCCTCTATACCGTACAGACACCACTGACTATACACCCGGCACACACACATCTCCTCTATACCGTACAGACACCACTGACTATACACCCGGCACACACACATCTCCTCTATACCGTACAGACACCACTGACTATACACCCGGCACACACACATCTCCTCTATACCGTACAGACACCACTGACTATACACCCGGCACACACACATCTCCTCTATACCGTACAGACACTACTGACTATACACCCGGCACACACACATCTCCCCGGCCCTCTATACCGTACAGACACTACACCCGGCACACACCACCCATACCGCCGCGCACACACACACCCGGCACCACACCCTCTATACCGTACAGACACCACTGACTATACACCCGGCACACACACATCTCCTCTATACCGTACAGACACCACTGACTATACACCCGGCACACACACATCTCCTCTATACCGTACAGACACCACTGACTATACACCCGGCACACACACATCTCCTCTATACCGTACAGACACCACTGACTATACACCCGGCACACACACATCTCCTCTATACCGTACAGACAGTACTGACTATACACCCGGCACACACACATCTCCTCTATACCGTACAGACACCACTGACTATACACCCGGCACACACACATCTCCTCTAACCGTACAGACACCACACTATACACCCACACACACACCCCCTACCGTACAGACACCACTGACTATACACCCGGCACACACACATCTCCTCTATACCGTACAGACACCACTGACTATACACCCGGCACACACACACATCTCCTCTATACCGTACAGACACCACTGACTATACACCCGGCACACACACATCTCCTCTATACCGTACAGACACTACTGACTATACACCCGGCACACACACATCTCCTCTATACCGCTACAGACACCACTGACTATACACCCGGCACACACACATCTCCTCTATACCGTACAGACACCACTGACTATACACCCGGCACACACACATCTCCCCTATACCGTACAGACACCACTGACTATACACCCGGCACACACACATCTCCTCTATACCGTACAGACACCACTGACTATACACCCGGCACACACACATCTCCTCTATACCGTACAGACACCACTGACTATACACCCGGCACACACACATCTCCTCTATACCGTACAGACAGTACTGACTATACACCCGGCACACACACATCTCCTCTATACCGTACAGACACCACTGACTATACACCCGGCACACACACATCTCCTCTATACCGTACAGACACCACTGACTCAATACACCCGGCACACACACATCTCCTCTATACCGTACAGACACCACTGACTATACACCCGGCACACACACATCTCCTCTATACCGTACAGACACCACTGACTATACACCCGGCACACACACATCTCCTCTATACCGTACAGACACTACTGACTATACACCCGGCACACACACATCTCCTCTATACCGTACAGACACCACTGACTATACACCCGGCACACACACATCTCCTCTATACCGTACAGACACCACTGACTATACACCCGGCACACACACATCTCCTCTATACCGTACAGACACCACTGACTATACACCCGGCACACACACATCTCCTCTATACCGTACAGAAGACACCACTGACTATACACCCGGCACACACACATCTCCTCTATACCGTACAGACAGCACTGACTATACACCCGGCACACACACATCTCCTCTATACCGTACAGACACCACTGACTATACACCCGGCACACACACATCTCCTCTATACCGTACAGACACAGCACTGACTATACACCCGGCACACACACATCTCCTCTATACCGTACAGACACCACTGACTATACACCCGGCACACACACATCTCCTCTATACCGTACAGACACCACTGACTATACACCCGGCACACACACATCTCCTCTATACCGTACAGACACCACTGACTATACACCCGGCACACACACATCTCCTCTATACCAAACAGTACAGACACACTGACTAACACCCGGCACACACACATCTCCTCTATACCGTACAGACACCACTGACTATACACCCGCACACACACACACACACCCGCACACACACCCCTACCCCCCACCACCCACACACACATCTCCTCTATACCGTACAGACACGCACTGACTATACACCCGGCCACACACACATCTCCTCTATACCGTACAGACACCACTGACTATACACCCGGCACACACACATCTCCTCTATACCGTACAGACACCACTGACTATACACCCGGCACACACACATCTCCTCTATACCGTACAGACACCACTGACTATACACCCGGCACACACACATCTCCTCTATACCGTACAGACACCACTGACTATACACCCGGCACACACACATCTCCTCTATACCGTACAGACACCACTGACTATACACCCGGCACACACACATCTCCTCTATACCGTACAGACAGTACTGACTATACACCCGGCACACACACATCTCCTCTATACCGTACAGACACCACTGACTACCCCGATACACCCGGCACACACACATCTCCTCTATACCGTACAGACAGTACTGACTATACACCCGGCACACACACATCTCCTCTATACCGTACAGACACCACTGACTATACACCCGGCACACACACATCTCCTCTATACCGTACAGACACCACTGACTATACACCCGGCACACACACATCTCCTCTATACCGTACAGACAGTACTGACTATACACCCGGCACACACACATCTCCTCTATACCGTACAGACACCACTGACTATACACCCGGCACACACACATCTCCTCTATACCGTACAGACACCACTGACTATACACCCGGCACACACACATCTCCTCTATACCGTACAGACACCACTGACTATACACCCGGCACACACACATCTCCTCTATACCGTACAGACACCACTGACTATACACCCGGCACACACACATCCCTACACCGTACAGACACCACTGACTATACACCCGGCACACACACATCTCCTCTATACCGTACAGACACCACTGACTATACACCCGGCACACACACATCTCCTCTATACCGTACAGACACCACTGACTATACACCCGGCACACACACATCTCCTCTATACCGTACAGACACCACTGACTATACACCCGGCACACACACATCTCCTCTATACCGTACAGACACCACTGACTATACACCCGGCACACACACACATCTCCTCTATACCGTACAGACACCACTGACTATACACCCGGACACACACACATCTCCTCTATACCGTACAGACACCACTGACTATACACCCGGCACACACAAAACCACAACACCACAACACCCGGCACACACACACCTCTATACCGTACAGACACCACTGACTATACACCCGGCACACACACATCTCCTCTATACCGTACAGACACCACTGACTATACACCCGGCACACACACATCTCCTCTATACCGCACAGACACCACTGACTATACACCCGGCACACACACATCTCCTCTATACCGTACAGACAGTACTGACTATACACCCGGCACACACACATCTCCTCTATACCGTACAGACACCACTGACTATACACCCGGCACACACACATCTCCTCTATACCGTACAGACACCACTGACTATACACCCGGCACACACACATCTCCTCTATACCGTACAGACAGTACTGACTATACACCCGGCACACACACATCTCCTCTATACCGTACAGACACCACTGACTATACACCCGGCACAAATACACCCGGCACACACACATCTCCTCTATACCGTACAGACACCACTGACTATACACCCGGCACACACACATCTCCTCTATACCGTACAGACACCACTGACTATACACCCGGCACACACACATCTCCTCTATACCGTACAGACACCACTGACTATACACCCGGCACACACACACCCCATACCGTACAGACACCACTGACTATACACCCGGCACACACACATCTCCTCTATACCGTACAGACACCACTGACTATACACCCGGCACACACACATCTCCTCTATACCGTACAGACACCACTGACTATACACCCGGCACACACACATCTCCTCTATACCGTACAGACACCACTGACTATACACCCGGCACACACACATCTCCTCTATACCGTACAGACACGCACTGACTATACACCCGGCACACACACATCTCCTCTATACCGTACAGACACCACTGACTATACACCCGGCACACACACATCTCCTCTATACCGTACAGACACCACTGACTATACACCCGGCACACACACATCTCCTCTATACCGTACAGACACCACTGACTATACACCCGGCACACACACATCTCCTCTATACCGTACAGACACCACTGACTATACACCCGGACACACACACATCTCCTCTCCCCACCCCCCACACCGTACAGACACCACTGACTATACACCCGGCACACACACATCTCCTCTATACCGTACAGACAGTACTGACTATACACCCGGCACACACACATCTCCTCTATACCGTACAGACACCACTGACTATACACCCGGCACACACACATCTCCTCTATACCGTACAGACACCACTGACTATACACCCCAACACCCTTACACCCGGCACACACCCCACTGACTATACACCCGGCACACACACATCTCCTCTATACCGTACAGACACCACTGACTATACACCCGGCACACACACACATCTCCTCTATACCGTACAGACAGCACTGACTATACACCCGGCACACACACATCTCCTCTATACCGTACAGACACCACTGACTATACACCCGGCACACACACATCTCCTCTATACCGTACAGACAGTACTGACTATACACCCGGCACACACACATCTCCTCTATACCGTACAGACACCACTGACTATACACCCGGCACACACACACCCCTCTACCCCGCACAGACACACTGACTATACACCCGGCACACACACATCTCCTCTATACCGTACAGACAGTACTGACTATACACCCGGCACACACACATCTCCTCTATACCGTACAGACACCACTGACTATACACCCGGCACACACACATCTCCTCTATACCGTACAGACACCACTGACTATACACCCGGCACACACACATCTCCTCTATACCGTACAGACACCACTGACTATACACCCGGCACACACACATCTCCTCTATACCGTACAGACACCACTGACTATACACCCGGCACACACACATCTCCTCTATACCGTACAGACACCACTGACTATACACCCGGCACACACACATCTCCTCAACCACAACAACCACCCCCTCTATACCGTACAGACACCACTGACTATACACCCGGCACACACACATCTCCTCTATACCGTACAGACACCACTGACTATACACCCGGCACACACACATCTCCTCTATACCGTACAGACACCACTGACTATACACCCGGCACACACACATCTCCTCTATACCGTACAGACACCACTGACTATACACCCGGCACACACACATCTCCTCTATACCGTACAGACACCACTGACTATACACCCGGCACACACACATCTCCTCTATACCGTACAGACACCACTGACTATACACCCGGCACACACACATCTCCTCTATACCGTACAGACAGTACTGACTATACACCCGGCACACACACATCTCCTCTATACCGTACAGACAGTACTGACTATACACCCGGCACACACACATCTCCTCTATACCGTACAGACACCACTGACTATACACCCGGCACACACACATCTCCTCTATACCGTACAGACACCACTGACTATACACCCGGCACACACACATCTCCTCTATACCGTACAGACACCACTGACTATACACCCGGCACACACACATCTCCTCTATACCGTACAGACACCACTGACTATACACCCGGCACACACACATCTCCTCTATACCGTACAGACACCACTGACTATACACCCGGCACACACACATCTCCTCTATACCGTACAGACACCACTGACTATACACCCGGCACACACACATCTCCTCTATACCGTACAGACACCACTGACTATACACCCGGCACACACACATCTCCTCTATACCGTACAGACACCACTGACTATACACCCGGCACACACACATCTCCTCTATACCGTACAGACACCACTATACACCCGGCACACACACATCTCCTCTATACCGTACAGACAGCACTGACTATACACCCGGCACACACACATCTCCTCTATACCGTACAGACAGTACTGACTATACACCCGGCACACACACATCTCCTCTATACCGTACAGACACCCACACCCCCACACACCCCCATACTGACTATACACCCGGCACACACACATCTCCTCTATACCGTACAGACACCACTGACTATACACCCGGCACACACACATCTCCTCTATACCGTACAGACACCACTGACTATACACCCGGCACACACACATCTCCTCTATACCGTACAGACAGCACTGACTATACACCCGGCACACACACATCTCCTCTATACCGTACAGACACCACTGACTATACACCCGGCACACACACATCTCCTCTATACCGTACAGACACCACTGACTATACACCCGGCACACACACATCTCCTCTATACCGTACAGACACCACTGACTATACACCCGCACACACACTGACTATACACCCGGCACACACACATCTCCTCTATACCGTACAGACAGTACTGACTATACACCCGGCACACACACATCTCCTCTATACCGTACAGACACCACTGCACACACCCCACACACACACACTATACACCCGGCACACACACCCCTCACCACAACCAACCGCACACACACAACACCACACTATACACCCGCACACCACCACTGACTATACACCCGGCACACACACATCTCCTCTATACCGTACAGACACCACTGACTATACACCCGGCACACACACATCTCCTCTATACCGTACAGACACCACTGACTATACACCCGGCACACACACATCTCCCTATACCGTACAGACAGTACTGACTATACACCCGGCACACACACATCTCCTCTATACCGTACAGACACCACTGACTATACACCCGGCACACACACATCTCCTCTATACCGTACAGACACCACTGACTATACACCCGGCACACACACATCTCCTCTATACCGTACAGACACCACTGACTATACACCCGGCACACACACATCTCCTCTATACCGTACAGACACCACTGACTATACACCCGGCACACACACATCCCCCTCTATACCGTACAGACACCACTGACTATACACCCGGCACACACACATCTCCTCTATACCGTACAGACAGTACTGACTATACACCCGGCACACACACATCTCCTCTATACCGTACAGACACCACTGACTATACACCCGGCACACACACATCTCCTCTATACCGTACAGACACCACTGACTATACACCCGGCACACACACACCCCCGCATCCCCCAAACACTATACCGTACAGACACCACTGACTATACACCCGGCACACACACATCTCCTCTATACCGTACAGACACCACTGACTATACACCCGGCACACACACATCTCCTCTATACCGTACAGACACCACTGACTATACACCCGGCACACACACACCTCCTCTATACCGTACAGACACCACTGACTATACACCCGGCACACACACATCTCCTCTATACCGTACAGACACCACTGACTATACACCCGGCACACACACATCTCCTCTATACCGTACAGACACCACTGACTATACACCCGGCACACACACATCTCCCAACCACACACCCCCCCCCACACACATCTCCTCTATACCGTACAGACACCACTGACTATACACCCGGCACACACACACCCTCTATACCGTACAGACACCACAAACCCGGCACACACACATCTCCTCTATACCGTACAGACACCACTGACTATACACCCGGCACACACACATCTCCTCTATACCGTACAGACACCACTGACTATACACCCGGCACACACACATCTCCTCTATACCGTACAGACACCACTGACTATACACCCGGCACACACACATCTCCTCTATACCGTACAGACACCACTGACTATACACCCGGCACACACACATCTCCTCTATACCGTACAGACACCACTGACTATACACCCGGCACACACACATCTCCTCTATACCGTACAGACACCACTGACTATACACCCGGCACACACACATCTCCTCTATACCGTACAGACACCACTGACTATACACCCGGCACACACACACATCTCCTCTATACCGTACAGACACCACTGACTATACACCCGGCACACACACATCTCCTCTATACCGTACAGACACCACTGACTATACACCCGGCACACACACATCTCCTCTATACCGTACAGACACCACTGACTATACACCCGGCACACACACATCTCCTCTATACCGTACAGACACCACTGACTATACACCCGGCACACACACATCTCCTCTATACCGTACAGACACCACTGACTATACACCCGGCACACACACATCTCCTCTATACCGTACAGACAGTACTGACTATACACCCGGCACACACACATCTCCTCTACCTACCGCCCGCTACAGACAGTACTGACTATACACCCGGCACACACACATCTCCTCTATACCGTACAGACACCACTGACTATACACCCGGCACACACACATCTCCTCTATACCGTACAGACACCACTGACTATACACCCGGCACACACACATCTCCTCTATACCGTACAGACACCACTGACTATACACCCGGCACACACACATCTGGCCCCTCTATACCGTACAGACACCACTGACTATACACCCGGCACACACACATCTCCTCTATACCGTACAGACACCACTGACTATACACCCGGCACACACACATCTCCTCTATACCGTACAGACACCACTGACTATACACCCGGCACACACACATCTCCTCTATACCGTACAGACAGTACTGACTATACACCCGGCACACACACATCTCCTCTATACCGTACAGACACCACTGACTATACACCCGGCACACACACATCTCCTCTATACCGTACAGACACCACTGACTATACACCCGGCACACACACACATCTCCTCTATACCGTACAGACAGTACTACTATACACCCACACACACCCCACGACACCACTGACTATACACCCGGCACACACACATCTCCTCTATACCGTACAGACACCACTGACTATACACCCGGCACACACACATCTCCTCTATACCGTACAGACACGCACTGACTATACACCCGGCACACACACATCTCCTCTATACCGTACAGACACCACTGACTATACACCCGCCCACACACCCGGCACACACACATCTCCTCTATACCGTACAGACAGTACTGACTATACACCCGGCACACACACATCTCCTCTATACCGTACAGACACCACTGACTATACACCCGGCACACACACATCTCCTCTATACCGTACAGACACCACTGACTATACACCCGGCACACACACATCTCCCTATACCGTACAGACACCACTGACTATACACCCGGCACACACACATCTCCTCTATACCGTACAGACACTACTGACTATACACCCGGCACACACACATCTCCTCTATACCGTACAGACACCACTGACTATACACCCGGCACACACACATCCCCAACCGACAGAACCACGACTATACACCCGGCACACACACATCTCCTCTATACCGTACAGACACCACTGACTATACACCCGGCACACACACATCTCCTCTATACCGTACAGACACCACTGACTATACACCCGGCACACACACATCTCCTCTATACCGTACAGACAGTACTGACTATACACCCGGCACACACACATCTCCTCTATACCGTACAGACACCACTGACTATACACCCGGCACACACACATCTCCTCTATACCGTACAGACACCAGACTGACTATACACCCGGCACACACACATCTCCTCTATACCGTACAGACACCACGACTATACACCCGCACACACACATCTCCTCTATACCGTACAGACACCACTGACTATACACCCGGCACACACACACAACACACTCCTCTATACCGTACAGACACCACTGACTATACACCCGGCACACACACATCTCCTCTATACCGTACAGACAGTACTGACTATACACCCGGCACACACACATCTCCTCTATACCGTACAGACAGTACTGACTATACACCCGGACACACACACATCTCCTCCACATAACCGTACAGACAGTACTGACTATACACCCGGCACACACACATCTCCTCTATACCGTACAGACAGTACTGACTATACACCCGGCACACACACATCTCCTCTATACCGTACAGACAGTACTGACTATACACCCGACACACACACATCTCCTCTATACCGTACAGACAGTACTGACTATACACCCGGAAACACACACACATCTCCTCTATACCGTACAGACACCACTGACTATACACCCGGCACACACACATCTCCTCTATACCGTACAGACAGTACTGACTATACACCCGGCACACACACATCTCCTCTATACCGTACAGACACCACTGACTATACACCCGGCACACACACATCTCCTCTATACCGTACAGACACCACTGACTATACACCCGGCACACACACATCTCCTCTATACCGTACAGACAGTACTGACTATACACCCGGCACACACACATCTCCTCTATACCGTACAGACAGTACTGACTATACACCCGGCACACACACATCTCCTCTATACCGTACAGACAGTACTGACTATACACCCGGCACACACACATCTCCTCTATACCGTACAGACAGTACTGACTATACACCCGGCACACACACATCTCCTCTATACCGTACAGACAGTACTGACTATACACCCGGCACACACACATCTCCTCTATACCGTACAGACACCACTGACTATACACCCGGCACACACACATCTCCTCTATACCGTACAGACAGTACTGACTATACACCCGGCACACACACATCTCCTCTATACCGTACAGACACCACTGACTATACACCCGGCACACACACATCTCCTCTATACCGTACAGACACCACTGACTATACACCCGGCACACACACATCTCCTCTATACCGTACAGACAGTACTGACTATACACCCGGCACACACACATCTCCTCTATACCGTACAGACACCACTGACTATACACCCGGCACACACACATCTCCTCTATACCGTACAGACAGTACTGACTATACACCCGGCACACACACATCTCCTCTATACCGTACAGACAGTACTGACTATACACCCGGCACACACACATCTCCTCTATACCGTAATATACGACATCTCAAATATCTGAGACATACAGGAAAGCTGCAGAAAGGTTTAATAGTTACCTAACGACAAGGAGGGAGGAGATAATACCATGTGACCAACAAAGATAGGTCACATGATCAGGCAAACATGGCTGCCTCCAGGAAACACAGCACAAGTAAGTCCTGAATATTCAGCCAATATATTATATACTATAGATTATACATCCTGTAAATATTACCCCTCTGTATATTACATATTGCAGCTCTTGCACTATGTATTATAGATATATAGTCCTAGAAGTCCTGACAGTGTCATACACTATGTATTATAGATATATAGTCCTAGGAGCCCTGACAGTGTCATACACAATGTATTATAGATATATAGTCCTAGGAGTCCTGACAGTGTCATACACTATGTATTATAGATATATAGTCCTAGGAGTCCTGACAGTGTCATACACTATGTATTATAGATATATAGTCCTAGGAGCCCTGACAGTGTCATACACTATGTATTATAGATATATAGTCCTAGGAGCCCTGACAGTGTCATACACTATGTATTATAGATATATAGTCCTAGGAGCCCTGACAGTGTCATACACTATGTATTATAGATATATAGTCCTAGGAGTCCTGACAGTGTCATACACTGTGTGTTATAGATATATAGTCCTAGGAGCCCTGACAGTGTCATACATTATGTATTATAGCTATATAGTCCTAGGAGTCCTGACAGTGTCATACACTATGTATTATAGATATATAGTCCTAGGAGCCCTGACAGTGTCATACACTATGTATTATAGATATAGTCCTAGGAGTCCTGACAGTGTCATACACTATGTATTATAGATATATAGTCCTAGGAGCCCTGACAGTGTCATACACTATGTATTATAGATATATAGTCCTAGGAGTCCTGACAGTGTCATACACTATGTATTATAGATATATAGTCCTAGGAGCCCTGACAGTGTCATACGCTATGTATTATAGATATATAGTCCTAGCAGTCCTGACAGTGTCATACACTATGTATTATAGATATATAGTCCTAGGAGCCCTGACAGTGTCATACACTATGTATTATATATATACAGTCCTAGGAGCCCTGACAGTGTCATACACTATGTATTATAGATATATAGTCCTAGCAGTCCCAACAGTGTCATACACTATGTATTATAGATATATAGTCCTAGGAGCCCTGACAGTGCCATACACTATGTATTATAGATATATAGTCCTAGGAGTCCTGATAGTGTCATACACTATGTATTATAGATATATAGTCCTAGGAGCCCTGACAGTGTCATACACTATGTATTATAGATATATAGTCCTAGGAGCCCTGACAGCATCATACACTATGTATTATAGATATATAGTCCTAGGAGCCCTGACAGTGTCATATACTATGTATTATAGATATATAGTCCTAGGAGCCCTGACAGCGTCATACACTATGTGTTATAGATATATAGTCCTAGGAGCCCTGACAGTGTCATACACTATGTGTTATAGATATATAGTCCTAGGAGCCCTGACAGTGTCATACACTATGTATTATAGATATATAGTCCTAGGTGCCCTGACAGTGTCATACACTATGTATTATAGATATATAGTCCTAGATGTCCTGACAGTGTCATACACTATGTATTATAGATATATAGTCCTAGGAGCCCTGACAGTGTCATACACTATGTATTATAGATATATAGTCCTAGGCACCCTGACAGTGTCATACACTATGTATTATAGATATATAGTCCTAGGAGCCCTGACAGTGTCATACACTATGTATTATAGATATATAGTCCTAGGAGCCCTGACAGTGTCATACACTATGTATTATAGATATATAGTCCTAGAAGCCCTGACAGTGTCATACACTTTAGATTCAATCAAGTCATGGGACTGAACTGGCTGAATCCAGAAAGAAACACAAGAGTTTCACTGATCACTTATTACACTTCCGGTATATAGTCTGAGGGGCGTTAGATATTTCGTCTATAGGTGACACTGTAGATTATACTATATACTATTTTTCCTCTGTTAATCCTTTCTCCCGGGGTCTCACTATGACATCATGTATGGACATCTCTCTCTGAAGTCTCTCCCTGTGTGGATTGGTTGGGTTGTTGTTACCGATATACGGGCAGAATCTCCTGGAAATAGAACTTTTACTAATAGAATGGGGACGTGGTGAAGACTTATTGCACCTGCTGTATATGATTTGTCTGTGTCTTATCTCTTTTGTCTTGTAGGTCTCTTATTATTCGTCTTCTGGGGTGGTGTAACATTGTGTGAGGAATAATCACAAAATATAAATTTATAATAGCCCACTCCCTATATAGCAGACCTTCCGTCTGGATATAGCCCAGTTCCCGTATAGCAGAGACCTTTAGTCTGTATGTAGTTCTGTTCCCGTATAGCAGAGACCTTTAGTCTGTATGTAGTTCAGTTCCCGTATAGCAGAGACCTTTAGCCTGTATGTAGTTCAGTTCCCGTATAGCAGAGACCTTTAGCCTGTATGTAGTTCAGTTCCCGTATAGCAGAGACCTTTAGCCTGTATGTAGTTCTGTTCCCGTATAGCAGAGACCTTTAGTCTGTATGTAGTTCAGTTCCCGTATAGCAGAGACCTTTAGCCTGTATGTAGTTCTGTTCCCGTATAGCAGAGACCTTTAGCCTGTATGTAGTTCTGTTCCCGTATAGCAGAGACCTTTAGTCTGTATGTAGTTCTGTTCCCGTATAGCAGAGACCTTTAGTCTGTATGTAGTTCTGTTCCCGTATAGCAGAGACCTTTAGCCTGTATGTAGTTCAGTTCCCGTATAGCAGACCTTTAGTCTGTATGTAGTTCTGTTCCCGTATAGCAGAGACCTTTAGTCTGTATGTAGTTCAGTTCCCGTATAGCAGAGACCTTTAGCCTGTATGTAGTTCTGTTCCCGTATAGCAGAGACCTTTAGTCTGTATGTAGTTCAGTTCCCGTATAGCAGAGACCTTTAGCCTGTATGTAGTTCAGTTCCCGTATAGCAGAGACCTTTAGCCTGTATGTAGTTCTGTTCCCGTATAGCAGAGACCTTTAGTCTGTATGTAGTTCTGTTCCCGTATAGCAGAGACCTTTAGTCTGTATGTAGTTCAGTTCCCGTATAGCAGAGACCTTTAGTCTGTATGTAGTTCTGTTCCCGTATAGCAGAGACCTTTAGCCTGTATGTAGTTCAGTTCCCGTATAGCAGAGACCTTTAGCCTGTATGTAGTTCTGTTCCCGTATAGCAGAGACCTTTAGCCTGTATGTAGTTCAGTTCCCGTATAGCAGAGACCTTTAGCCTGTATGTAGTTCAGTTCCCGTATAGCAGAGACCTTTAGCCTGTATGTAGTTCAGTTCCCGTATAGCAGAGACCTTTAGTCTGTATGTAGTTCAGTTCCCGTATAGCAGAGACCTTTAGTCTGTATGTAGTTCTGTTCCCGTATAGCAGAGACCTTTAGTCTGTATGTAGTTCTGTTCCCGTATAGCAGAGACCTTTAGCCTGTATGTAGTTCTGTTCCCGTATAGCAGAGACCTTTAGCCTGTATGTAGTTCTGTTCCCGTATAGCAGAGACCTTTAGCCTGTATGTAGTTCTGTTCCCGTATAGCAGAGACCTTTAGTCTGTATGTAGTTCAGTACCCGTATAGCAGAGACCTTTAGCCTGTATGTAGTTCAGTTCCCGTATAGCAGAGACCTTTAGCCTGTATGTAGTTCTGTTCCCGTATAGCAGAGACCTTTAGTCTGTATGTAGTTCAGTACCCGTATAGCAGAGACCTTTAGTCTGTATGTAGTTCAGTTCCCGTATAGCAGAGACCTTTAGCCTGTATGTAGTTCAGTTCCCGTATAGCAGAGACCTTTAGTCTGTATGTAGTTCTGTTCCCGTATAGCAGAGACCTTTAGTCTGTATGTAGTTCAGTTCCCGTATAGCAGAGACCTTTAGTCTGTATGTAGTTCTGTTCCCGTATAGCAGAGACCTTTAGCCTGTATGTAGTTCTGTTCCCGTATAGCAGAGACCTTTAGCCTGTATGTAGTTCTGTTCCCGTATAGCAGAGACCTTTAGCCTGTATGTAGTTCTGTTCCCGTATAGCAGAGACCTTTAGTCTGTATGTAGTTCAGTACCCGTATAGCAGAGACCTTTAGCCTGTATGTAGTTCAGTTCCCGTATAGCAGAGACCTTTAGCCTGTATGTAGTTCAGTTCCCGTATAGCAGAGACCTTTAGTCTGTATGTAGTTCTGTTCCCGTATAGCAGAGACCTTTAGCCTGTATGTAGTTCAGTTCCCGTATAGCAGAGACCTTTAGCCTGTATGTAGTTCTGTTCCCGTATAGCAGAGACCTTTAGCCTGTATGTAGTTCAGTTCCCGTATAGCAGAGACCTTTAGCCTGTATGTAGTTCAGTTCCCGTATAGCAGAGACCTTTAGTCTGTATGTAGTTCAGTACCCGTATAGCAGAGACCTTTAGTCTGTATGTAGTTCAGTTCCCGTATAGCAGAGACCTTTAGTCTGTATGTAGTTCTGTTCCCGTATAGCAGAGACCTTTAGCCTGTATGTAGTTCTGTTCCCGTATAGCAGAGACCTTTAGCCTGTATGTAGTTCTGTTCCCGTATAGCAGAGACCTTTAGCCTGTATGTAGTTCAGTTCCCGTATAGCAGAGACCTTTAGCCTGTATGTAGTTCAGTTCCCGTATAGCAGAGACCTTTAGCCTGTATGTAGTTCAGTTCCCGTATAGCAGAGACCTTTAGCCTGTATGTAGTTCTGTTCCCGTATAGCAGAGACCTTTAGCCTGTATGTAGTTCTGTTCCCGTATAGCAGAGACCTTTAGTCTGTATGTAGTTCAGTTCCCGTATAGCAGAGACCTTTAGTCTGTATGTAGTTCTGTTCCCGTATAGCAGAGACCTTTAGCCTGTATGTAGTTCAGTTCCCGTATAGCAGAGACCTTTAGCCTGTATGTAGTTCTGTTCCCGTATAGCAGAGACCTTTAGCCTGTATGTAGTTCTGTTCCCGTATAGCAGAGACCTTTAGCCTGTATGTAGTTCTGTTCCCGTATAGCAGAGACCTTTAGTCTGTATGTAGTTCAGTTCCCGTATAGCAGAGACCTTTAGCCTGTATGTAGTTCAGTTCCCGTATAGCAGAGACCTTTAGCCTGTATGTAGTTCAGTTCCCGTATAGCAGAGACCTTTAGTCTGTATGTAGTTCCGTTCCCGTATAGCAGAGACCTTTAGTCTGTATGTAGTTCCGTTCCCGTATAGCAGAGGTCTCTGTCTATCATGTCCAGCCCATATATCCCCCTTGGTGTCCTCTATCTGGTACAAGGCTTCCCCTATGGCCTTCAGTCAGGCCTCCTCCCAGTGCTCCTCCGCTCTCAGGGCCTCTCACTGTCTCACATTGGACTGACCAGAGTCTTGTATCTGCCATGGCTACTAAAGTTTTTGTGGTCTCCATTGGTGGGTGGACTTTGGCATCTTCAGACTTGGCTCGTTCTCAGTACTGGAGGCTTGTGTATATGCTGTGCTCTTTGCTCTGTCCTGCCCCTTCAGGCTGCGTTCACACCTCTGGCCTGGTTGCTTCTTGCCATGCACATTCTGTCCTCCATGCAGGACGTGGCATTAGATGCAGTAACAGTGGCGGTGCTTGACCAGGACCAGCTGGGATTGGGTAACTCTATCCAAGTGGTGGCCTACAAGCTGGGCTCCGTACTGGCAGGAGGAGGCGCTCTCACCTTGCTCGATATTCTGGGTTGGAGAGCAGTCTTTCTGCTTCTTTCGACTGGGTACTTCTTGGCGGTCTTCTGTGCTTTGTGGTCACGAGCCCTTAAAGGGGAAGAGTCAGGACGTCAAGGAAGCCTGAAAAATTCTCAGTCTAAACAGAGTCTGCTGGACGTTGTGGGTCAAGTCTTCCACGTTCCCGGGACGGTGTGGACCATTGTGTATGTGCTGATCTACAAACTGGGTGAGTGATGTAATAAGTGAGTCCTGCCACAGAGTGCTGAGACATACTGACTGCCCGATAGGAGACAGTTCACACAAGCAGAGACGCTTCAGCGCTATACACAAATCTATAAAAATAAATAGACAGACAATGGCCCTGACAACTCCCCGACTCTTTACCTACATGTAGCCCTACACACTGACCAACACCACCAGCACAAGGACCCAGAAACAACAAACCCAAGCAAAGCCGTACAAGACAAACAGGGCAAACACACAAGAACTACAAGGCTCAGAAGGGAGGACTGATTTGGAAGGACATTGGCAAATCCGCAAACCTTCCTGACTGTCTCCTGAAGACAAAGATATCTTCTCTGCTGACAATGAGGTGAGACACCGACATTTTGTTCTGGACTAGCGCGTCGTCGGGCTGGGGCCCCTGGTGCGTCGTCGGGCTGGGGCACCTGGTGCGTCGTCGGGCTGGGGCCCCTCAATTCTTTTACAACAAGGTGTCACAACAAAATAAATCATTATCTACTTTTTCTAGAAGATTTCCAGTTGGAGCCATTTCCTTAAAGGGGATGTCTAGGTATTAGACAAACCACAGAGGGTGGGGGAGGTGTGACATAAAAATGAATAATACTTCAGTTGTCCGCCACCGCTGATGCACGTCATTGACCCAATTGGTCCCTCTCCAGCAACCTCTGAGGACTCCACAGAGTCAGCGCTATCCAGCTAGACATAGAAGTGAGATGACTGCGCTGGTGGTCACCGGAGATGAGGCCACCACTGGGCATCTAATGAAGGCTTCACTATCTCATATGTGACTTGCTGTACTTCTCTAGGACATTAAAGAATAACCTTTATATATCTCCAACATAGTCCACAGCGCTGTACAAATAAGTAATTCACAATAATAGACAAAATAAGAAAAGACCAGCCCGCCCATAAGAGCTGACACTCTACAGGAGAGCAGAGACTGCCCATAAGAGCTGACACGCTACAGGAGAGCAGAGACTGCCCATAAGAGCTGACACTCTACAGGAGGGGGGAGCCCGCCCATAAGAGCTGACACGCTACAGGAGAGAGGAGCCCGCCCATAAGAGCTTATACTGTACAGGAGAGAGGAGCCCGCCCCTAAGAGCTGACACTCTACAGGAGAGAGGAGCCCGCCCATAAGAGCTGACACTCTACAGGAGAGAGGAGCCCGCCCATAAGAGCTGAAACTCTAAAGGAGAGAGGAGCCCTCCCATAAGAGCTGACACTCTACAGGAGAGAGGAGCCCGCCCATAAGAGCTGACACTCTACAGGAGAGAGGAGCCCGCCCATAAGAGCTGACACTCTACAGGAGAGAGGAGCCCGCCCATAAGAGCTGACACTCGACAGGAGAGAGGAGCCCGCCCATAAGAGCTGACACTCTACAGGAGAGAGGAGCCCGCCCATAAGAGCTGACACGCTACAGGAGAGAGGAGCCCGCCCATAAGAGCTGACACTCTACAGGAGGGGGGAGCCCGCCCATAAGAGCTGACACTGTATAGGAGAGAGGAGCCCGCCCATAAGAGCTTATACTGTACAGGAGAGAGGAGCCCGCCCCTAAGAGCTGACACTCTACAGGAGAGAGGAGCCCGCCCATAAGAGCTGAAACTCTAAAGGAGAGAGGAGCCCTCCCATAAGAGCTGACACTCTACAGGAGAGAGGAGCCCGCCCATAAGAGCTGACACTCTACAGGAGAGAGGAGCCCGCCCATAAGAGCTGACACTCTACAGGAGAGAGGAGCCCGCCCATAAGAGCTGACACTCTACAGGAGAGAGGAGCCCGCCCATAAGAGCTGACACTCTACAGGAGAGAGGAGCCCGCCCATAAGAGCTGACACTCGACAGGAGAGAGGAGCCCGCCCATAAGAGCTGACACTCTACAGGAGAGAGGAGCCCGCCTATAAGAGCTGACACTCTACAGGAGAGAGGAGCTCGCCTATAAGACCTGACACTCTACAGGAGAGAGGAGCCCGCCTATAAGAGCTGACACTCTACAGGAGAGAGGAGCCTGGCCATAAGAGCTGACACTCTACAGGAGGGGGGAGCCCGCCCATAAGAGCTGACACTCTACAGGAGGGGGGAGCCTGCCCATTAGAAACGACAAAAAGTCAATTCCTGATCCCCACCTGCACCTTCATGCAACTTTGCATCAAACCATTATTTAAGTTAAAACTGTCACTATAAATCTGATCCTAGTATATCCCTAACACACCACACACACTAATGTGTCTGTATATATATATATATATATATATATATATATACAGTGTGTGTATATATATATATATATATATATACACACATATCATATAGACACACACACACACACATATCATATACTGTAGACACACACACATATTATATATACTCACACAGTTGCAGGAATACATCTTTTGTTTCTGATATTTGACAATCAGATTATACATATTTGGATCCCCAGGAGCCCAGTATGGAGGGAGCCCAGTAGTCACCACCTTTGTGCAGCTTCACCTCCCCCCATAACACACCAGAATGCAGCAGATGACTTTTTGCACATGGAGGGAGGAGATCAGGGGTGTTATCCACATGTGCGAGTCCATTGTGTGTGCTTCTTGCAGGTGAGCAGGGCTCCCTCACTATGGTGCCCCTGCTGCTGCTGGATCATGGAGTCTCTGCGGCTGAGCTAGGAATCTGGAATGGGATCCTGTCACTGGGATTCTCTATTGCTGGATCTGCTGTCGGAGGAGTCATCCTGAGGAAGGGCAGGTAGGTGGCCGAAACAGCCCCAGCCCTGAGTGCGGCGCCAATGCCTTTATAGAACCTGATATAGATAAGCTATCCCCCCCCCCCCCCCCCCGTTACCTGCCCAGACACAGAAAGCAGGTACTGACACCCGTCTATACACTCCGACACCTGTCTATACACGTCGACACCCGTCTATACACGCCGACACCCGTCTATACACTCCGACACCTCAGTACACGCCGACACCCGTCTATACACTCCGACACCTCAGTACACGCCGACACCCGTCTATACACTCCGACACCTCAGTATACGCCAACACCCGTCTATACACGTCGACACCTCAGTACACGCCAACACCCGTCTATACACGTCGACACCTCAGTACACGCCGACACCTGTCTATACACTCCGACACCTCAGTACACGCCGACACCCGTCTATACACTCCGACACCTCAGTACACGCCGACACCCGTCTATACACTCCGACACCTCAGTATACGCCAACACCCGTCTATACACGTCGACACCTCAGTACACGCTGACACCTGTCTATACACTCCGACACCTCAGTACACGCCGACACCCGTCTATACACTCCGACACCTCAGTACACGCCGACACCCGTCTATACACTCCGACACCTCAGTATACGCCAACACCCGTCTATACACGTCGACACCTCAGTACACGCCAACACCCGTCTATACACCCTGATACCTCATTATACACTGACACCCGTCTATACACGCCGACACCTGTCTATACACCCAGACACCTCAGTACACGCCGACACCTGTCTATACACCCAGACACCTCAGTACACGCCGACACCCGTCTATACACCCAGACACCCCAGTAGACGCTGACACCCGTCTATACACGCCGACACCCGTCTATACACCCAGACACCCCAGTACACGCTGACACCCGTCTATACACGCCGACACCCGTCTATACACGCCGACACCTGTCTATACACTCCGACACCTCAGTACACGCCGACACCCGTCTATACACTCCGACACCTCAGTACACGCCGACACCCGTCTATACACCCCGATACCTCATTATACGCTGACACCCGTCTATACACGCCGACACCCGTCTATACACCCAGACACCCCAGTACACGCTGACACCCGTCTATACACGCCGACACCCGTCTATACACGCCGACACCTGTCTATACACTCCGACACCTCAGTACACGCCGACACCTGTCTATACACTCCGACACCTCAGTACACGCCGACACCCGTCTATACACTCCGACACCTCAGTACACGCCGACACCCGTCTATACACCCCGATACCTCATTATACGCTGACACCCGTCTATACACCCAGACACCCCAGTACACGCGGACACCCGTCTATACACGCCGACACCCGTCTATACACGCCGACACCTCAGTACACGCCGACACCCGTCTATACACTCCGACACCTCAGTACACGCCGACACCCGTCTATACACGCCGACACCCGTCTATACACGCCGACACCTCAGTACACGCCGACACCCGTCTATACACTCCGACACCTCAGTACACGCCGACACCCGTCTATACACGCCGACACCTCAGTACACGCCGACACCCGTCTATACACTCCGACACCTGTCTATACACGTCGACACCCGTCTATACACGCCGACACCTCAGTACACGCCGACACCCGTCTATACACTCCGACACCTCAGTACACGCCGACACCCGTCTATACACTCCGACACCTCAGTACACGTCGACACCCGTCTATACACGCCGACACCTCAGTACACGCCGACACCTGTCTATACACGCCGACACCTCAGTACAGGCCGACACCCGTCTATACACTCCGACACCTCAGTATACGCCAACACCCGTCTATACACGTCGACACCTCAGTACACGCCAACACCCGTCTATACACGTCGACACCTCAGTACACGCCAACACCCGTCTATACACGTCGACACCTCAGTACACGCCGACACCTCAGTACACGCCGACACCCGTCTATACACTCCGACACCTCAGTACACGCCAACACCCGTCTATACACGTCGACACCTCAGTACACGCCAACACCCGTCTATACACCCCGATACCTCATTATACGCTGACACCCGTCTATACACCCAGACACCCCAGTACACGCTGACACCCGTCTATACACGCCGACACCCGTCTATACACCCAGACACCCCAGTACACGCTGACACCCGTCTATACACGCCGACACCCGTCTATACACGCCGACACCTGTCTATACACCCAGACACCTCAGTACACGCCGACACCCGTCTATACACCCAGACACCTCAGTACATGCCGACACCCGTCTATACACCCAGACACCCCAGTAGACGCCGACACCCGTCTATACACGCCGACACCCGTCTATACACCCAGACACCCCAGTACACGCTGACACCCGTCTATACACGCCGACACCCGTCTATACACGCCGACACCTGTCTATACACCCAGACACCTCAGTACACGCCGACACCCGTCTATACACCCAGACACCACAGTATACGCCGACACCCGTCTATACACGTCGACACCTCAGTACACGCCAACACCCATCTATACACCCCGATACCTCATTATACGCTGACACCCGTCTATACACGCCGACACCCGTCTATACACCCAGACACCCCAGTACACGCTGACACCCGTCTATACACGCCGACACCCGTCTATACACCGACACCCCAGTACACGCTGACACCCGTCTATACACGCCGACACCCGTCTATACACGCCGACACCTGTCTATACACCCAGACACCTCAGTACACGCCGACACCCGTCTATACACCCAGACACCACAGTATACGCCGACACCCGTCTATACACCCAGACACCCCAGTAGACGCTGACACCCGTCTATACACGCCGACACCCGTCTATACACCCAGACACCCCAGTACACGCTGACACCCGTCTATACACGCCGACACCCGTCTATACACGCCGACACCTGTCTATACACTCCGACACCTCAGTACACGCCGACGCCCGTCTATACACGTGGACACCTCAGTACACGCCGACACCCGTCTATACACCCCGATACCTCATTATACGCTGACACCCGTCTATACACGCCGACACCCGTCTATACACCCAGACACCCCAGTACACGCCGACACCCGTCTATACACGCCGACACCCGTCTATACACGCCGACACCTGTCTATACACTCCGACACCTCAGTACACGCCGACACCTGTCTATACACTCCGACACCTCAGTACACGCCGACACCCGTCTATACACTCCGACACCTCAGTACACGCCGACACCTATGTACACGCCGACACCCGTCTATACACGTCGACACCTCAGTACACGCCGACACCTCAGTACACGCCGACACCCGTCTATACACCCCGATACCTCATTATACGCTGACACCCGTCTATACACCCAGACACCCCAGTACACGCCGACACCCGTCTATACACGCCGACACCCGTCTATATACGCCGACACCCGTCTATACACTCCGACACCTCAGTACACGCCGACACCCGTCTATACACGCCGACACCTGTCTATACACGCCGACACCTGTCTATACACTCCGACACCTCAGTACACGCCGACACCCGTCTATACACGCCGACACCCGTCTATACACGCCGACACCTGTCTATACACTCCGACACCTCAGTACACGCCGACACCCGTCTATACACGCCGACACCCGTCTATACATGCCGACACCTCAGTACACGCCGACACCCGTCTATACACCCCGATACCTCATTATACGCTGACACCCGTCTATACACCCAGACACCCCAGTACACGCCGACACCCGTCTATACACGCCGACACCCGTCTATACACGCCGACACCCGTCTATACACGCCGACACCTGTCTATACACTCCGACACCTCAGTACACGCCGACACCCGTCTATACACTCCGACACCTCAGTACACGCCGACAGCCGTCTATACACGTCGACACCTCAGTTTCTCGCCGACACCCGTCTATACACCCCGATACCTCATTATACGCTGACACCCGTCTATACACCCAGACACCCCAGTACACGCCGACACCCGTCTATACACGCCGACACCCGTTTATACACGCCGACACCTGTCTATACACGCCGACACCTGTCTATACACGCCGACACCTGTCTATACACTCCGACACCTCAGTACACGCCGACACCCGTCTATACACCCAGACACCTCAGAATACACCGACACCCGTCTATACACGACGACACCCGTCTATACACCCCGACACCTCAGTACACGCCGACACCCATCTATGTACACCGACACCCCAGTATACTCTGATACCTCTCTATACGCCGACTCCTGACTATAGACAGGCCCATTTATAAAACTTTTGTACTGGGCCCACCAATGTATTAAACAGCCCTGCTGGGGGCTAACGAAGAACATTACTACTTGCCTGGGGGTCACTGGGGAGCTTGGGGATGGTAAAAAGTGAATTTTTGTATGTCCCAGGTGGACAGTATAGGATGGGGCATTTTTGATCAAGACTGCAACAGAAAATGCCTGAACTTCAAAAACTGTGCTAAAAAAACTACATCAAAACTGTTGATTTTTTTTTTGTCTTTTGGTAAAAATTATTTGGTAGGCATGCCAGAGTCTAAAAAGATTGGGAAATTGCTCTATACCCCGACACCTCTCTATACCCTGACAATACCCAGACACCTCTCTATACCCCGACTATACCCAGACACCTCTCTATACCCCGACTATACCCAGACACCTCTCTATACCCCGACTATACCCAGACACCTCTCTATACCCAGACTATACCCAGACACCTCTCTATACCCCGACTATACCCCGATACCTCTCTATACCCCGACTATACCCAGACACCTCTCTATACCCCGACTATACCCAGACACCTCTCTATACCCCGACTATACCCAGACACCTCTCTATACCCAGACTATACCCAGACACCTCTCTATACCCCGACTATACCCCGATACCTCTCTATACCCCGACTATACCCAGACACCTCTCTATACCCCGACTATACCCAGACACCTCTCTATACCCCGACTATACCCAGACACCTCTCTATACCCCGACTATACCCAGACACCTCTCTATACCCCGACTATACCCAGACACCTCTCTATACCCAGACTATACCCAGACACCTCTCTATACCCCGACTATACCCCGATACCTCTCTATACCCCGACTATACCCAGACACCTCTCTATACCCCGACTATACCCAGACACCTCTCTATACCCCGACTATACCCAGACACCTCTCTATACCCAGACTATACCCAGACACCTCTCTATACCCCGACTATACCCCGATACCTCTCTATACCCCGACTATACCCAGACACCTCTCTATACCCCGACTATACCCAGACACCTCTCTATACCCCGACTATACCCAGACACCTCTCTATACCCCGACTATACCCCGACACCTCTCTATACCCCGACTGTACCCCGACACCTCTCTATACCCTGACTATACCCAGACACCTCTCTATACCCCGACTATACCCAGACACCTCTTTATACCCCGACTATACCCAGACACCTCTCTATACCCAGACACCTCTCTACCCAGACACCTCTCTATACCCCGACTATACCCAGACACCTCTCTATACCCAGACTATATCCAGACACCTCTATACCCCGACTATACCCCGACACCTCTCTATACCCTGACACCTCTCTATACCTTGACACCTCTCTATACCCCGACTATACCCAGACACCTCTCTATACCCAGACACCTCTCTATACCCCGACTATACCCAGACACCTCTCTATACCCCGACACCTCTCTATACCCAGACTATATCCAGACACCTCTATACCCCGACTATACCCCGACACCTCTCTATACCCTGACACCTCTCTATACCCTGACACCTCTCTATACCTTGACACCTCTCTATACCCCGACTATACCCAGACACCTCTCTATACCCAGACACCTCTCTATACCCCGACTATACCCCGACTATACCCAGACACCTCTCTATACCCCGACACCTCTCTATACCCTGACTATACCCAGACACCTCTATATACCCCGACTATACCCAGACACCTCTCTATACCCCAACTATACCCCGACTATACCCAGACACCTCTCTATACCCCGACTATACCGCGACACCTCTCTATACCCCGACTATACCCAGACACCTCTCTATACCCCGACTATACCCAGACACCTCTCTATACCCCGACTATACTCCGACACCTTTCTATACCCCGACACCTCTCTATACCCCGACACCTCTCTACACCCCAACTATACCCCGATACCTCTCTATACCCAGACTATATCCCGACACCTCTCTATATCCCGACACCTCTCTATACCCAGACACCTCTCTATACCCAGACACCTCTCTATACCCAGACACCTCTCTATACCCAGACACCTCTCTATACCCCGACTATACCCAGACACCTCTCTGTACCCCGACTATACCCAGACACCTCTCTATACCCCGACTATACCCAGACACCGCTCTATACCCAGACACCTCTCTATACCCAGACACCTCTCTATACCCAGACACCGCTCTATACCCAGACACCTCTCTATACCCAGACACCTCTCTATACCCCGACTATACCCAGACACCTCTCTATACCCCGACTATACCCAGACACCTCTCTATACCCCAAATATACGCAGACACCTCTCTATACCCAGACACCTCTCTATACCCAAAGTATACCCAGACACCTCTCTATACCCCGACTATACCGTGACACCTCTCTATACCCCGACTATACCCAGACACCTCTCTGTACCCCGACTATACCCAGACACCTCTCTATACCCCGACTATACCCAGACACCGCTCTATACCCAGACACCTCTCTATACCCAGACACCTCTCTATACCCCGACTATACCCAGACACCTCTCTATACCCCTCCTATACCCAGACACCTCTCTATACCCCTTCTATACCCAGACACCTCTCTATACCCCGACTATACCCAGACACCTCTCTATACCCCGACTATACCCAGACACCTCTCTATACCCCGAATATACGCAGACACCTCTCTATACCCAGACACCTCTCTATACCCAAACTATACCCAGACAACTCTCTATACCCCGACTATACCGCGACACCTCTCTATACCCCGACTATACCCAGACACCTCTCTATACCCCGACTATACCCAGATACCTCTCTATACCCCGACTATACCCAGACACCTCTCTATACCCCAACTATACCCAGACACCTCTCTATACCCCGACTATACCCAGACACCTCTCTATACCCCGAATATACGCAGACACCTGTCTATACCCAGACACCTCTCTATACCCAAACTATACCCAGACACCTCTCTATACCCAAACTATACCCAGACACCTCTCTATACCCCAACTATACCGCGACACCTCTCTATACCCCGACTATACCCAGACACCTCTCTATACCCCGACTATACCCCGACACCTTTCTATACCCCGACACCTCTCTATACCCCGACACCTCTCTACACCCCGACTATACCCCGATACCTCTCTATACCCAGACTATATCCCGACACCTCTCTATATCCCGACACCTCTCTATACCCAGACACCTCTCTATACCCAGACACCTCTCTATACCCCGACTATACCCAGACACCTCTCTATACCCCGACTATACCCAGACACCTCTCTATACCCCGACTATACTCTGACACCTCTCTATACCCCGACACCTCTCTATACCCCGACACCTCTCTATACCCCGACACCTCTCTATACCCCAACTATACCCAGACACCTCTCTACACCCCGACTATACCCCGATACCTCTCTATACCCAGACTATATCCCGACACCTCTCTATATCCCGACACCTCTCTATATCCCGACACCTCTCTATACCCAGACACCTCTCTATACCCAGACACCTCTCTATACCCGACACCTCTCTATACCCCGACTATACCCAGACACCTCTCTATACCCCGACACCTCTCTATACCCCGACTATACCCAGACACCTCTCTATACCCTGACTATACCCAGACACCTCTCTATACCCCGACACCTCTCTATACCCCGACACCTCTCTATACCCCGACACCTCTCTATACCCCGACTATACTCAGACTCCTCTCTATACCCTGACTATACCCCGACACCTCTCTACACCCCGACACCTCTCTATACCCCGACACCCCTCTATACTCCGTGTGAAAGATCCTCAGTGCGCCAACACCGCTTTGGCCCACACCTGAGACTTCTTTCATAAAAAACCACACTCACCGCCAGTGAGTGCTGGGTCTACAAGATAAATACAAGACAAGCTTTCTAAATTTTATATATTTATTAACCCCTAAATGGGTCATCTAACACATGCAGTTCAGAACAGATATGCAGATATATGCAAGCATTAACAGTTACTAGTTACAAGATATAGTGCAATAAAATAAAAGGGAATAAAAGTGAAATAATTACTTTACCCCACATATCCTGGATGTGGTTCTGTAGTCCAACACTCACACATGCTCTGGTATGTGTGAATAACCAGTGGAGGCTTCTAGCAGCAGCATCACAGCCTGCATGCTCATCACAGTATATCCCAATAGTCTCTCTGTAGTCTCATCAAAGTATTCGCCTTGTAGTCTCAGCCCAATCTCCTCCAACTGACCTCTTACCTCATCTTTTATACCCTTGATTACACCACCCAGAATGAAGTCACCGGCGACAGCAAGTCTGATTGACTAACGCACTCAAGTCCAGATTCTTTGTAAGAAGATAGGATTAAGTGAAATGATACAATGTTATCAACCATGTCTGATCAACAGCCCAGGCTGAACAATGCATGTTTATTTGATCACCCAGGCCTATGTAAGAATTCAATGGAGCTATTCTGGGATGGATACAAAGCCCTATTGTTAAAAGGTTGCCCTACTGACAACATACATCTAAGATTATAGCTGCGCACATTATGAATAAATGGAAGTAAGAAGGAGATACGATACCCAGAGATCAAAATACATCTTTGAGTTATAGCCATATTTACGTGGAATCATCACACCCCGACTATACCCAGGCACCTCTCTATACCCCGACTATACCCAGACACCTCTCTATACCCCGACTATACCCAGACACCTCTCTATACCCCGACTATACCCCGACACCTCTCTATACCCCGACACTTCTCTATACCCAGACACCTCTCTATACCAAGACTATACCCAGACACCTCTCTATACCCCGAATATACCCCGACACCTCTCTATACCCCCGACACCTCTCTATACCCTGACTATACCCAGACACCTCTCTATACCCCGACTATACCCAGACACCTCTCTATACCCCGACTACACCATGACACCTCTCTATACCCAGACTACACCATGACACCTCTCTATACCCAGACTATACCCAGACACCGCTCTATACCCAGACACCTCTCTATACCCCGACTATACCCAGACACCTCTCTATACCCCGACTATACCCAGACACCTCTCTATACCCGACACCTCTCTATTCCCCGACTATACCCAGACACCTCTCTATACCCAGACTATACCCAGACACCGCTCTATACCCAGACTATACCCAGACACCTCTCTATACCCAGACACCTCTCTATACCCCGACTATACCCAGACACCGCTCTATACCCAGACTATACCCAGACACCTCTCTATACCCCGACTATACCCAGACACCTCTCTATACCCTGACACCTCTCTATACCCCGACACCTCTCTATACCCCGACACCTCTCTATACCCCGACACCTCTCTATACCCCGACACCTCTCTATACCCCGACACCTCTCTATACCCCGACACCTCTCTATACCCTGACTATACCCAGACATCTCTCTATACTCCGACTATACCCAGACACCTCTCTATACCCCGACTATACCCAGACACCTCTCTATACCCCGACTATACCCAGACAACTCTCTATACCCAGACACCTCTCTATACCCCGACTATACCCCGACACCTCACTATACCCAGACACCTCTCTATACCCAGACTATATCCAGACACCTCTATACCCCGACTATACCCCGACACCTCTCTATACCCTGACACCTCTCTATACCCTGACACCTCTCTATACCCCGACTATACCCAGTCACCTCTCTATACCCTGACACCTCTCTATACCCCGACTATACCCAGACACCTCTCTATACCCCGACACCTCTCTATACCCGACACCTCTCTATACCCTGACTCCTCTCTATACCCCGACTATACCCAGACACCTCTCTATACCCCAACTATACCCAGACACCTCTCTATACCCCAACTATACCCAGACACCTCTCTATACCCTGACTATACCGCGACACCTCTCTATACCCCGACTGTACCCCGACAACTCTCTATACCCTGACTATACCCAGACACCTCTCTATACCCCGACTATACTGACACCTCTCTATACCCCAACACCTCTCTATACCCCGACTATACCCCGACACCTCTCTATACCCCGACATTTCTCTATACCCAGACACCTCTCTATACCCAGACACCTCTCTATACCCAGACACCTCTCTATACCCAGACACCTCTCTATACCCCGACAACTCTCTATACCCGACACCTCTCTATACCCTGACTATACCCAGACACCTCTCTATACCCCGACTATACCCATTCACCTTTCTATACCCCGACACCGCTCTATACCCAGACTATACCCAGACACCTCTCTATACCCCGACTATACCCAGACACCTCTCTATACCCCGACTATACCCAGACACCTTTCTATACCCCGACTATACCCCGACACCTCTCTATACCCCGACTGTACCCCGACACCTCTCTATACCCTGACTATACCCAGACACCTCTCTATACCCCGACTATACCCAGACACCTCTTTATACCCCGACTATACCCAGACACCTCTCTATACCCCGACACCTCTCTATACCCTGACTATACCCAGACATCTCTCTATACTCCGACTATACCCAGACACCTCTCTATACCCCGACTATACCCAGACACCTCTCTATACCCCGACTATACCCAGACAACTCTCTATACCCAGACACCTCTCTATACCCCGACTATACCCCGACACCTCTCTATACCCAGACACCTCTCTATACCCAGACTATATCCAGAAACCTCTATACCCCGACTATACCCCGACACCTCTCTATACCCTGACACCTCTCTATTCCCTGACACCTCTCTATACCCCGACTATACCCTGACACCTCTCTATACCCCGACTATACCCAGTCACCTCTCTATACCCTGACACCTCTCTATACCCCGACTATACCCAGACACCTCTCTATACCCCGACACCTCTCTATACCCGACACCTCTCTATACCCTGACTCCTCTCTATACCCCGACTATACCCAGACACCTCTCTATACCCTGACTATACCGCGACACCTCTCTATACCCCGACTGTACCCCGACAACTCTCTATACCCTGACTATACCCAGACACCTCTCTATACCCCGACTATACCGACACCTCTCTATACCCCAACACCTCTCTATACCCCGACTATACCCCGACACCTCTCTATACCCCGACACCTCTCTATACCCCGACACCTCTCTATACCCCGACATTTCTCTATACCCAGACACCTCTCTATACCCAGACACCTCTCTATACCCCGACAACTCTCTATACCCGACACCTCTCTATACCCTGACTATACCCAGACACCTCTCTATACCCCGACTATACCCATACACCTTTCTATACCCCGACACCGCTCTATACCCAGACTATACCCAGACACCTCTCTATACCCCGACTATACCCAGACACCTCTCTATACCCCGACTATACCCAGACACCTTTCTATACCCCGACTATACCCCGACACCTCTCTATACCCCGACTGTACCCCGACACCTCTCTATACCCTGACTATACCCAGACACCTCTCTATACCCCGACTATACCCAGACACCTCTCTATACCCCGACTTTACCCAGACACCTCTTTATACCCCGACTATACCCAGACACCTCTCTATACCCAGACACCTCTCTACCCAGACACCTCACTATACCCCGACTATACCCCGACACCTCTCTATACCCCGACACCTCTCTATACCCCGACACCTCTCTATACCCAGACACCTCTCTATACCCCGACTATACCCCGACAACTCTCTATACCGACACCTCTCTACCCCGACTATACCCAGACACCTCTCTATACCCCGACACCTCTCTATACCCCGACTATACCCAGAGACCGCTCTATACCCCGACACCTCTCTATACCCCGACTATACCCAGACACCTCTCTATACCCCGACACCTCTCTATACCCCGACTATACCCCGACACCTCTCTATACCCCGACACCTCTCTATACCCCGACACCTCTCTCTACCCCGACTATACCCAGACACCTCTCTATACCCCGACTATACCCAGACACCTCTCTATACCCCGACTATACCCTGACACCTCTCTATACCCAGACACCTCTCTATACCCAGACACCTCTCTATACCCAGACACCTCTCTATACCCAGACACCTCTCTATACCCCGACTATACCCCGACACCTCTCTATACCCAGACACCTCTCTATACCCAGACTATATCCAGACACCTCTATACCCCGACACCTCTCTATACCCTGACACCTCTCTATACCCCGACACCTCTCTATACCCCGACTATACCCTGACACCTCTCTATACCCCGACTATACCCAGTCACCTCTCTATACCCCGACACCTCTCTATACCCCGACTATACCCAGACACCTCTCTATACCCCGACACCTCTCTATACCCGACACCTCTCTATACCCTGACACCTCTCTATACCCCGACTATACCGACACCTCTCTATACCCCATCTATACCCAGACACCTCTCTATACCCCAACTATACCCAGACACCTCTCTATACCCCGACTATACCGCAACACCTCTCTATACCCCGACACCTCTCTATACCCCGACTATACCCAGACACCTCTCTATACCCCGACAACTCTCTATACCCTGACTATACCCAGACACCTCTCTATACCCCAACTATACCCAGACACCTCTCTATACCCCAACACCTCTCTATACCCCGACTATACCCCGACACCTCTATATCCCGACACCTCTCTATACCCCGACACCTCTCTATACCCCGACATTTCTCTATACCCAGACACCTCTCTATACCCAGACACCTCTCTATACCCCGACAACTCTCTATACCTCGACACCTCTCTATACCCAGACACCTCTCTATACCCCGACAACTCTCTATACCCCGACACCTCTCTATACCCTGACTATACCCAGACACCTCTCTATACCCCGACACCGCTCTATACCCAGACTATACCCAGACACCTCTCTATACCCCGACTATACCCAGACACCTCTCTATACCCCGACTATACCCAGACACCTTTCTATACCCCGACTATACCCCGACACCTCTCTATACCCCGACTGTACCCCGACACCTCTCTATACCCCGACTATACCCAGACACCTCTCTATACCCAGACTATACCCAGACACCTCTCTATACCCCGACTATACCCAGACACCTTTCTATACCCCGACTATACCCAGACACGTCTCTATACCCCGACTATACCCAGACACCTCTTTATACCCCGACTATACCCAGACACCTCTCTATACCCCGACTATACCCAGACACCTCTCTATACCCCGACTATACCCAGACACCTCTCTATACCCAGACTATACCCAGACACCTCTCTATACCCAGACACCTCTCTACCCAGACACCTCTCTATACCCCGACTATACCCCGACACCTCTCTATAGCCCGACACCTCTCTATAGCCCGACACCTCTCTATACCCCGACACCTCTCTATACCCAGACTATACCCAGACACCTCTCTATACCCCGACTATACCCCGACAACTCTGTATACCCCGACTATACCCCGACAACTCTCTATACCCCGACACCTCTCTATACCCTGACTATACCCAGACACCTCTCTATACCCCGACACCTCTCTATACCCCGACTATAGCCAGAGACCGCTCTATACCCCGACTATACCCAGACACCTCTCTATACCCCGACACCTCTCTATACCCCGACTATACCCAGACACCTCTCTATACCCCGACACCTCTCTATACCCCGACACCTCTCTATACCCCGACACCTCTCTATACCCCGACACCTCTCTATACCCCGACACCTCTCTATACCCCGACACCTCTCTATACCCCGACACCTCTCTATACCCCGACACCTCTCTATACCCCAACTATACCCAGACACCTCTCTATACCCCGACTATACCCTGACACCTCTCTATACCCAGACACCTCTCTATACCCAGACACCTCTCTATACCCCGACTATACCCAGACACCTCTCTATACCCCGACTATACCCCGACACCTCTCTATACCCCGACACTTCTCTATACCCAGACACCTCTCTATACCAAGACTATACCCAGACACCTCTCTATACCCCGAATATACCCCGACACCTCTCTATACCCCGACACCTCTCTATACCCTGACTATACCCAGACACCTCTCTATACCCCGACTATACCCAGACACCTCTCTATACCCCGACTACACCATGACACCTCTCTATACCCAGACTACACCATGACACCTCTCTATACCCAGACTATACCCAGACACCGCTCTATACCCAGACACCTCTCTATACCCCGACTATACCCAGACACCTCTCTATACCCCGACTATACCCAGACACCTCTCTATACCCGACACCTCTCTATTCCCCGACTATACCCAGACACCTCTCTATACCCAGACTATACCCAGACACCGCTCTATACCCAGACTATACCCAGACACCTCTCTATACCCAGACACCTCTCTATACCCCGACTATACCCAGACACCGCTCTATACCCAGACTATACCCAGACACCTCTCTATACCCCGACTATACCCAGACACCTCTCTATACCCTGACACCTCTCTATACCCCGACACCTCTCTATACCCCGACACCTCTCTATACCCCGACACCTCTCTATACCCCGACACCTCTCTATACCCCGACACCTCTCTATACCCCGACACCTCTCTATACCCTGACTATACCCAGACATCTCTCTATACTCCGACTATACCCAGACACCTCTCTATACCCCGACTATACCCAGACACCTCTCTATACCCCGACTATACCCAGACAACTCTCTATACCCAGACACCTCTCTATACCCCGACTATACCCCGACACCTCACTATACCCAGACACCTCTCTATACCCAGACTATATCCAGACACCTCTATACCCCGACTATACCCCGACACCTCTCTATACCCTGACACCTCTCTATACCCTGACACCTCTCTATACCCCGACTATACCCAGTCACCTCTCTATACCCTGACACCTCTCTATACCCCGACTATACCCAGACACCTCTCTATACCCCGACACCTCTCTATACCCGACACCTCTCTATACCCTGACTCCTCTCTATACCCCGACTATACCCAGACACCTCTCTATACCCCAACTATACCCAGACACCTCTCTATACCCCAACTATACCCAGACACCTCTCTATACCCTGACTATACCGCGACACCTCTCTATACCCCGACTGTACCCCGACAACTCTCTATACCCTGACTATACCCAGACACCTCTCTATACCCCGACTATACTGACACCTCTCTATACCCCAACACCTCTCTATACCCCGACTATACCCCGACACCTCTCTATACCCCGACATTTCTCTATACCCAGACACCTCTCTATACCCAGACACCTCTCTATACCCAGACACCTCTCTATACCCCGACAACTCTCTATACCCGACACCTCTCTATACCCTGACTATACCCAGACACCTCTCTATACCCCGACTATACCCATTCACCTTTCTATACCCCGACACCGCTCTATACCCAGACTATACCCAGACACCTCTCTATACCCCGACTATACCCAGACACCTCTCTATACCCCGACTATACCCAGACACCTTTCTATACCCCGACTATACCCCGACACCTCTCTATACCCCGACTGTACCCCGACACCTCTCTATACCCTGACTATACCCAGACACCTCTCTATACCCCGACTATACCCAGACACCTCTTTATACCCCGACTATACCCAGACACCTCTCTATACCCCGACACCTCTCTATACCCTGACTATACCCAGACATCTCTCTATACTCCGACTATACCCAGACACCTCTCTATACCCCGACTATACCCAGACACCTCTCTATACCCCGACTATACCCAGACAACTCTCTATACCCAGACACCTCTCTATACCCCGACTATACCCCGACACCTCTCTATACCCAGACACCTCTCTATACCCAGACTATATCCAGAAACCTCTATACCCCGACTATACCCCGACACCTCTCTATACCCTGACACCTCTCTATTCCCTGACACCTCTCTATACCCCGACTATACCCTGACACCTCTCTATACCCCGACTATACCCAGTCACCTCTCTATACCCTGACACCTCTCTATACCCCGACTATACCCAGACACCTCTCTATACCCCGACACCTCTCTATACCCGACACCTCTCTATACCCTGACTCCTCTCTATACCCCGACTATACCCAGACACCTCTCTATACCCTGACTATACCGCGACACCTCTCTATACCCCGACTGTACCCCGACAACTCTCTATACCCTGACTATACCCAGACACCTCTCTATACCCCGACTATACCGACACCTCTCTATACCCCAACACCTCTCTATACCCCGACTATACCCCGACACCTCTCTATACCCCGACACCTCTCTATACCCCGACACCTCTCTATACCCCGACATTTCTCTATACCCAGACACCTCTCTATACCCAGACACCTCTCTATACCCCGACAACTCTCTATACCCGACACCTCTCTATACCCTGACTATACCCAGACACCTCTCTATACCCCGACTATACCCATACACCTTTCTATACCCCGACACCGCTCTATACCCAGACTATACCCAGACACCTCTCTATACCCCGACTATACCCAGACACCTCTCTATACCCCGACTATACCCAGACACCTTTCTATACCCCGACTATACCCCGACACCTCTCTATACCCCGACTGTACCCCGACACCTCTCTATACCCTGACTATACCCAGACACCTCTCTATACCCCGACTATACCCAGACACCTCTCTATACCCCGACTTTACCCAGACACCTCTTTATACCCCGACTATACCCAGACACCTCTCTATACCCAGACACCTCTCTACCCAGACACCTCACTATACCCCGACTATACCCCGACACCTCTCTATACCCCGACACCTCTCTATACCCCGACACCTCTCTATACCCAGACACCTCTCTATACCCCGACTATACCCCGACAACTCTCTATACCGACACCTCTCTACCCCGACTATACCCAGACACCTCTCTATACCCCGACACCTCTCTATACCCCGACTATACCCAGAGACCGCTCTATACCCCGACACCTCTCTATACCCCGACTATACCCAGACACCTCTCTATACCCCGACACCTCTCTATACCCCGACTATACCCCGACACCTCTCTATACCCCGACACCTCTCTATACCCCGACACCTCTCTCTACCCCGACTATACCCAGACACCTCTCTATACCCCGACTATACCCAGACACCTCTCTATACCCCGACTATACCCTGACACCTCTCTATACCCAGACACCTCTCTATACCCAGACACCTCTCTATACCCAGACACCTCTCTATACCCCGACTATACCCCGACACCTCTCTATACCCAGACACCTCTCTATACCCAGACTATATCCAGACACCTCTATACCCCGACACCTCTCTATACCCTGACACCTCTCTATACCCCGACACCTCTCTATACCCCGACTATACCCTGACACCTCTCTATACCCCGACTATACCCAGTCACCTCTCTATACCCCGACACCTCTCTATACCCCGACTATACCCAGACACCTCTCTATACCCCGACACCTCTCTATACCCGACACCTCTCTATACCCTGACACCTCTCTATACCCCGACTATACCGACACCTCTCTATACCCCATCTATACCCAGACACCTCTCTATACCCCAACTATACCCAGACACCTCTCTATACCCCGACTATACCGCAACACCTCTCTATACCCCGACACCTCTCTATACCCCGACTATACCCAGACACCTCTCTATACCCCGACAACTCTCTATACCCTGACTATACCCAGACACCTCTCTATACCCCAACTATACCCAGACACCTCTCTATACCCCAACACCTCTCTATACCCCGACTATACCCCGACACCTCTATATCCCGACACCTCTCTATACCCCGACACCTCTCTATACCCCGACATTTCTCTATACCCAGACACCTCTCTATACCCAGACACCTCTCTATACCCCGACAACTCTCTATACCTCGACACCTCTCTATACCCAGACACCTCTCTATACCCCGACAACTCTCTATACCCCGACACCTCTCTATACCCTGACTATACCCAGACACCTCTCTATACCCCGACACCGCTCTATACCCAGACTATACCCAGACACCTCTCTATACCCCGACTATACCCAGACACCTCTCTATACCCCGACTATACCCAGACACCTTTCTATACCCCGACTATACCCCGACACCTCTCTATACCCCGACTGTACCCCGACACCTCTCTATACCCTGACTATACCCAGACACCTCTCTATACCCCGACTATACCCAGACACCTCTTTATACCCCGACTATACCCAGACACCTCTCTATACCCCGACTATACCCAGACACCTCTCTATACCCCGACTATACCCAGACACCTCTCTATACCCAGACTATACCCAGACACCTCTCTATACCCAGACACCTCTCTACCCAGACACCTCTCTATACCCCGACTATACCCCGACACCTCTCTATAGCCCGACACCTCTCTATAGCCCGACACCTCTCTATACCCCGACACCTCTCTATACCCAGACTATACCCAGACACCTCTCTATACCCCGACTATACCCCGACAACTCTGTATACCCCGACTATACCCCGACAACTCTCTATACCCCGACACCTCTCTATACCCTGACTATACCCAGACACCTCTCTATACCCCGACACCTCTCTATACCCCGACTATAGCCAGAGACCGCTCTATACCCCGACTATACCCAGACACCTCTCTATACCCCGACACCTCTCTATACCCCGACTATACCCAGACACCTCTCTATACCCCGACACCTCTCTATACCCCGACACCTCTCTATACCCCGACACCTCTCTATACCCCGACACCTCTCTATACCCCGACACCTCTCTATACCCCGACACCTCTCTATACCCCGACACCTCTCTATACCCCAACTATACCCAGACACCTCTCTATACCCCGACTATACCCTGACACCTCTCTATACCCAGACACCTCTCTATACCCAGACACCTCTCTATACCCCGACTATACCCAGACACCTCTATACCCCGACTATACCTAGACACCGCTCTATACCCAGACTATACCCAGACACCTCTCTATACCCAGACACCTCTCTATACCCAGACACCTCTCTATACCCAGACACCTCTCTATACCCCGACTATACCCAGACACCTCTATACCCCGACTATACCTAGACACCGCTCTATACCCAGACTATACCCAGACACCTCTCTATACCCAGACATCTCTCTATACCCCGACACCTCTCTATACCCCGACTATACCCAGACACCTCTCTATACCCCGACACCTCTCTATACCCCGACTATACCCCGACACCTCTCTATACCCCGACTATACCCCGACACATCTCTATACCCCGACACCTCTCTATACCCTGACACCTCTCTATACCCCGACTATACCCCGACACCTCTCTATACCCCGACTATACCCAGACACCTCTCTATACCCCAACTGTACCCCGACACCTCTCTATACCCAGACACCTCTCTATACCCAGACACCTCTCTATACCCAGACACCTCTCTACACCCTGACTATACCGACACCTCTCTATACTCCGACTATACCCAGACACCTCTCTATACCCCGACTATACCCAGACACCTCTCTATACCCCGACTATACCCAGAAACCTCTCTGTACCCCGACTATACCCAGATACCTCTCTATACCCCGACTATACCCAGACACCTCTCTATACCCCGACTATACCCTGACACCTCTCTATACCCAGACACTTCTCTATACCCCGACACCCCTCTATACCCCGACTATACCCAGTCACCTCTCTATACCCAGACTATACCCAGACACCTCTCTATACCCAGACTATACCCCGACACCTCTCTATACCCCGACACCTCTCTATACCCCGACTATACCCAGACACCTCTCTATACCCCGACTATACCCAGACACCTCTCTATACCCCGACTGTACCCCGACACCTCTCTATACCCAGACACCTCTCTATACCCCGACACCTCTCTATACCCCGACTATACCCAGACACAGCTCTATACCCAGACTATACCCAGACACCTCTCTATACCCAGACACCTCTCTATACCCCGACACCTCTCTATACTTCGACTACTCTCTATACCCCGACTATACCCAGACACCGCTCTATACCCAGACTATACCCAGACACCTCTCTATACCCAGACACCTCTCTATACCCCGACACCTCTCTATACCCCGACTATACCCAGACACCTCTCTATACCCCGCCTATACCCAGACACCTCTCTATACCCTGACTATACCCAGACACCTCTCTATACCCCGACTATACCCAGACACCTCTCTATACCCAAACTATACCCAGACACCTCTCTATACCCCAACTATACCGCGACACCTCTCTATACCCCGACTATACCCAGACACCTCTCTATACCCCGACTATACCCAGATACCTCTCTATACCCCGACTATACCCAGACACCTCTCTATACCCCGACTATACCCAGACACCTCTCTATACCCCGAATATACGCAGACACCTGTCTATACCCAGACACCTCTCTATACCCAAACTATACCCAGACACCTCTCTATACCCCAACTATACCGCGACACCTCTCTATACCCCGACTATACCCAGACACCTCTCTATACCCCGACTATACCCAGACACCTCTCTATACCCCGACTATACCCAGACACCTCTCTATACCCCGACTATACCCAGACACCTCTCTATACCCCGACTACACCATGACACCTCTCTATACCCAGACTACACCATGACACCTCTCTATACCCAGACTATACCCAGACACCGCTCTATACCCAGACACCTCTCTATACCCCGACTATACCCAGACACCTCTCTATACCCGACTATACCCAGACACCTCTCTATACCCAGACACCTCTCTATACCCCGACTATACCCAGACACCTCTCTATACCCCGACTATACCCAGACACCTCTCTATACGCAGACACCTCTCTATACACCGACTATACCCAGACACGTCTCTATACGCAGACACCTCTCTATACGCAGACACCTCTCTATACCCCGACTATACGCAGACACCTCCAGGGTGATGACAGGTTCCAACATGAGAACTGGTGCACCTACAGAAGATCTACTCATCTGTAGTCGTGCAGGTGTCTGTGATGTTTTCTATGATATTGTCTTTGGTTTACCTTCTCATACTCCAGGTCCGTGCACTCACTGCTGAAGTTGCTCTTCATTTTCCGGGTCTCCTGCCTTATGATCCAGACTTTACTCCTCTCTTGTTTGGGTACAGATCCCAGCATGGTGAAAGGTGAGTGATCAAAACATACCAATGATCTACTAGTGATCACACACACACGGGCTCAGGTACGGGCTCGGGTACGAGCTCTACTAGTGATCATACACACGGGCTCGGGTACGAGCTCTACTAGTGATCATACACACGGGCTCGGGTACGAGCTCTACTAGTGATCATACACACGGGCTCGGGTACGAGCTCTACTAGTGATCATACACACGGGTTCAGGTACGAGCTCTACTAGTGACTGCACACACACCGGCTCAGGTACGAGCTCTACTAGTGATCACACACACAGGCTCGGGTACGAGCTCTACTAGTGATCACACACACACGGGCTCAGGTAGGAGCTCTACTAGTGATCACACACAAATGGGCTCAGGTACGAGCTCTACTAGTGATCACACATAAATGGGCTCAGGTACAAGCTCTACTAGTGATCACACACACACGGGCTCAGGTACGACCTCTACTAGTGATCACACACACACGGGCTCGGGTACGAGGTCTACTAGTGATAACACACACACACGGGCTCGGGTACGAGCTCTACTAGTGATAACACACAAATGGGCTCAGGTACGAGCTCTACTAGTGATCACACACACGCTCAGGTACGAGCTCTACTAGTGATCACACACACACGGGCTCGGGTACGAGCTCTACTAGTGATAACACACAAATGGGCTCAGGTACGAGCTCTACTAGTGATCACACACACGGGCTCAGGTACGAGCTCTACTAGTGATCACACACACACACGGGCTCGGGTACGAGGTCTACTAGTGATCACATACACACGGGCTCAGGTACGAGCTCTACTAGTGATCACACACAAATGGGCTCGGGTACGAGCTCTACTAGTGATCACACACACACGGGCTCAGGTACGAGCTCTACTAGTGATCACACACACACGGGCTCGGGTACGAGGTCTACTAGTGATAACACACACACACGGGCTTGGGTACGAGCTCTACTAGTGATAACACACAAATGGGCTCAGGTACGAGCTCTACTAGTGATCACACACACGCTCAGGTACGAGCTCTACTAGTGATCACACACACACACGGGCTCGGGTACGAGCTCTACTAGTGATAACACACAAATGGGCTCAGGTATGAGCTCTACTAGTGATCACACACACGGGCTCAGGTACGAGCTCTACTAGTGATCACACACACACACGGGCTCGGGTACGAGGTCTACTAGTGATCACATACACACGGGCTCAGGTACGAGCTCTACTAGTGATCACACACAAATGGGCTCGGGTACGAGCTCTACTAGTGATCACACACACACACGGGCTCAGGTACGAGCTCTACTAGTGATCACACACACACACACGGGCTCGGGTACGAGGTCTACTAGTGATCACACACGGGCTCGGGTACGAGCTCTACTAGTGATCACACACACACGGGCTCGGGTACAAGCTCTACTAGTGATCACACACACACACGGGCTCGGGTACGAGCTCTACTAGTGATCACACACACACGGGCTCGGGTACGAGGTCTACTAGTGATCACACACACACGGGCTCAGGTACGAGCTCTGGTATGAGCTCTACTAGTGATCACACACACACACGGGCTCGGGTACGAGCTCTACTAGTGATCACACACACGGGCTCGGGTACGAGCTCTACTAGTGATCACACACACACACACGGGCTCGGGTACGAGGTCTACTAGTGATCACACACACATGGGCTCAGGTACGAGCTCTGGTATGAGCTCTACTAGTGATGACATGTACTTACTGCACTTGTGTATTTTGCCTGCTGGCTGTAGTGGTCGCTGCTGGTGATCTCTCCCTGTACAGATCATTTTCTTTCTCTCGCTCAGTTTTCCTGCTCCTCACTCTGGTGCTTCAGAATTTCCTGGCGGGTGTCATCACTACAGCTACCTTCACCCTAATGATGCACTGCACTCAGCGGGCTCACAAGAGAGTACAGGTAAGTACTGGGGAAGGGAGTGCACGTGAGATTGGAGATCCCATACAGAGCAAGACACGGGATTGTTATGTAGAATCACACAGCAGGCCAACCACATTAGACACGAGGACGCCCCCCCAATACCACATTAGACACGGGGACGCCCCCCCCAATACCACATTAGACACGGGGACGCCTCCCAATACCACATTAGACACGGGGACACCCCCCAAATACCACATTAGACACGGGGACGCCCCCAATACCGCATTAGTCATGGTGACGCCCTCCCAATACCGCATTAAACACGGGGACGCCTTCCAATACCACATTAGTCATGGTGACGCCCTTCCAATACCACATTAGACACGGGGACGCCTCCCAATACCACATTAGACACGGGGACGCCTCCCAATACCGCATTAGTCATGGTGACGCCCTCCCAATACCACATTAGTCACGGTGACGCCCTCCCAATACCACATTAGACACAGGACGCCCCCAATACCACATTAGACACGGGGACGCCCTCCCAATACCACATTAGACACAGGACGCCCCCAATACCACATTAGACACGGGGACGCCTCCCAATACTGCATTAGTCATGGTGACGCCCTCCCAATACCACATTAGTCACGGTGACGCCCTTCCAATACCACATTAGACACAGGACGCCCCCAATACCACATTAGACACAGGGACGCCCTCCAATACCGCATTAGACACGGGGACGCCTCCCAATACCACATTAGACACGGTGACGCCCTCTAATACCGCATTAGACACGGGAAGCCCCCCAATACCGCATTAGACACGGGGACGCCCCCCAATACCACATTAGACACGGGGACGCCTCCCAATACCACATTAGACACAGGGACGCCCTCCAATACCACATTAGACACGGGGACGCCCTCCAATACCGCATTAGACACGGGGACGCCCCCCAATACCGCATTAGACACGGGGACGCCTCCCAATACCACATTAGACACGGGGACGACCCCCAATACCGCATTAGACATGGGGACGCCTCCCAATACCACATTAGACACGGGGACGCCTCCCAATACCACATTAGACACAGGGACGCCCTCCAATACCGCATTAGACACGGGGACGCCTCCCAATACCACATTAGACACGGGGACGCCCTCCAATACCGCATTAGACACGGGGACGCCCCCCAATACCGCATTAGACACGGGGACGCCTCCCAATACCACATTAGACACGGGGACGCCCCCCAATACCGCATTAGACACGGGGACGCCTCCCAATACCGCATTAGACACGGGGACGCCCTCCCAATACCGCATTAGACATGGGGACGCCCTCCCAATACCACATTAGACACGGGGACGCCCTCCCAATACCACATTAGACACGGGGACGCCCCCCAATACCGCATTAGACACGGGGACGCCTCCCAATACCGCATTAGACACGGGGACGCCCCCCAATACCGCATTAGACACGGGGACGCCTCCCAATACCGCGTTAGACACGGGGACGCCCTCCCAATACCGCATTAGACACGGGGACGCCCTCCCAATACCACATTAGACACGGGGACGCCCTCCCAATACCACATTAGACACGGGGACGCCCCCCAATACCGCATTAGACACGGGGACGCCTCCCAATACCGCATTAGACACGGGGACGCCCTCCCAATACCACATTAGACACGGGGACGCCCTCCCAATACCACATTAGACACGGGGACGCCTCCCAATACCACATTAGACACGGGGACGCCCTCCCAATACCACATTAGACACGGGGACGCCCTCCCAATACCACATTAGACACGGGGACGCCCTCCCAATACCACATTAGACACGGGGACGCCCTCCCAATACCACATTAGACACGGGGACGCCCCCCAATACCGCATTAGACACGGGGACGCCCTCCCAATACCACATTAGACACGGGGACGCCCTCCCAATACCACATTAGACACGGGGACGCCCTCCCAATACCACATTAGACACAGGACGCCCCCAATACCACATTAGACACGGGGACGCCCTCCCAATACCACATTAGACACGGGGAAGCCTCCCAATACCACATTAGACACGGGGACGCCCTCCCAATACCACATTAGACACGGGGACGCCCCCCCAATACCACATTAGACATGGGGACTCCCTATTATACCACATTTGCTTGTCTTCTCCTCAGGCCAGTCACTACAGTCTTCTGTCATCATTAGAAGTTCTGGGTAAAGTGTTTTTCGGTGCGGTCTCGGGGATCCTGGTGGACTCTCTCGGTATCTCTGCATCCTTCTCTCTGTTCATTGTTCTCTCCTGCCTGCCCCTCCTGCACCTACAGCAAATTCCAACCACCTTACGCTGAGTAAAGCTGATCCTTCCCAGCATAAACCACCTTCTCATAATGATGACATCACCAGCAGGCCTCTGAGCAGTGCAGTGACATCACCAGCAGGCCTCTGAGCATCATGATGACATCACTACCAAGACTGAACAATTCTCTGCAACAATACTGTCTCTTTATTTGTGATGTAATAAATCAGGTGATGTTTGTTTAGAAACATGTGACATGAGCTGCAGGTGACGGAGTGGGCTCTGTGTACAGTTATCAGGGGGCCTTAAAGGGCTTTCCCTATGAACATAAGGAGGTAGAAATTGAAACATTTTTGCAAAAAAGAAATAAAAAATGTGCTTTAGTTTTAAAGTTTTTCTCCATTCATCTTAGTGTTGACAGTCTGTGTTGATCAGTTGCCAATGGATACCACCATGAATGCAGGAACTTTCTAGGCTCTGGGTCTCTGGTGTACTGTGAGAAAACACAGCCAAGAAGGACAAGTGGTGGATAGACAGGCTACAGGAGATACAAAAAAGCAGCTAAATATTTACACATCTGGATTTATTCAGAGTAATGTATGAGCGCCCCCTCCAGGACTCCCCGCACTTACATGCCTGGGCCTGCTAGCAGTACAGTAGTGGAGGGCAGCTCAGAATCATCTCATCTCATCTACTTCACATCACTGGCAAAGATTAGTTCATCAGGAACTAAAGAAAGTGGGAGGAGAGAAAGAGCGACAGAATATGATTACACGTATAGATTGTTGCATATATATACATTGCCTTGTGAAAGTATTCGCCCCCTTGAACTTTTCAACCTTTTTTCACATTTCAGGCTTCAAACATAAAGATATAAAATTTTAATTTTTTGGTGAAGAATCAACAACAAGTGGGACACAATCGTGAAGGGGAACGAAATTTATTGGTTATTTTAAACTTCTGTAAAAAATAAAAAACTGAAAAGTGGGGCGTGCAATATTATTCGGCCCCTTTACTTTCAGTGCAGCAAACTCAGTCCAGAAGGTCAGTGAGGATCTCTGAATGATCCAATGTTGTCCTAAATGACTGATGATGATAAATATAATCCACCTGTGTGTACAAGTCTCCGTATAAATGCACCTGCTCTGTGATACTCTCAGGGTTCTGTATAAAGCGCAGAGAGCATCATGAAGACCAAGGAACACACCAGGCAGGTCCGTGATACTGTTGTGGAGAAGTTTAAAGCCGGATTTGGATACAAAAAGATTTCCCAAACTTTAAACATCATGTGAAAGATCCTCAGTGCGCCAACACCGCTTTGGCTCACACCTGAGTCTTCTTTCATATAAAACCACACTCACCGCCAGTGAGTGCTGGGTTCACAAGATAAATACAAGACAAGCTTTCTAAATTTTATATATTTATTAACCCCTAAATGGGTCGGTATTAACATCTAACACATGCAGTTCAGAACAGATATGCAGATGTATGCAAGCATTAACAGTTACTAGTTACAAGATACAGTGCAATGAAATAAAAAGGGCATAAAAGTGAGATAATTACTTTACCACACATATCCTTGATGTGGCTCTATAATCCAACACTCACACATGCTCTGGTATGTGTGAATAACCTAGAGGAGGCTTCTTGGCATGTAGCATTAATACAACAATCCAGCCTGCATGCTCTTCCCAGTGGTCTCTCTGTAAAAACTCTGTAGTCTGTGATGGTCTCAGCCCAATCTCCTCCCATTGCCTCTTACCTCATCTTTTGTACCCTTTATGCCACCTCCCAGAATGAGGTCAGCGGCGGCAGCAAGTCTGATTGAATCATGCACTCAAGTCCACGTTCTTTGTAAAGAGCTGAGACCAAGTGGAATGATACAATGTTATCAACCAGATCTGATCTATCAGTGCAGACTGGACAATGCATGTTTTTGTTTGATCACTCAGGGCTGTGTAGGAATACAATGGAGCCCTGCTGGGATGGATACAAAGCCCTATTGTTCCAGTCCGGCCACTATTGGCAATATACCTATGAGTAGGCTGTGCACATTATGAGTAAATGCAGGTAAGAAGGGAGATACTATACCCAGAGATCAAAATACATCTCTGAGTTATAGCCATATTTAAGCAGAATCATCACACATCCCAAGGAGCACTGTGCAAGCGATCATATTGAAATGGAAGGAGTATCCGACCACTGCAAATCTACCAAGACCCGGCCGTCCCTCTAAACTTTCATCTCAAACAAGGAGAAGACTGATCAGAGATGCAGCCAAGAGGCCCATGATCACTCTGGATGCACTGCAGAGATCTACAGCTGAGGTGGGAGAGTCTGTCCATAGGACAACAATCAGTCGTACACTGCACAAATCTGGCCTTTATGGAAGTGGCAAGAAGAAAGCCATTTCTCAAAGATATCCATAAAAAGCCACCTGGGAGACACCAAACATGTGGAAGAAGGTGCTCTGCTCAGAGGAGACCAAAATCCAACATTTGGCCACAATGCAAAATGATATGTTTGGCGTAAAAGCAGCACAGCTCATCCCCCTGAACACACCATCCCCACTGTCACACATGGTGGGGGCAGCATCATGGTTTGGGCCTGCTTTTCTTGAGCAGGGACAGGGAAGATGGTTAAAATTGATGGGAAGATGGATGGAGCCAAATCCAGGACCATTCTGGAAGAAAACCTGTTGGAGTCTGCAAAAGACCTGAGACTGGGACGGAGATTTATCTTCCAACAAGACAATGATCCCAAACATAAAGCCAAATCTACAATGGAATGGTTCCCAAATAAACGTATCCAGGTGTTAGAATGGCCAAGTCAAAGTCCAGACCTGAATCCAAGCGAGAATCTGTGGAAAGAGCTGAAAACTGCTGTTCACAAACGCTCTCCATCCAACCTCACTGAGCTCCAGCTGTTTTCCAAGGAAAAATGGGCAAGAACTGATAGAGACAACCCCAAGCGACTTGTAGCTGTAATCGCAGCCAAAGGGGGCGCTACAAAGTATTAACTTAAGGGGCCGAATAATATTGCACGCCCCACTTTTCAGTTTTTTAATTTTTACAAGTTTAAAATATCCAATAAATTTCGTTCCACTTCACGATTGTGTCCCACTTGTTGATTCTTCACCAAAAAAATTAAAATTTTATATCTTTGTTTGAAGCCTGAAATGTGGCAAAAGGTTGAAAAGTTCAAGGAGGCCGAATACTTTCGCAAGGCACTGTATATATAGGGACCAATCACTGGATTACTAATATTATATAATTACACGTATAGATTGTTACATATACTGTATATATATATAGGGACCAATCACTGGATTACTAATATTATATAATTACATCTTCACTGATCAAACTGGCTAATATTAAAATGTTCAAAATTTATTGATATGCATTAAAACCTTTCTGTCCCAGATAAAATATATCAAAAATTCATAGATCGCCTTATTCAGGTCCCATTTAACACCAGTTAACGTATGGTAGCCTCTATCAAAAGGTGTAAAGTACTCTTGGGGTACTAATGAAATATTTAGCTGATTATTTAGCCCCTGACATATATGGGTTACCTATTAACCACCCTACAATGTATCACTAGGCTGACATATATCACCTTGAGAGTATCCGCGTCCACCATCAGGGCGTGGGGAACTGCGGCTTTCACTGCAAACCTTGCTGCAAATTATTTTATTTTCTAACAGAATCTCCTGATGAACCTATACTTACACTAGATAGGGGAAACGCGTTGAGAAGCTAGTGAGGGAGGGGAGCGTATACTGGCATACCACAGGCTGATTTATACTGGCCATAAGACTGAATGGGGTCGCGCTCATTCTAACCTTTGAATTCGTGTGTGTCCAACTTAGGACTTTGAAATTAGATATGTATTAGCACTACTGTCACCACACCGCCATCTGTACAACCTCCAATAACACTACTGTCACCACACCGCCATCTGTACAACCTCCAATAACACTACTGTCACCACACCGCCATCTGTACAACCTCCAATAACACTACTGTCACCACACCGCCATCTGTACAACCTCCAATAACACTACTGTCACCACACCGCCATCTGTACAACCTCCAATAACACTACTGTCACCACACCGCCATCTGTACAACCTCCAATAACACTACTGTCACCACACCGCCATCTGTACAACCTCCAATAACACTACTGTCACCACACCGCCATCTGTACAACCTCCAATAACACTACTGTCACCACACCGCCATCTGTACAACCTCCAATAACACTACTGTCACCACACCGCCATCTGTACAACCCCCAATAACACTACTGTCACCACACCGCCATCTGTACAACCTCCAATAACACTACTGTCACCGCACCGCCATCTGTACAACCTCCAATAACACTACTGTCACCACACCGCCATCTGTACAACCCCCAATAACACTACTGTCACCACACCGCCATCTGTACAACCCCCAATAACACTACTGTCACCACACCGCCATCTGTACAGCCCCCAATAACACTACTGTCACCGCCACCTGTACAACCTCCAATAACACTACTGTCACCACACCGCCATCTGTACAACCTCCAATAACACTACTGTCACCACACCGCCATCTGTACAACCTCCAATAACACTACTGTCACCACACCGCCATCTGTACAACCTCCAATAACACTACTGTCACCACACCGCCATCTGTACAACCTCCAATAACACTACTGTCACCACACCGCCATCTGTACAGCCTCCAATAACACTACTGTCACCACACCGCCATCTGTACAACCTCCAATAACACTACTGTCACCACACCGCCATCTGTACAACCTCCAATAACACTACTGTCACCACACCACCATCTCTACAGCCCCCAATAACACTACTGTCACCGCCACCTGTACAACCTCCAATAACACTACTGTCACCACACCGCCATCTGTACAGCCTCCAATAACACTACTGTCACCACACCGCCATCTGTACAACCTCCAATAACACTACTGTCACCACACTGCCATCTGTACAACCACCAATAACACTACTGTCACCGCCATCTGTACAACCTCCAATAACACTACTGTCACCACACTGCCATCTGTACAACCTCCAATAACACTACTGTCACCACCATCTGTACAACCTCCAATAACACTACTGTCACCACACCGCCATCTGTACAGCCTCCAATAACACTACTGTCACCACACCACCATCTGTACAACCTCCAATAACACTACTGTCACCACACCGCCATCTGTACAACCTCCAATAACACTACTGTCACCACACCGCCATCTGTACAACCTCCAATAACACTACTGTCACCGCCATCTGTACAACCTCCAATAACACTACTGTCACCACACCGCCATCTGTACAACCTCCAATAACACTACTGTCACCACACCGCCATCTGTACAACCCCCAATAATACTACTGTCACCGCCATCTGTACAACCTCCAATAACACTACTGTCACCACACCGCCATCTGTACAGCCTCCAATAACACTACTGTCACCACACCGCCATCTGTACAACCTCCAATAACACTACTGTCACCACACCGCCATCTGTACAACCCCCAATAACACTACTGTCACCACACCGCCATCTGTACAGCCTCCAATAACACTACTGTCACCACACCGCCATCTGTACAACCTCCAATAACACTACTGTCACCACACCGCCATCTGTACAACCTCCAATAACACTACTGTCACCACACCGCCACCTGTACAGCCTCCAATAACACTACTGTCACCACACCACCATCTGTACAACCTCCAATAACACTACTGTCACCACACCGCCACCTGTACAGCCTCCAATAACACTACTGTCACCACACCGCCATCTGTACAACCTCCAATAACACTACTGTCACCACACCGCCATCTGTACAACCTCCAATAACACTACTGTCACCACACCGCCATCTGTACAACCTCCAATAACACTACTGTCACCACACCGCCATCTGCACAACCACCAATAACACTACTGTCACCACACCGCCATCTGTACAACCTCCAATAACACTACTGTCACCGCCATCTGTACAACCCCCAATAACACTACTGTCACCACACCGCCATCTGTACAACCTCCAATAACACTACTGTCACCACACCGCCATCTGTACAACCTCCAATAACACTACTGTCACCACCATCTGTACAACCTCCAATAACACTACTGTCACCACACCGCCATCTGTACATCCTCCAATAACACTACTGTCACCGCCATCTGTACAACCCCCAATAACACTACTGTCACCACACCGCCATCTGTACAACCTCCAATAACACTACTGTCACCACACCGCCATCTGTACAACCCCCAATAACACTACTGTCACCGCACCGCCATCTGTACAGCCTCCAATAACACTACTGTCACCGCACCGCCATCTGTACAGCCTCCAATAACATTACTGTCACCACACCACCATCTGTACAACCCCCAATAACACTACTGTCACCACACCGCCATCTGTACAACCACCAATAACACTACTGTCACCACACCGCCATCTGTACAACCCCCAATAACACTACTGTCACCACACCGCCATCTGTACAACCTCCAATAACACTACTGTCACCACACCGCCATCTGTACAACCTCCAATAACACTACTGTCACCACACCGCCATCTGTACAACCTCCAATAACACTACTGTCACCACCATCTGTACAACCTCCAATAACACTACTGTCACCACACCGCCATCTGTACATCCTCCAATAACACTACTGTCACCGCCATCTGTACAACCCCCAATAACACTACTGTCACCACACCGCCATCTGTACAACCTCCAATAACACTACTGTCACCACACCGCCATCTGTACAACCCCCAATAATACTACTGTCACCACACCGCCATCTGTACAGCCTCCAATAACACTACTGTCACCACACCGCCATCTGTACAACCTCCAATAACACTACTGTCACCACACCACCATCTGTACAACCCCCAATAACACTACTGTCACCACACCGCCATCTGTACAACCCCCAATAACACTACTGTCACCACACCGCCATCTGTACAGCCTCCAATAACACTACTGTCACCACAACGCCATCTGTACAACCTCCAATAACACTACTGTCACCACACCACCATCTGTACAACCCCCAATAACACTACTGTCACCACACCGCCACCTGTACAACCCCCAATAACACTACTGTCACCACACCGCCATCTGTACAACCTCCAATAACACTACTGTCACCACACCGCCATCTGTACAACCTCCAATAACACTACTGTCACCACACCGCCATCTGTACAGCCTCCAATAACACTACTGTCACCACACCGCCATCTGTACAACCTCCAATAACACTACTGTCACCACACCGCCATCTGTACAGCCTCCAATAACACTACTGTCACCACACCACCATCTGTACAACCCCCAATAACACTACTGTCACCACACCACCATCTGTACAGCCTCCAATAACACTACTGTCACCACACCGCCATCTGTACAACCTCCAATAACACTACTGTCACCACACCGCCATCTGTACAGCCCCCAATAACACTACTGTCACCACACCGCCACCTGTACAACCCCCAATAACACTACTGTCACCACACCGCCATCTGTACAACCTCCAATAACACTACTGTCACCACACCGCCATCTGTACAACCTCCAATAACACTACTGTCACCACACCGCCATCTGTACAGCCTCCAATAACACTACTGTCACCACACCGCCACCTGTACAACCTCCAATAACACTACTGTCACCATCTGTACAGCCCCCAATAACACTACTGTCACCACACCGCCATCTGTACAGCCTCCAATAACACTACTGTCACCACACCACCATCTGTACAACCCCCAATAACACTACTGTCACCGCCATCTGTACAACCTCCAATAACACTACTGTCACCACACCGCCATCTGTACAACCACCAATAACACTACTGTCACCACACCGCCATCTGTACAACCTCCAATAACACTACTGTCACCGCCATCTGTACAACCTCCAATAACACTACTGTCACCACACCGCCATCTGTACAGCCTCCAATAACACTACTGTCACCACCATCTGTACAACCACCAATAACACTACTGTCACCACACCGCCACCTGTACAACCACCAATAACACTACTGTCACCACACCGCCACCTGTACAACCTCCAATAACACTACTGTCACCGCACCACCATCTGTACAACCTCCAATAACACTACTGTCACCACACCGCCATCTGTACAACCCCCAATAACACTACTGTCACCACACCGCCATCTGTACAACCTCTAATAACACTACTGTCACCACACCACCATCTGTACAGCCTCCAATAACACTACTGTCACCACACCGCCATCTGTACAACCTCCAATAACACTACTGTCACCACACCGCCATCTATACAGCCTCCAATAACACTACTGTCACCACACCACCATCTGTACAACCTCCAATAACACTACTGTCACCACAACGCCATCTGTACAGCCTCCAATAACACTACTGTCACCACACCGCCATCTGTACAACCCCCAATAACACTACTGTCACCACACCACCATCTGTACAGCCTCCAATAACACTACTGTCACCACACCACCATCTGTACAGCCTCCAATAACACTACTGTCACCACACCGCCATCTGTACAACCACCAATAACACTACTGTCACCACACCGCCATCTGTACAACCTCCAATAACACTACTGTCACCACACCGCCATCTGTACAACCTCCAATAACACTACTGTCACCACACCACCATCTGTACAACCCCCAATAACACTACTGTCACCACACCGCCATCTGTACAACCTCCAATAACACTACTGTCACCACACCACCATCTGTACAACCCCCAATAACACTACTGTCACCACCATCTGTACAGCCTCCAATAACACTACTGTCACCACACCGCCATCTGTACAACCTCCAATAACACTACTGTCACCACACCGCCATCTGTACAACCTCCAATAACACTACTGTCACCACACCACCATCTGTACAGCCTCTACCCCCACCTTCTGTCTCTATCCCTCTTCCCTCATAGATTGTAAGCCCTTGTGGGCAGGGCCCTCTATCCCACTGTGCAAGTGATCACTGTTAGTATTATCTGTTTTGTATATCTTGTGTACCGTATGTAAATCCGCAAATGTAAAGCACCATGGAATTAATATAATAATGTACAGCACATGGGATTAATATAATAATGTACAGCACCATGGAATTAATGGTGCTATATACAGTATATTGTGGGGGGGAAAGCCTGACCTATATTGTGGGGGGAAAGCCTGATCTATATTGTGGGGGGAAAGCCTGACCTATATTGTGAGGAAAGCCTGACCTATATTGTGAGGAAAGCCTGATCTATATTGTGGGGAAAGCCTGATCTATATTGTGGGGAAAGCCTGACCTATATTGTGGGGAAAGCCTGACCTATATAATGGGGGAAAGCCTGATCTATATTGTGGGGAAAGCCTGACCTATATTGTGGGGAAAGCCTGATCTATATTGTGGGGGAAAGCCTGATCTATATTGTGGGGGAAAGCCTGACCTATATTGTGGGGGGAAAGCCTGACCTATATTGTGTGGGGAAAGCCTGATCTATATTGTGGGGGAAAGCCTGACCTATATTGTGGGGGGAAAGCCTGACCTATATTGTGTGGGGAAAGCCTGATCTATATTGTGGGGGAAAGCCTGACCTATATTGTGGGGGGAAAGCCTGACCTATATTGTGTGGGGAAAGCCTGACCTATATTGTGGGGGGAAAGCCTGACCTATATTGTTGGGGAAGCCTGACCTATATTGTGTGGGGAAAGCCTGATCTATATTGTGGGGGAAAGCCTGACCTATATTGTGGGGGGAAAGCCTGACCTATATTGTGGGGGGAAAGCATGACCTATATAATGGGGGGAAATCCTGATCTATATTGTGGGGGGAAAGCCTGACCTATATTGTGGGGGAAAGCCTGACCTATATTGTGGGGAAAGCCTGACCTATATTGTGGGGGAAAGCCTGACCTATATTGTGGGGGAAAGCCTGACCTATATTGTGGGGGGAAAGCCTGATCTATATTGTGGGGAAAGCCTGATCTATATTGTGGGGGGAAAGCCTGACCTATATTGTGGGGGAAAGCCTGACCTATATTGTGGGGGAAAGCCTGACCTATATTGTGGGGAAAGCCTGACCTATATTGTGAGGAAAGCCTGACCTATATTGTGGGGGAAAGCCTGACCTATATTGTGTGGGAAAGCCTGACCTATATTGTGGGGGAAAGCCTGACCTATATTGTGGGGGAAAGCCTGACCTATATTGTGGGGGGAAAGCCTGACCTATATTGTGTGGAAAGCCTGATCTATATTGTGGGGGGAAAGTCTGACCTATATTGTGGGGGGAAAGCCTGACCTATATTGTGGGGGAAAGCCTGATCTATATTGTGGGGAGAAAGCCTGACCTATATTGTGGGGGAAAGCCTGACCTATATTGTGGGGAAAGCCTGACCTATATTGTGGGGGAAAGCCTGACCTATATTGTGGGGGAAAGCCTGACCTATATTGTGGGGGAAAGCCTGATCTATATTGTGGGGAAAGCCTGACCTATATTGTGGGGAAAGCCTGACCTATATTGTGGGGGAAAGCCTGACCTATATTGTGGGGGAAAGCCTGACCTATATTGTGGGGGAAAGCCTGACCTATATTGTGGGGGAAAGCCTGACCTATATTGTGGGGGGAAAGCCTGACCTATATTGTGTGGAAAGCCTGATCTATATTGTGGGGGGAAAGTCTGACCTATATTGTGGGGGGAAAGCCTGACCTATATTGTGGGGGAAAGCCTGATCTATATTGTGGGGAGAAAGCCTGACCTATATTGTGGGGGAAAGCCTGACCTATATTGTGGGGAAAGCCTGACCTATATTGTGGGGGAAAGCCTGACCTATATTGTGGGGGAAAGCCTGACCTATATTGTGGGGGAAAGCCTGACCTATATTGTGGGGAAAGCCTGACCTATATTGTGAGGAAAGCCTGACCTATATTGTGGGGGAAAGCCTGACCTATATTGTGTGGGAAAGCCTGACCTATATTGTGGGGGAAAGCCTGACCTATATTGTGGGGGAAAGCCTGACCTATATTGTGGGGGGAAAGCCTGACCTATATTGTGTGGAAAGCCTGATCTATATTGTGGGGGGAAAGTCTGACCTATATTGTGGGGGGAAAGCCTGACCTATATTGTGGGGGGAAAGCCTGATCTATATTGTGGGGAGAAAGCCTGACCTATATTGTGGGGGAAAGCCTGACCTATATTGTGGGGAAAGCCTGACCTATATTGTGGGGGAAAGCCTGACCTATATTGTGGGGGAAAGCCTGACCTATATTGTGGGGGAAAGCCTGATCTATATTGTGGGGAAAGCCTGACCTATATTGTGGGGAAAGCCTGACCTATATTGTGGGGGAAAGCCTGACCTATATTGTGGGGGAAAGCCTGACCTATATTGTGGGGAAAACCTGACCTATATTGTGGGGGAAAGCCTGACCTATATTGTGGGGGAAAGCCTGACCTATATTGTTGGGGAAGCCTGACCTATATTGTGGGGAAAGCCTGATCTATATTGTTGGGGAAGCCTGACCTATATTGTGGGGGAAAGCCTGACCTATATTGTTGGGGAAGCCTGACCTATATTGTGGGGGAAAGCCTGACCTATATTGTGGGGGAAAGCCTGACCTATATTGTGGGGGAAAGCCTGACCTATATTGTGGGGGGAAAGCCTGACCTATATTGTGGGGAAAGCCTGACCTATATTGTGGGGGGAAAGCCTGACCTATATTGTGGGGAAAGCCTGACCTATATTGTGGGGGAAAGCCTGACCTATATTGTTGGGGAAGCCTGACCTATATTGTGGGGAAAGCCTGATCTATATTGTTGGGGAAGCCTGACCTATATTGTGGGGAAAAGCCTGACCTATATTGTGGGGGAAAGCCTGACCTATATTGTGGGGAAAAGCCTGACCTATATTGTGGGGGAAAGCCTGACCTATATTGTGGGGGAAAGCCTGACCTATATTGTGGGGGAAAGCCTGACCTATATTGTGGGGAAGCCTGACCTATATTGTGGGGAAGCCTGACCTATATTGTGGGGGGAAATCCTGATCTATATTGTTGGGGAAAGCCTGACCTATATTGTGGGGGAAAGCCTGACCTATATTGTGGGGAAAGCCTGACCTATATAATGGGGGAAAGCCTGACCTATATTGTGGGGAAAGCCTGACCTATATTGTGGGGAAAAGCCTGACCTATATTGTGGGGAAAGCCTGACCTATATAATGGGGGAAAGCCTGACCTATATTGTGGGGGGAAAGCCTGACCTATATTGTGGGGAAAGCCTGACCTATATTGTGGGGGAAAGCCTGACCTATATTGTGGGGAAAGCCTGACCTATATTGTGGGGAAAGCCTGATCTATATTGTGGGGGAAAGCCTGATCTATATTGTGGGGGGAAAGCCTGACCTATATTGTGGGGAAAGCCTGACCTATATTGTGGGGAAAGCCTGATCTATATTGTGGGGGAAAGCCTGATCTATATTGTGGAGTTCTATGATTTATATTGAATTGACCTGTTTTTAAGCTGCACTTGTATCCTTATCACAGGGAGGGAGAGCACAGGGACCGGCCTAGTTTAGGGTCAGCTTCCTGTCAGGGGCATCTGCTATTTAGGATGGTGATCCCGAGTTAGACTTATAGGGCAATCCAGATTACCAGTGTGTGAGAGGCCATATTAGGGTAAGCATGACCTATTACCGGGGCTCCTCTATATTCCTCATGAGCTTATACCTGACTGTATGGCTGTCTCACCTGTGATATCCCAGCGTACTATTATCTCTCATCCATTCTGCAACTACTGAATCCCGGTAAGATCCGTCTGTTATTATATATATGGGGCCGCCGTGTCTGTAAGTGCTTATGTATATGGATGTCTGATAGGATTATGCGGAGACATTTGCACAGATCTGGACTTTATATTTAGGATATTTTTTAACTGACCTGATTAATAATTATATTTTAGGTCTGACGAGCACATTATGTGGATTCTGAGATATTGTTTAGTTGGAGATAATCTATATGTGTTTGGAACGTTGACGGTTTCGTAGGCCCTTTCTATTGGATCACATTTTGTCACAACCACAAACTTCAATGTATTTCTTGAGATTTTCAGTGATAACAACACAAAGTATCAGATAATTGTGAAGAGGAAGGAAAATGATACAAAGTTATCAAATCTGTAATCCAATAAACATCTGACAAGTGTGACGTGCAAAAGTCTTCAGCCCCCTATAGCAATACTTTGTAGAGCTCCTTTGGCCACAATTCCAGCTCCAAGTCTTTTGGGCTCGGTCTCTTCCAGCTTTGCACATCTAGAGATGAGATTTCTGCCTCTTCTTCTTCTTCGCAGCCAGATTGGATGGAGCGTCTGTGATCAGTAATTCTCATGTCCTGCCACAGATGCTCAATGGGATTTGGGCCTGGACTGTGACTGGGCCGTTCTAACCCCGGAATATTCTGTCATCTAAACCTTCCCCTGAGCTCGGGCCGGAGGTTTAGGGTCATTGTCTTGCTGGAATCTACTTCCCAGTCTTGTCTTTTGCAGCCTCCAGTCTCAGGTTTTCTTCCAGGATTGGCCTGTATTTAGCTCCCTCCATCTTGCTATCCCCTCTGAGCAGCTTCCCTGTCCCCCCAGCATGATGCTGCCCCCTATGTGTCACAGTGGGGATGACGGGGTGCTCAGGCGGATGAGCAGGGTTACTTTGTATTTAGGCCATGACGTTCCCCTTTGGTCTCCTCTGAGCAGAGCTCCTTCTCCCACATGTTTGCTGTGCCCCCTATATGACTTGTGGCCATAAACTGCAGACGCCACTTCTTATGTCTTTCTTACAACAATGGTTTCCTTCTTGCCGCTCCTCCATATAGATTGGCAGATTTGTGGGGTGCGCAGTGACTTCTAGTTGTCCTGTGGACAGATTCTCCCTGTACCTGAGGATTTCTGCAGCTCCTCCACAGTGACCATGGGCCTCTTGGCTGCAACTCTGACCAGCGCTCTCCTTGCTCGGTGATCTGGTAGTTTAGGTGGACGGCCATGTCTTGGTAGGTTTGCAGTTGTAGAATACTTTTTCCATTTTTGGATGATGGATTGAGCAGCGCTCCTTGGGAGATGTATTTATAACCTCACCCTGCTTTACACTTCTCCAGAGCTTTATCTCTGAGCTGTCTGGTGTGTTCCTTGGTCTTCATGATGCTGTTTGTTCACTAGTGTTCTCTAACAAACCACTGAGGCCTTCACAGAACAGGAGTATTTATACTGAGACTACATCACACACAGCCGGACTCTATTAACTCATTAAGTGATTGTAATTGTGATTGGTAATTGTGTGCACTGGATATTATTTAGGGGTATCAGAGTACAGGGGGCTGAAGACTTTTGCACATCACACTTGTCAGATGTTTATTGGATTACAGATTTGATAACTTTGTATCATTTTCCTTCCTCTTCACAATTATCTGATACTTTGTGTTGTTATCACTGAAAATCTCAAGAAATACATTGAAGTTTGTGGTTGTGACAAAATGTGACAAAGGTCAAGGGGTGTGAAGACTTTTACAAGACACTGTATATACATCTCTCTATAGAGTGTAGTTAGCACACGCTCATATATAATCTATAGTCAGTGGTACAAACATTACATATATAGATGGCTCCCTCTCATCTCCTCGGCTTGTCTTCTATTCACTGCTGTTATATCCATAGACATGTCCCTATATAATATCTCACCTATGTAGGACTGATATACAGTGTATAGAGGCCACGCCTCCGGCTCCTCCCACACACACAGACTCGGTCACAGCCGACGCCTCAGGCTCTTTGTAAAAGCCCGCTGATGACGTCATATCACGTGACATAGAGTTCAGCAGCTGCAACTGCGCAGATATATCACGTGACCGGATAGCAGTAAGCGATCATTGGACGGATACAGTGACGTCACACGTGAGCCGGAAGAGAATCCACGTGGGCTGCGGACCAGTAAGTAAACATGAGGGAAGGGAGAACAGAACCGGAGGGGAGCCGTATAATCGGGAGACCACCCCCCCATAATTATATAGTAACCGAGAGACCCCCCAATCATATAATAACCGAGAGACCCCCCTAATTATATAATAACCGAGAGACCCCCCTAATTATATAATAACCGAGACCCCCCCTAATTATATAATAACCGAGAGACCCCCCTAATCATATAATAACCGAGAGACCCCTCCTAATTATATAATAACCGAGACCCGCCTAATCATATAATAACTGAGACCCCCCCAATCATATAATAACCGAGAGACCCCTCCAATCATATAATAACCGAGACCCCCCTAATTATATAATAACCGAGAGACCCCCCCCAATCATATAATAACCGAGAGACCCCCCCAATCATATAATAACCGAGACCCGCCTAATCATATAATAACCGAGAGACCCCCCTAATCATATAATAACCGAGAGACCCCCCTAATCATATAATAACCGAGAGACCCCTCCTAATTATATAATAACCGAGACCCGCCTAATCATATAATAACTGAGACCCCCCCAATCATATAATAACCGAGACCCCCCCCAATCATATAATAACCGAGAGACCCCTCCTAATTATATAATAACTGAGACCCCCCCTAATCATATAATAACCGAGAGACCCCCCCAATCATATAATAACCAAGAGAACCCCCCAATCATATAATAACTGAGAGACCCCTCCTAATTATATAATAACCGAGAGACCCCTCCTAATTATATAATAACTGAGACCCCCCTAATCATATAATAACCGAGAGACCCCCCCAATCATATAATAACCAAGAGAACCCCCCAATCATATAATAACCGAGAGACCCCTCCTAATTATATAATAACTGAGACCCCCCCAATCATATAATAACCGAGACCCCCCTAATCATATAATAACCGAGAGACCCCCCCAATCATATAATAACCGAGAGACCCCCCAATCATATAATAACCGAGAGACCCCCCAATCATATAATAACCGAGAGACCCCCCCAATCATATAATAACCGAGAGACCCCCCTAATCACATAATAACCGAGACACTCCCATCATATAATAACCGAGAGACCTCCTAATTATATAACCGAAACCCCCTAATTATATAATAACTGAGACCCCCCTAATCATATAATAACCGAGAGACCCCCCCAATCATATAATAACCGAGAGACCCCTCCTAATTATATAATAACCGAGAGACCTCCTAATTATATAATAACCGAGAGACCACCCCAATCATATAATAACCGAGAGACCCCTCCTAATTATATAATAACTGAGACCCCCCAATCATATAATAACCGAGACCCCCCTAATCATATAATATCCGAGAGACCCCCCAATCATATAATAACCGAGAGACCCCCCAATCATATAACCGAGAGACCCCCCAATCATATAATAACCGAGAGCCCCCCCTAATCATATAATAACCGAGAGACCCCCCCAATCATATAATAACCGAGAGACCCCCCCCTAATCACATAATAACCGAGAGACCCCCCTAATTATATAATAACCGAGACCCCCCTAATCATATAATAACCGAGAGACCCCCCAATCATATAATAACCGAGAGACCCCCCCAATCATATAATAACCGAGAGACCCCTCCTAATTATATAATAACTGAGAGACCCCCCCAATCATATAATAACCGAAACCCCCCTAATCATAAATAATAACCGAGAGACCCCCCCAATCATATAATAACCGAGAGACCCCCCCAATCATATAATAACCGAGAGACCTCCTAATTATATAATAACCGAGAGACCCCTCCAATCATATAATAACCGAGAGACCCACCCTAATCATATAATAACCGAGTAACCGAGAGACCCCCCTAATCACATAATAACCGAGAGACCCCCCCTAATCATATAATAACCGAGAGACCCCCCCAATCATATGATAACTGAGAGACCCCTCCTAATTATATAATAACCGAGAGACCCCTCCTAATTATATAATAACCGAGACCCCCCCCCCTAATCATATAATAACCGAGACCCCCCCAATCATATAATAACCGAGAGACCCCCCAATCATATAATAACCGAGAGACCCCCCCAATCATATAATAACCGAGAGGCCCCCCCAATCATATAATAACTGAGAGACCCCCCAATCATATAATAACCGAGAGACCCCCCCAATCATATAATAACCGAGAGACCCCCCCATCATATAATAACCGAGAGACCTCCTAATTATATAATAACCGAGAGACCCCCCTAATCATATAATAACCGAGAGACCCCCCAATCATATAATAACCGAGAGACCCCCCAATCATATAATAACCGAGAGACCCCCCAATCATATAATAACCGAGAGACCCCCCCAATCATATAATAACCGAGAGACCCCCCCAATCATATAATAACCGAGAGACCCCCATCATATAATAACCGAGAGACCTCCTAATTATATAATAACCGAGAGACCCCTCCTAATTATATAATAACCGAGAGACCCCCCTAATCATATAATAACCGAGAGACCCCTCCTAATTATATAATAACCGAGAGACCCCCCCAATCATATAATAACCGAGAGACCCCCCCCAATCATATAATAACCGAGAGACCTCCTAATTATATAATAACCGAGACCCCCCTAATCACATAATAACCGAGAGACCCCCCTAATTATATAACCGAGACCCCCCTAATTATATAATAACCGATAAACCCCCCTAATCATATAATAACCGAGAGACCCCCCAATCATATAATAACCGAGAGACCCCTCCTAATTATATAATAACCGAGAGACCTCTTAATTATATAATAACCGAGAGACCCCTCCTAATTATATAATAACCGAGACCCCCCCTAATCATATAATAACCGAGACCCCCCCCAATCATATAATAACCGAGAGACCCCCCCAATCATATAATAACCGAGAGACCCCCCAATCATATAATAACCGAGAGACCCCCCCAATCATATAATAACCGATAGACCCCCCAATCATATAATAACCGAGACCCCCCCAATCATATAATAACCGAGAGACCCCCCAATCATATAATAACCGAGAGACCCCCCCCAATCATATAATAACCGAGAGACCCCCCCATCATATAATAACCGAGAGACCTCCTAATTATATAACAGAGAGACCCCCCTAATTATATAATAACCGAGAGACCCCCCTAATCATATAATAACAGAGAGACCCCTCCTAATTATATAATAACCGAGAGACCCCCCCAATCATATAATAACCGAGAGACCCCCCAATCATATAATAACCGAGAGACCCCCTAATCACATAATAACCGAGAGACCCCCCTAATTATATAACCGAGACCCCCCTAATTATATAATAACCGAGAAACCCCCCTAATCATATAATAACCGAGAGACCCCCCTAATTATGTAACCGAGAGACCCCTCCTAATTATATAATAACCGAGAGACCTCTTAATTATATAATAACTGAGAGACCCCTCCTAATTATATAATAACCGAGAGACCCCCCCAATCATATAATAACCGAGAGACCCCCCAATCATATAATAACCGAGAGACCCCCCTAATCACATAATAACCGAGAGACCCCCCTAATTATATAACCGAGACCCCCCTAATTATATAATAACCGATAAACCCCCCTAATCATATAATAACCGAGAGACCCCCCAATCATATAATAACCGAGAGACCCCTCCTAATTATATAATAACCGAGAGACCTCTTAATTATATAATAACCGAGAGACCCCTCCTAATTATATAATAACCGAGACCCCCCCTAATCATATAATAACCGAGACCCCCCCAATCATATAATAACCGAGAGACCCCCCCAATCATATAATAACCGAGAGACCCCCCAATCATATAATAACCGAGAGACCCCCCCCAATCATATAATAACCGAGAGACCCCCCCAATCATATAATAACCAAGACCCCCCAATCATATAATAACCGAGAGACCCCCCAATCATATAATAACCGAGAGACCCCCCCAATCATATAATAACCGAGAGACCCCCCCATCATATAATAACCGAGAGACCTCCTAATTATATAACAGAGAGACCCCCCTAATTATATAATAACCGAGAGAGCCCCCCTAATCATATAATAACAGAGAGACCCCTCCTAATTATATAATAACCGAGAGACCCCCCCCAATCATATAATAACCGAGAGACCCCCCAATCATATAATAACCGAGAGACCCCCCAATCATATAATAACCGAGAGACCCCCTAATCACATAATAACCGAGAGACCCCCCCTAATTATATAATAACCGAGAAACCCCCCTAATCATATAATAACCGAGAGACCCCTCAATCATATAATAACCGAGAGACCCCCTAATCACATATAACCGAGAGACCCCCCTAATTATATAACCGAGACCCCCCTAATTATATAATAACCGAGAAACCCCCCTAATCATATAATAACCGAGAGACCCCCCTAATTATGTAACCGAGAGACCCCTCCTAATTATATAATAACCGAGAGACCTCTTAATTATATAATAACCGAGAGACCCCTCCTAATTATATAATAACCGAGAGACCCCCCCCAATCATATAATAACCGAGAGACCCCCCTAATCACATAATAACCGAGAGACCCCCCTAATTATATAACCGAGACCCCCCTAATTATATAATAACCGAGAAACCCCCCTAATCATATAATAACCGAGAGACCCCCCCAATCATATAATAACCGAAACCCCCTAATCATAAATAATAACCGAGAGACCCCCCCAATCATATAATAACCGAGAGACCCCCCCAATCATATAATAACCGAGAGACCTCCTAATTATATAATAACCGAGAGACCCCTCCAATCATATAATAACCGAGAGACCCACCCTAATCATATAATAACCGAGAGACCCCCTAATCACATAATAACCGAGAGACCCCTCCTAATTATATAATAACCGAGAGACCCCCCCAATCATATGATAACCGAGAGACCCCTCCTAATTATATAATAACCGAGAGACCCCTCCTAATTATATAATAACCGAGACCCCCCCTAATCATATAATAACCGAGACCCCCCCAATCATATAATAACCGAGAGACCCCCCAATCATATAATAACCGAGAGACCCCCCCAATCATATAATAACCGAGAGGCCCCCCCAATCATATAATAACTGAGAGACCCCCCAATCATATAATAACCGAGAGACCCCCCCAATCATATAATAACCGAGAGACCCCCCATCATATAATAACCGAGAGACCTCCTAATTATATAATAACCGAGAGACCCCCCTAATCATATAATAACCGAGAGACCCCCCAATCATATAATAACCGAGAGACCCCCAATCATATAATAACCGAGAGACCCCCCCAATCATATAATAACCGAGAGACCCCCATCATATAATAACCGAGAGACCTCCTAATTATATAATAACCGAAAGACCCCTCCTAATTATATAATAACCGAGAGACCCCCCTAATCATATAATAACCGAGAGACCCCTCCTAATTATATAACCGAGAGACCCCCCCAATCATATAATAACCGAGAGACCCCCCCAATCATATAATAACCGAGAGACCTCCTAATTATATAATAACCGAGACCCCCCTAATCACATAATAACCGAGAGACCCCCCTAATTATATAACCGAGACCCCCCTAATTATATAATAACCGATAAACCCCCCTAATCATATAATAACCGAGAGACCCCCCAATCATATAATAACCGAGAGACCCCTCCTAATTATATAATAACCGAGAGACCCCCCCAATCATATAATAACCGAGAGACCCCCCAATCATATAATAACCGAGAGACCCCCTAATCACATAATAACCGAGAGACCCCCCTAATTATATAACCGAGACCCCCCTAATTATATAATAACCGAGAAACCCCCCTAATCATATAATAACCGAGAGACCCCCCTAATTATGTAACCGAGAGACCCCTCCTAATTATATAATAACCGAGAGACCCCTCCTAATTATATAATAACCGAGAGACCCCCCCAATCATATAATAACCGAGAGACCCCCCTAATCACATAATAACCGAGAGACCCCCCTAATTATATAACCGAGACCCCCCTAATTATATAATAACCGATAAACCCCCTAATCATATAATAACCGAGAGACCCCCCAATCATATAATAACCGAGAGACCCCTCCTAATTATATAATAACCGAGAGACCTCTTAATTATATAATAACCGAGAGACCCCTCCTAATTATATAATAACCGAGACCCCCCCTAATCATATAATAACCGAGACCCCCCAATCATATAATAACCGAGAGACCCCCCCAATCATATAATAACCGAGAGACCCCCCAATCATATAATAACCGAGAGACCCCCCCCCAATCATATAATAACCGAGAGACCCCCCCAATCATATAATAACCAAGACCCCCAATCATATAATAACCGAGAGACCCCCCAATCATATAATAACCGAGAGACCCCCCCCAATCATATAATAACCGAGAGACCCCCCCATCATATAATAACCGAGAGACCTCCTAATTATATAACAGAGAGACCCCCCTAATTATATAATAACCGAGAGACCCCCCTAATCATATAATAACAGAGAGACCCCTCCTAATTATATAATAACCGAGAGACCTCCCCAATCATATAATAACCGAGAGACCCCCCAATCATATAATAACCGAGCGACCCCTCCTAATTATATAATAACCGAGAGACCTCCCCAATCATATAATAACCGAGAGACCCCCCAATCATATAATAACCGAGAGACCCCCCAATCATATAATAACCGAGAGACCCCCCCAATCATATAATAACCGAGAGACCCCCTAATCACATAATAACCGAGAGACCCCCCTAATTATATAACCGAGACCCCCCTAATTATATAATAACCGAGAAACCCCCCTAATCATATAATAACCGAGAGACCCCCCAATCATATAATAACCGAGAGACCCCCTAATCACATAATAACCGAGAGACCCCCCTAATTATATAACCGAGACCCCCCTAATTATATAATAACCGAGAAACCCCCCTAATCATATAATAACCGAGAGACCCCCCTAATTATGTAACCGAGAGACCCCTCCTAATTATATAATAACCGAGAGACCTCTTAATTATATAATAACCGAGAGACCCCTCCTAATTATATAATAACCGAGAGACCCCCCCAATCATATAATAACCGAGAGACCCCCCTAATCACATAATAACCGAGAGACCCCCCTAATTATATAACCGAGACCCCCCTAATTATATAATAACCGAGAAACCCCCCTAATCATATAATAACCGAGAGACCCCCCCAATCATATAATAACCGAGAGACCCCTCCTAATTATATAATAACCGAGACCCCCCTAATCATATAATAACCGAGACCCCCTTAATCATATAATAACCGAGAGACCCCCTCAATCATATAATAACCGAGAGACCCCCCAATCATACAATAACCGAGAGACCCCCTCAATCATATAATAACCGAGACCCCCCAATCATATAATAACCGAGAGACCCCCCAATCATATAATAACCGAGAGACCCCCCAATCATATAATAACCGAGAGACCCCCCCAATCATATAATAACCGAGAGACCCCCCCAATCATATAATAACCGAGAGACCCCCCCAATCATATAATAACCGAGAGACCCCCCTAATCACATAATAACCGAGAGACCCCCCTAATTATATAACCGAGACCCCCCTAATTATATAATAACCGTGAAACCCCCCTAATCATATAATAACCGAGAGACCCCCCCAATCATATAATAACCGAGAGACCCCTCCTAATTATATAATAACCGAGACCCCTCCTAATTATATAATAACCGAGACCCCCCTAATCATATAATAACCGAGACCCCCCTTAATCATATAATAACCGAGAGACCCCCTCAATCATATAATAACCGAGAGACCCCCCCAATCATACAATAACCGAGAGACCCCCTCAATCATATAATAACCGAGACCCCCCAATCATATAATAACCGAGAGACCCCCCAATCATATAATAACCGAGAGACCCCCCAATCATATAATAACCGAGAGACCCCCCCCTAATCATATAATAACCGAGACCCCTCCTAATTATATAATAACCGAGAGACCCCCCTAATCATATAATAACCGAGAGACCCCCCTAATCATATAATAACCGAGAGACCCCCCTAATCACATAATAACCGAGAGACCCCCCTAATTATATAACCGAGACCCCCCTAATTATATAATAACCGATAAACCCCCCTAATCATATAATAACCGAGAGACCCCCCAATCATATAATAACCGAGAGACCCCTCCTAATTATATAATAACCGAGAGACCTCTTAATTATATAATAACCGAGAGACCCCTCCTAATTATATAATAACCGAGACCCCCCCTAATCATATAATAACCCGAGACCCCCCAATCATATAATAACCGAGAGACCCCCCCAATCATATAATAACCGAGAGACCCCCCAATCATATAATAACCGAGAGACCCCCCCAATCATATAATAACCAAGACCCCCCAATCATATAATAACCGAGAGACCCCCCAATCATATAATAACCGAGAGACCCCCCCCAATCATATAATAACCGAGAGACCCCCCCATCATATAATAACCGAGAGACCTCCTAATTATATAACAGAGAGACCCCCCTAATTATATAATAACCGAGAGACCCCCCTAATCATATAATAACAGAGAGACCCCTCCTAATTATATAATAACCGAGAGACCCCCCCCAATCATATAATAACCGAGAGACCCTCCAATCATATAATAACCGAGAGACCCCCCAATCATATAATAACCGAGAGACCCCCTAATCACATAATAACCGAGAGACCCCCCTAATTATATAACCGAGACCCCCCTAATTATATAATAACCGAGAAACCCCCCTAATCATATAATAACCGAGAGACCCCCCAATCATATAATAACCGAGAGACCCCCTAATCACATAATAACCGAGAGACCCCCCTAATTATATAACCGAGACCCCCCTAATTATATAATAACCGAGAAACCCCCTAATCATATAATAACCGAGAGACCCCCCTAATTATGTAACCGAGAGACCCCTCCTAATTATATAATAACCGAGAGACCTCTTAATTATATAATAACCGAGAGACCCCTCCTAATTATATAATAACCGAGAGACCCCCCCCAATCATATAATAACCGAGAGACCCCTCCTAATTATATAATAACCGAGACCCCCCTAATCATATAATAACCGAGACCCCCTTAATCATATAATAACCGAGAGACCCCCTCAATCATATAATAACCGAGAGACCCCCCAATCATACAATAACCGAGAGACCCCCTCAATCATATAATAACCGAGACCCCCCAATCATATAATAACCGAGAGACCCCCCAATCATATAATAACCGAGAGACCCCCCCAATCATATAATAACCGAGAGACCCCCCCAATCATATAATAACCGAGAGACCCCCCCAATCATATAATAACCGAGAGACCCCCTAATCACATAATAACCGAGAGACCCCCCTAATTATATAACCGAGACCCCCCTAATTATATAATAACCGAGAAACCCCCCTAATCATATAATAACCGAGACCCCCCTTAATCATATAATAACCGAGAGACCCCCTCAATCATATAATAACCGAGAGACCCCCCAATCATACAATAACCGAGAGACCCCCTCAATCATATAATAACCGAGACCCCCCAATCATATAATAACCGAGAGACCCCCCAATCATATAATAACCGAGAGACCCCCCAATCATATAATAACCGAGAGACCCCCCCTAATCATATAATAACCGAGACCCCTCCTAATTATATAATAACCGAGAGACCCCCCTAATCATATAATAACCGAGAGACCCCCCTAATCATATAATAACCGAGAGACCCCCCTAATCATATAATAACCGACAGACCCCCCCAATCATATAATAACCGAGAGACCCCTCCTAATTATATAATAACCGAGAGACCCCCCCCAATCATATAATAACCGAGACCCCCCTAATCATATAATAACCGAGAGACCCCCTCAATCATATAATAACCGAGAGACCCCCCCCAATCATATAATAACCGAGAGACCCCCCAATCATATAATAACCGAGACCCCCTCAATCATATAATAACCGAGAGACCCCCCCCTATCATATAATAACCGAGAGACCTCTCCTAATTATATAACCGAGACCCCCCTAATTATATAATAACCGAAAGACCCCCCCTAATCATATAATAACCGAGAGACCCCCCCCAATCATATAATAACCGAGAGACCCCCCTAATCATATAATAACAGAGAGACCCCCTTATTATATAATAAGAGAGACCCCTCCTAATTATATAACCGAGACCCCCTAATCATATAATAACTGAGACCCCCCTAATTATATAATAACCGAGAGACCCCCCTAATTATATAATAACCGAGAGACCCCCCCCCTAATTATATAATAACCGAGACCCCCCTAATCATATAATAACCGAGAGACCCCCCAATCATATAATAACCGAGAGACCTCCTAATTATATAATAACCGAGACCCCCCCCCCAATCATATAATAACCCAGACCCCCTAATCATATAATAACCGGGACCCCCCCCAATCATATAATAACCGAGAGACCTCCTAATTATATAATAACCGAGAGACCCCCCCAATTATATAATAACCGCCCCTTGTCCTCAGTCTTTGCTCCCTTCGGCCGCCCCTTGTCCTCAGTCTTTGCTCCCTTCGGCCGCCCCTTGTCCTCAGTCTTTGCTCCCTTCGGCCTCCATTGTCCTCAGTCTTTGCTCCCTTCGGCCTCCCATTGTCCTCAGTCTTTGCTCCCTTCGGCCGCCCCTTGTCCTCAGTCTTTGCTCCCTTCGGCCGCCCCTTGTCCTCAGTCTTTGCTCCCTTCGGCCGCCCCTTGTCCTCAGTCTTTGCTCCCTTCGGCCGCCCCTTGTCCTCAGTCTTTGCTCCCTTCGGCCGCCCCTTGTCCTCAGTCTTTGCTCCCTTCGGCCGCCCCTTGTCCTCAGTCTTTGCTCCCTTCGGCCGCCCCTTGTCCTCAGTCTTTGCTCCCTTCGGCCGCCCCTTGTCCTCAGTCTTTGCTCCCTTCGGCCGCCCCTTGTCCTCAGTCTTTGCTCCCTTCGGCCGCCCCTTGTCCTCAGTCTTTGCTCCCATCGGCCGCCCCTTGTCTTCATCTTTGCTGTTGCTCTTCCTCAGGTTGCTGTTTATGGATCCGGCGCTCTGCTCTGAGTTCCTGTCTTTCCTGAGCCCTGGCACCCGGGCGGATGTGAAGAGTCAGGCTCTGGAGTATGTATTGGGTGTGAGCGCCACACCTGAGGGTAGGCGGAGCCTGTGTGACCTGCCGGGATTACTGCGTGCTGTGCTGGATGTGACCTCTGACCCATCACCCCCAGTGGTCCAGGATTCTTACCACATATTGGTGAATTTGACCTCTGACCCTTGCACTCACCGTGCTCTGTTGGACATCCCTGCTCTGCTCCCCACACTGACAGAGCGCCTGACTGACCCCCACTATGTGTACGCCGACTCTGTGTGCACTGCGCTCTGCAACCTGAGCCGCGAGGAGACGTCCTGCCGTGCCGTGGTCTCCACCCTGAGTGTGCACGGACTCAATAAGCTGCTGGAGATGATCTGTATCCCCAAATACAATGCAGCGGCCCCCCTCCACTACCTGGGGCCCCTGATGTGTAACCTGACGCAGCTGAGTGAGGGACGCAGCTTTATACTGGACCCAACCAGGTGAGCGGCGGCGGTGCCCTGTGCAAGTAACAACATGGCGTCCCATGTACCCCCCCACATAACATGGCGTCCCATGTACCCCCCCCACATAACATGACGTCCCATGTACCCCCCACATAACATGGCGTCCCATGTACCCCCCCCACATAACATGGCGTCCCATGTACCCCCCACATAACATGGCGTCCCATGTACCCCCCCCCCACATAACATGGCGTCCCATGTACCCCCCCCACATAACATGACGTCCCATGTACCCCCCCACATAACATGGCGTCCCATGTACCCCCCCCACATAACATGGCGTCCCATGTACCCCCCCACATAACATGACGTCCCATGTACCCCCCCCACATAACATGGCGTCCCATGTACCCCCCCACATAACATGGCGTCCCATGTACCCCCCACATAACATGGCGTCCCATGTACCCCCCCCCCCACATAACATGGCGTCCCATGTACCCCCCCCCACATAACATGACGTCCCATGTACCCCCCCACATAACATGGCGTCCCATGTACCCCCCCCACATAACATGACGTCCCATGTACCCCCCCCACATAACATGGCGTCCCATGTACCCCCCCCACATAACATGGCGTCCCATGTACCCCCCCACATAACATGACGTCCCATGTACCCCCCCACATAACATGGCGTCCCATGTACCCCCCCCACATAACATGGCGTCCCATGTACCCCCCCACATAACATGGCGTCCCATGTACCCCCCCCACATAACACATAACATGGCGTCCCATGTACCCCCCCCACATAACATGACGTCCCATGTACCCCCCCCACATAACATGGCGTCCCATGTACCCCCCCCACATAACATGGCGTCCCATGTACCCCCCACATAACATGGCGTCCCATGTACCCCCCCCACATAACATGGCGTCCCATGTACCCCCCCCCACATAACATGGCGTCCCATGTACCCCCCCCACATAACATGGCGTCCCATGTACCCCCCCCCACATAACATGACGTCCCATGTACATGGCTTGTAGTGCAGGTATATATAGCTACATATATACGTCTGTATATTATTTGTGTCACCCCCTAGGTGTGTTCTGCAGCGTCTTCTCCCGTACACTCACCTCCAGGGCTCGGTTGTGCGCAGAGGTGGCATTGTGGGGATCCTGAGGAACTGCTGCTTCAATCACAGTGAGTTATAATGGCCCCTACGTGCGGGGTGAGGGCTGCCCCGGCAGCACAGGGCTGCGTGCGCGGTGAGGGCCGCCCCGGCAGCACAGTGCCGGCCCCGGCAGGGTCGTGTGCGCAGTGAGGGCTGCCCCGGCAGCACAGTGCCGGCCCCGGTAGGGCCGCGTGCGTGGTGAGGGCTGCCCCGGTGTGAAAGATCCTCCGTGCACCAACACCGCTTTGGCCACACCTGAGTCCTCTTTCATATAAAAACCACACTCACCGCCAGTGAGTGCCGGGTCCACAAGATAAATACAAGACAAGCTTTCTAAATTTTATATATTTATTAACCCCTAAATGGGTCGGTATTAACATCTAACACATACAGTTCAGAACAGATATGCAGATATATGCAAGCATTAACAGTTACTAGTTACAAGATACAGTACAAATAAAATAAAAGGGATTAAAGGTGAAATGATTACTTTACCACACATGTCCTTGATGTGGTTCTATAGTCCAACACTCACACATGCTCTGTCATGTGTGAATAACCAGTGGAGGCTTCTTAGTATGTGGCATCAATACAACAATCCAGCCTGCATGCTCTTCACAGTGGTCTGTCTGTAATATCCTGTAGTCTGTCTGTAAAACTTCTCATAGTGTTCTCTTGTAGTCCCAGCACAATCTCCTCCCACTGACCTCTTACCTCATCTTATATACTCTTTATGCCACCTCCCAGAATGAGGTCACCGGCGACAGCAAGTCTGATTGACTAATGCACTCAAGTCCAGATTCTTTGTATTGAGCTGAGACCAAGTGAAAGGATACAATATTATCAGCCATATCTGATCTACCAGTGCAGACTGGACAATGCATGTTTTTGTTTGATCATTCAGGGCTGTGTAGGAATACAATGGAGCCCTGCTGGGATGGATACAAAGCCCTATTGTTCCAGTCCGGCCACTATTGGCAATATACCTATGAGTAGGCTGTGCACATTATGAGTAAAGAGATACGCTACCCAGAGACCAAAATACAGCTTTGAGTTATAGCCATATTTAAGCAGAATCATCGCATCCGGCAGCACAGTGCCGGCCCTGGTAGGGCCGCGTGCGAGGTGAGTCCAGTACATGAGTGGTTTGGGGTGGTGTACTATGGCGGCACTCTCCATCCTCGCCATTGCACAGTATATGGTCTGGCCGCTCGGCCCTCACCCCCCGCTCTCCTCGTGTGTTGCAGGAGATCACGCCTGGCTGCTCGGGGATGACATTGATTTGCTGCCGTTTCTGCTGCTACCTTTGGCTGGTGGAGAAGAATATGCAGAAGACGAGGTGGAAAGTAAGACAAGATGGCGGAGCCAATGTGGGGGGGAGGGGAGGACTGCCATAGCCACTAGTTGTACTGGGGGCTCCTGGTAAACAGTATTTTTACTGATTTAATCCTTTATTTACATGGAGTTTGTGGGGGGGGGTCTGCCATCTCCTGAGGGTCTCTTTCACTGTCCGTAGTCCTCCCACCCGACCTGCAATATCTCCCAGAGGACAAGAAGCGGGAGCCCGACCCTGACATACGGAAGATGCTGATAGAGTGCCTCCAACTGGTGAGTCCAAGCCAGGGAATCCGGGGCACCAGACTGCCGTGTGGTGGTGGTTAGTGGCCCTGTCCTGTATAGAAGGGGGAGGGGCTTATAAGAGGGTGGGGTATAAGAAGCTTCCTATAGATTTCCCTTTGTAGCCATTTTTGACTTTGACTCGAAAAACTGAAGCAAAATCAGTAATTTTTCCCCAATGTGGAGCCTCGGCCTGAGAGTCAATAGATGAGGAAGGGAGGGCGGCCATAGAAAGTGTCACCGCCCCCAGGCCGTGCACCCCCAATCCCTCAGTGCCCTGTGATCGCCCCGGGCCGTGCACCCCCGATCCCTCAGTGCCCTGTGATCGCCCCGGGCCGTGCACCCCCGATCCCTCAGTGCCCTGTGATCGCCCCGGGCCGTGCACCCCCGATCCCTCAGTGCCCTGTGATCGCCCCGGGCCGTGCACCCCCGATCCCTCAGTGCCCTGTGATCGCCCCGGGCCGTGCACCCCCAATCCCTCAGTGCCATGTGACCGCCCCGGTCTGTTTGTCCCCGATCCCTCAATGCCCTGTGATCGCCCCGGGCCGTGCACCCCCGATCCCTCAGTGCCCTGTGACCGCCCCAGCCATGCAACCACGATCCCTCAGTGCCCTGTGACCGCTTCGGGCCGTGCACCCCCGATCCCTCAGTGCCCTGTGATCGCCCCGTGCCGTGCACCCCCGATCCCTCAGTGCCCTGTGATCGCCCCGTGCCGTGCACCCCCGATCCCTCAGTGCCCTGTGACCGCTTCGGGCTGTGGACCCCCGATCCCTCAGTGCCCTGTGATCGCCCCGTGCCGTGCACCCCCGATCCCTCAGTGCCCTGTGATCGCCCCGGGCCGTGCACCCCCGATCCCTCAGTGCCCTGTGACCGCCCCGGGCCGTGCACCCCCGATCCCTCAGTGCCATGTGACCTCCCCGGGCCGTGCACCCCCCGATCCCTCAGTGCCATGTGACCGCCCCGGGCCGTGCACCCCCGATCCCTCAGTGCCATGTGACCGCCCCGGGCCGTGCACCCCCGATCCCTCAGTGCCATGTGACCGCCCCGGGCCGTGCACCCCCGATCCCTCAGTGCCATGTGACCGCCCCGGGCCGTGCACCCCCCGATCCCTCAGTGCCATGTGACCTCCCCGAGCCGTGCACCCCCGATCCCTCAGTGCCCTGTGACCGCTTCGGGTCATGCACCCCCGATCCCTCAGTGCCATGTGACCGCCCCGAGCCGTGCACCCCCGATCCCTCAGTGCTATGTGATCGCCCTGGGCCGTGCCCAACCAAATCCCTCAGTGCTATGTGATCGCCCTGGGCCGTGCCCAACCCAATCCTTCAGTGCCGTGTGCCCGCCCCGATCCCTCAGTGCCCTGTGACCTCCCCGTGCCGTGCACCCCCGATCCCTCAGTGCCCTGTGATCACCCCGGTCCGTGCACTCCCGATCCCTCAGTGCCCTGTGACCGCCCTGGGCTGTGCCCGCTGCAATCCCTCAGTGCCGTGTGAGCGACCCGATCCCTCAGTGCCGTGTGACCGACCCGATCCCTCAGTGCCGTGTGACCGCCCCGATCCCTCAGTGCTATGTGACCGCCCCGACCCCAGGCCGTGACTCCCAATCCCTCAGTGCCCTGTGACTGCCCTGGGCCGTGCCCGCCCCAATCCCTCAGTGCCGTGTGACCACCCCGATCCCTCAGTGCCCTGTGACCTCCCCGGGCCGTGCACCCCCGATCCCTCAGTGCCCTGTGACCTCCCCGTGCACCCCCGATCCCTCAGTGCCATGTGACCGCCCCGGGCCATGCACCCCCGATCCCTCAGTGCTATGTGACCTCCCCGGGCCGTGCACCCCCGATCCCTCAGTGCCCTGTGACCTCCCCGGGCCATGCACCCCCGATCCCTCAGTGTCCTGTGATCGTCCTGGGCCGTGCACCCCCGATCCCTCAGTGCTATGTGATCGCTCTGATCCCACAGTGCCCTGTGACCTCCCCGGGCCGTGCACCCCCGATCCCTCAGTACCCTGTGACCTCCCTGGGCCGTGCACCCCCGATCCCTCAGTGCTATGTGATCGCTCCGATCCCTCAGTGTCCTGTGATCGCCCTGGGCCGTGCACCCCCGATCCCTCAGTGCTATGTGATCGCTCTGATCCCACAGTGCCCTGTGACCTCCCCGGGCCGTGCACCCCCGATCCCTCAGTGCTATGTGATCGCTCTGATCCCTCAGTGCCCTGTGACCTCCCCGGGCCGTGCACCCCCGATCCCTCAGTGCTATGTGATCGCGCTGATCCCTCAGTGCCCTGTGACCACCCCCGGGCCGTGCACCCCCGATCCCTCAGTGCTATGTGATCGCTCCGATCCCTCAGTGCCCTGTGACCTCCCCGGGCCGTGCACCCCCAATCCCTCAGTGCTCTGTGTCTCTGATTCCTTCAGCTCTGCGCTACCCCAAATGGACGTCGTATCCTTAAAGATCGGGGAACTTACCTAATCCTGAGATCATTGCATTCCTGTGAGAAGGAGGCCGATGTGAAGAGAGCTTGTGAAAAGGTCATCCAGGTGAGCGCCACCTACAGGCTGAAATAACATGAACCTGTGTGACCCCAATGATATTTGCATGGGGAAGGGGGGCGCTATATGCAGTACTGAAATATTAAAGTAACAGAAGCGTCTTGTGTCAGATCCTGATCGGTGACGAGCCTGAGCCTGGACTACAAAACCTGTTAGAAGTGAAGGTGCCCCCGGAGGTGGAGGAGCAGCTAAAGCGACTAGACAAGGAGGAGGAGCAAGAGGCGGAGCAAGTGCAGCAGGAAGAGCAAGCCAAGTGACCCCTCCCCTCCAGCACTTGGGGGGGTCTTCATGAAAACCAAACATGTGACTGAGTGCAGGGCGTAGCTGAGGGGAGAGGCCGCTTATCATGTGACAGGAAGTAGGAAACTGCTTGTTTTATGGGTAAAATATAGTAAATCAACTGTGTTTGTTAAAACAGCTCGCCTCCTCCGCTCTGCAGCCGCCGTCCTCCCCAGCACTGGCACTCAGAGCTGCAGGGTCGTGTCAGTGTATGATCTCATGTATGGTGACCTGAGGGCAGGAGGACATCACTGCTGGATTCACTCACCAGTGTGAACTGTGGCCATCAAACCTGGAAAGTCCGTAGCTGAAGACAAGTCTGGAGCAGACCCCTCCCCTATAAACTACAAGGTTAAAGGGCATCTCCAGTTCTAAATAACTGGTCATACATAACTAGGTGAAAACAAGACACAGATCGCTTTCCTTCTGCCCTTATTCAGCTGCTCCTTATCTATAATCTCCATCTTCGCAGGAGGAGGGTTCTCCAGCCCGCTGGTCTATTGGTTTATTGCCTCATTCTTTGCACTTGTAGCCTCTTAGCTACAACCTAGCAGCGTTAGATTGTCACTGTGGTTAAACTGTGCTCTTCTGAGTCTCTTTTCTGTCCCCCTCCCCTTTTCATAGACTAATATGGAGAAAGTAACTGCCTGGAGAGATTTTAGTGATAAGACGTTACACGGCGTCTTATAGTCACCTGGTTTGTTCGGCAAGAAACAGGGAGGGGGTGCTGTAAAGGGGTTGTCTGAGATTATATAGCGCCCCCACCCTGGCTGCATGTCCTTGTAATCAGTGTGCACTTCTACTTCTCAGCAATCTATCCAATGTTCCTGCGCTGGATTGGGGAGCGGCTGCAGCGGTTCAGGAGTAGAGATGAGGGCGGGGCCTGCATATTTTATAGCCCTCCCTCTTAATCTCAGACAACCCCTTTAAAGGCTCGCACACATCTGTATCTTTAATGTCCTCTCCCGCACACGTCTGGTTTTCTCTGCTCACTGTCACCTATGGGATCAAAGTCTCCGGTGAAAAACAGTAAGAACAGGACAAAACGTGAACAAAACATGGAGGTGTGAACTGTCCTGTAATCAGCAAACTGTAGAGACAGAACCTCCGCCCCTCAGACTGCGCTCACACCCCGTGTGTGTGTATATATCATATCACACCCTATATGGATATATATATATACCACACCTGCATGTGGATCAGTACAGGATAAGTAATGTATGTACACAGTGACTGTACCAGCAGAATAGTGAGCGCAGCTCTGGAGTATAATACAGGATAAGTAATGTAATGTAATGTATGTACACAGTGACTGTACCAGCAGAATAGTGAGCGCAGCTCTGGAGTATAATATAGGATAAGTAATGTATGTACACAGTGACTGTACCAGCAGAATAGTGAGCGCAGCTCTGGAGTATAATACAGGATAAGTAATGTAATGTATGTACACAGTGACTGTACCAGCAGAATAGTGAGCGCAGCTCTGGAGTATAATACAGGATAAGTAATGTAATGTATGTACACAGTGACTGTACCAGCAGAATAGTGAGTGCAGCTCTGGAGTATAATACAGGATGTAACTCAGGATCAGTACAGGATAAGTAATGTAATGTATGTACACAGTGACTGCACCAGCAGAATAGTGAGCGCAGCTCTGGAGTATAATACAGGATGTAACTCAGGATCAGTACAGGATAAGTAATGTAATGTATGTACACAGTGACTGCACCAGCAGAATAGTGAGCGCAGCTCTGGAGTATAATACAGGATGTAACTCAGGATCAGTACAGGATAAGTAATGTAATGTATGTACACAGTGACTGTACCAGCAGAATAGTGAGTGCAGCTCTGGAGTATAATACAGGATAAGTAATGTAATGTATGTACACAGTGACTGTACCAGCAGAATAGTGAGTACAGCTCTGGAGTATAATACAGGATAAGTAATGAAATGTATGTACACAGTGACTGTACCAGCAGAATAGTGAGCGCAGCGCTGGAGTATAATACAGGATAAGTAATGTAATGTATGTACACAGTGACTGTACCAGCAGAATAGTGAGCGCAGCTCTGGAGTATAATACAGGATGTAACTCAGGATCAGTACAGGATAAGTAATGTAATGTATGTACACAGTGACTGCACCAGCAGAATAGTGAGCGCAGCTCTGGAGTATAATACAGGATGTAACTCAGGATCAGTACAGGATAAGTAATGTAATGTATGTACACAGTGACTGCACCAGCAGAATAGTGAGCGCAGCTCTGGAGTATAATACAGGATAAGTAATGTAATGTATGTACACAGTGACTGTACCAGCAGAATAGTGAGCGCAGCTCTGGAGTATAATACAGGATAAGTAATGTAATGTATGTACACAGTGACTGTACCAGCAGAATAGTGAGCGCAGCTCTGGAGTATAATACAGGATAAGTAATGTAATGTATGTACACAGTGACTGTACGAGAAGAATAGTGAGCGCAGCTCTGGAGTATAATACAGGATAAGTAATGTAATGTATGTACACAGTGACTGTACCAGCAGAATAGTGAGCGCAGCTCTAGAGTATAATACAGGATAAGTAATGTATGTACACAGTGACTGTACCAGCAGAATAGTGAGCGCATCTCTGGAGTATAATACAGGATAAGTAATGTAATGTATGTACACAGTGACTGTACCAGCAGAATAGTGAGCGCAGCTCTGGAGTATAATACAGGATGTAACTCAGGATCAGTACAGGATAAGTAATGTATGTACACAGTGACTGTACCAGCAGAATAGTGAGCGCAGCTCTGGAGTATAATACAGGATAAGTAATGTAATGTATGTACACAGTGACTGCACCAGCAGAATAGTGAGCGCAGCTCTGGAGTATAATACAGGATAAGTAATGTAATGTAATGTATGTACACAGTGACTGTACCAGCAGAATAGTGAGCGCAGCTCTAGAGTATAATACAGGATAAGTAATGTATGTACACAGTGACTGTACCAGCAGAATAGTGAGCGCAGCTCTGGAGTATAATACAGGATAAGTAATGTAATGTATGTACACAGTGACTGTACCAGCAGAATAGTGAGCGCAGCTCTGGAGTATAATACAGGATAAGTAATGTAATGTATGTACACAGTGACTGTACCAGCAGAATAGTGAGTACAGCTCTGGAGTATAATACAGGATGTAACTCAGGATCAGTACAGGATAAGTAATGTAATGTATGTACACAGTGACTGCACCAGCAGAATAGTGAGTGCAGCTCTGGGGTATAATACAGGATAAGTAATGTAATGTATGTACACAGTGACTGCACCAGCAGAATAGTGAGCGCAGCTCTGGAGTATAATACAGGATAAGTAATGTAATGTATGTACACAGTGACTGTACGAGCAGAATAGTGAGCGCAGCTCTGGAGTATAATACAGGATAAGTAATGTAATGTATGTACACAGTGACTGCACCAGAAGAATAGTGAGTGCAGCTCTGGAGTATAATACAGGATGTAACTCAGGATCAGTACAGGATAAGTAATGTAATGTATGTACACAGTGACTGCACCAGCAGAATAGTGAGCGCAGCTCTGGAGTATAATACAGGATGTAACTCAGGATCAGTACAGGATAAGTAATGTAATGTATGTACACAGTGACTGCAACAGCAGAATAGTGAGTGCAGCTCTGGAGTATAATACAGGATGTAACTCAGGATCAGTACAGGATAAGTAATGTAATGTATGTACACAGTGACTGTACCAGCAGAATAGTGAGCGCAGCTCTGGAGTATAATACAGGATATAACTCAGGATCAGTACAGGATAAGTAATGTAATGTATGTACACAGTGACTGTACCAGCAGAATAGTGAGCGCAGCTCTGGAGTATAATACAGGATAAGTAATGTAATGTATGTACACAGTGACTGCACCAGCAGAATAGTGAGCGCAGCTCTGGAGTATAATACAGGATATAACTCAGGATCAGTACAGGATAAGTAATGTAATGTATGTACACAGTGACTGCACCAGCAGAATAGTGAGTGCAGCTCTGGAGTATAATACAGGATGTAACTCAGGATCAGTACAGGATAAGTAATGTAATGTATGTACACAGTGACTGTACCAGCAGAATAGTGAGTGCAGCTCTGGGGTATAATACAGGATAAGTAATGTAATGTATGTACACAGTGACTGTACCAGCAGAATAGTGAGCGCAGCTCTGGAGTATAATACAGGATAAGTAATGTAATGTATGTATACAGTGACTGCACCAGCAGAATAGTGAGCACAGCTCTGGAGTATAATACAGGATAAGTAATGTAATGTATGTACACAGTGACTGTACCAGCAGAATAGTGAGCGCAGCTCTGGAGTATAATACAGGATGTAACTCAGGATCAGTACAGGATAAGTAATGTAATGTATGTACACAGTGACTGCACCAGCAGAATAGTGAGTGCAGCTCTGGAGTATAATACAGCACCTCTGGGAGAAGCTGGAACCCCATGAGCCACTGGTGTGCCCCTAATTCGGACGAACAACCAGAAATCTTGCAGATATTTTCCACAATGTTTATGGGGGGGGGGCTTACATATTTTTGGCTCTATAACGTAGCGGAGAAGGATTTCAGTATGAACCTGCGATGTGGCCGGTGGCTGACCTTCAGTGTGAGGATTGATGACATCAGGTGAAGAAACCACACAAGACGGACTGAATAAATAATCCACCTCTATGATCAGTAAAAAACACAACATGATGACATGAGCAGAGGGTGCGAGGCCGGCCGGACCTACCTCCCCCAGACCACCCCCAACCCGCCCACCGGACCTCCCCCAGACCACCCCCGACCCGTCCACCAGACCTCCCCCAGACCGCCTCCTGACCCGCGCCCCCAAGGCGGGGTTATGTACAAGGCACAAGTTCTGCAGATGATGTGCAATGCCCCCGCACTAGACCCCAGGGAAAAGGCACTTAAAGGAGCCGCTGAGAAGTAGGGCTGGCTCTCTGTACAAGGAATTACTTGGGCCCCGGGATAATGGGGCCAACAGCAGCCGGTTTCCTGTCTGTCACTTGCTGCTCTGTTGCGCACTTTGTAGGGGCAGGTTCTCCAGCGCGGATTTACTGATGGTGCCGTAGGCCTGCGTGTAACTGTGCAGAGACGCCTTAGGGTCGCCCGTCGTGCTGACATTGGACGCCCCCTGAAACATCTTCTTACTGAACTTCTGGACAGACCGAACATCACGGGGCGGCACTACGGGAGTGCGCTGGTTCTGTAGGGAACAGAGTGGTAAAACCAGTCACCACCAGTATATAGAGCTCCCCGTCACTCCCAGTATCTCCAGTATAAAGAGCTCCCCGTCACTCCCAGTATATAGAGCTCCCAGTACCACCAGTATATAGAGCTCCCCGTCACTCCCAGTACCACCAGTATATAGAGCTCCCCGTCACTCCCAGTATCTCCAGTATATAGAGCTCCCCGTCACTCCCAGTATATAGAGCTCCCCGTCACTCCCAATACCACCAGTATATAGAGCTCCCCGTCACTCCCAGTATATAGAGCTCCCAGTACCACCAGTATATAGAGCTCCCCGTCACTCCCAGTACCACCAGTATATAGAGCTCCCCGTCACTCCCAGTACCACCAGTATATAGAGCTCCCCGTCACTCCCAGTACCACCAGTATATAGAGCTCCCCGTCACTCCCAGTATCTCCAGTATATAGAGCTCCCCGTCACTCCCAGTATATAGAGCTCCCCGTCACTCCCAATACCACCAGTATATAGAGCTCCCCGTCACTCCCAGTATCTCTAGTATATAGAGCTCCCCGTCACTCCCAGTATCTCCAGTATATAGAGCTCCCCGTCACTCCCAATACCACCAGTATATAGAGCTCCCCGTCACTCCCAGTACCACCAGTATATAGAGCTCCCCGTCACTCCCAGTACCACCAGTATATAGAGCTCCCCGTCACTCCCAGTACCACCAGTATATAGAGCTCCCCGTCACTCCCAGTACCACCAGTATATAGAGCTCCCCGTCACTCCCAGTATCTCCAGTATATAGAGCTCCCCGTCACTCCCAATACCACCAGTATATAGAGCTCCCCGTCACTCCCAGTATCTCCAGTATAAAGAGCTCCCCGTCACTCCCAGTATATAGAGCTCCCAGTACCACCAGTATATAGAGCTCCCCGTCACTCCCAGTACCACCAGTATATAGAGCTCCCCGTCACTCCCAGTATCTCCAGTATATAGAGCTCCCCGTCACTCCCAGTATATAGAGCTCCCCGTCACTCCCAATACCACCAGTATATAGAGCTCCCCGTCACTCCCAGTATATAGAGCTCCCAGTACCACCAGTATATAGAGCTCCCCGTCACTCCCAGTACCACCAGTATATAGAGCTCCCCGTCACTCCCAGTACCACCAGTATATAGAGCTCCCCGTCACTCCCAGTACCACCAGTATATAGAGCTCCCCGTCACTCCCAGTATCTCCAGTATATAGAGCTCCCCGTCACTCCCAGTATATAGAGCTCCCCGTCACTCCCAATACCACCAGTATATAGAGCTCCCCGTCACTCCCAGTATCTCTAGTATATAGAGCTCCCCGTCACTCCCAGTATCTCCAGTATATAGAGCTCCCCGTCACTCCCAATACCACCAGTATATAGAGCTCCCCGTCACTCCCAGTACCACCAGTATATAGAGCTCCCCGTCACTCCCAGTACCACCAGTATATAGAGCTCCCCGTCACTCCCAGTACCACCAGTATATAGAGCTCCCCGTCACTCCCAGTACCACCAGTATATAGAGCTCCCCGTCACTCCCAGTATCTCCAGTATATAGAGCTCCCCGTCACTCCCAATACCACCAGTATATAGAGCTCCCCGTCACTCCCAGTATCTCCAGTATATAGAGCTCCCCGTCACTCCCAGTATCTCCAGTATATAGAGCTCCCCGTCACTCCCAATACCACCAGTATATAGAGCTCCCCGTCCCTCCCAGTATATAGAGCTCCCCGTCACTCCCAGTATCTCCAGTATATAGAGCTCCCCGTCACTCCCAGTACCACCAGTATATAGAGCTCCCCGTCACTCCCAGTACCACCAGTATATAGAGCTCCCCGTCACTTCCAGTACCACCAGTATATAGAGATCCCCGTCACTCCCAGTACCACCAGTATATAGAGCTCCCCGTCACTCCCAGTACCACCAGTATATAGAGCTCCCCGTCACTCCCAGTACCACCAGTATATAGAGCTCCCCGTCACTCCCAGTATCTCCAGTATATAGAGCTCCCCGTCACTCCCAGTACCACCAGTATATAGAGCTCCCCGTCACTCCCAGTATCTCCAGTATATAGAGCTCCCAGTACCACCAGTATATAGAGCTCCCCGTCACTCCCAGTATCTCCAGTATATAGAGCTCCCCATCACTCCCAGTATATAGAGCTCCCCGTCACTCCCAGTATATAGAGCTCCCCGTCACTCCCAGTACCACCAGTATATAGAGCTCCCCGTCACTCCCAGTATCTCCAGTATATAGAGCTCCCAGTACCACCAGTATATAGAGCTCCCCGTCACTCCCAGTATCTCCAGTATATAGAGCTCCCCATCATTCCCAGTATATAGAGCTCCCCGTCACTCCCAGTATATAGAGCTCCCCATCACTCCCAGTATATAGAGCTCCCCGTCACTCCCAGTATATAGAGCTCCCCGTCACTCCCAGTACCACCAGTATATAGAGCTCCCCGTCACTCCCAGTATCTCCAGTATATAGAGCTCCCAGTACCACCAGTATATAGAGCTCCCTGTCACTCCCAGTATCTCCAGTATATAGAGCTCCCCATCACTCCCAGTATATAGAGCTCCCCGTCACTCCCAGTATATAGAGCTCCCCATCACTCCCAGTATCTCCAGTATATAGAGCTCCCAGTACCACCAGTATATAGAGCTCCCCGTCACTCCCAGTATCACCAGTATATAGAGCTCCCCGTCACTCCCAGCATCTCCAGTATATAGAGCTCCCCGTCACTCCCAGTATCACCAGTATATAGAGCTCCCCGTCACTCCCAGTATCTCCAGTATATAGAGCTCCCTGTCACTCCCAGTATATAGAGCTCCCCGTCACTCCTAGTACCACCAATATATAGAGCTCCCCATCACTCCCAGTATCTCCAGTATATAGAGCTCCCAGTACCACCAGTATATAGAGCTCCCCGTCACTCCCAGTACCACCAGTATATAGAGCTCCCCGTCACTCCCAGTATCTCCAGTATATAGAGCTCCCCATCACTCCCTGTATCTCCAGTATATAGAGCTCCCAGTACCACCAGTATATAGAGCTTCCCGTCACTCCCAGTACCACCAGTATATAGAGCTCCCCGTTACTCCCAGTATCACCAGTATATAGAGCTCCCCGTCACTCCCAGTATCTCCAGTATATAGAGCTCCCCGTCACTCCCAGTATCTCCAGTATATAGAGCTCCCAGTACCACCAGTATATAGAGCTTCCCGTCACTCCCAGTACCACCAGTATATAGAGCTCCCCGTCACTCCCAGTATCACCAGTATATAGAGCTCCCCGTCACTCCCAGTATCACCAGTATATAGAGCTCCCCGTCACTCCCAGTACCACCAGTATATAGAGCTCTCCGTCACTCCCAGTACCACCAGTATATAGAGCTCTCCGTCACTCCCAGTACCACCAGTATATAGAGCTCCCCGTCACTCCCAGTACCACCAGTATATAGAGCTCTCCGTCACTCCCAGTACCACCAGTATATAGAGCTCCCCGTCACTCCCAGTACCACCAGTATATAGAGCTCCCCGTCACTCCCAGTACCACCAGTATATAGAGCTCCCCGTCACTCCCAGTACCACCAGTATATAGAGCTCCCCGTCACTCCCAGTATCACCAGTATATAGAGCTCCCCGTCACTCCCAGTATCACCAGTATATAGAGCTCCCCGTCACTCCCAGTATCTCCAGTATATAGAGCTTCCCGTCACTCCCAGTATCACCAGTATATAGAGCTTCCCGTCACTCCCAGTATCACCAGTATATAGAGCTCCCCGTCACTCCCAGTATATAGAGCTCCCCGTCACTCCCAGTATATAGAGCTCCCCGTCACTCCCAGTATATAGAGCTCCCCGTCACTCCCAGTATCTCCAGTATATAGAGCTTCCCGTCACTCCCAGTATCACCAGTATATAGAGCTCCCCGTCACTCCCAGTACCACCAGTATATAGAGCTCCCCGTCACTCCCAGTATCTCCAGTATATAGAGCTCCCCGTCACTCCCAGTATATAGAGCTCCCCGTCACTCCCAATACCACCAGTATATAGAGCTCCCCGTCACTCCCAGTATATAGAGCTCCCAGTACCACCAGTATATAGAGCTCCCCGTCACTCCCAGTACCACCAGTATATAGAGCTCCCCGTCACTCCCAGTACCACCAGTATATAGAGCTCCCCGTCACTCCCAGTACCACCAGTATATAGAGCTCCCCGTCACTCCCAGTATCTCCAGTATATAGAGCTCCCCGTCACTCCCAGTATATAGAGCTCCCCGTCACTCCCAATACCACCAGTATATAGAGCTCCCCGTCACTCCCAGTATCTCTAGTATATAGAGCTCCCCGTCACTCCCAGTATCTCCAGTATATAGAGCTCCCCGTCACTCCCAATACCACCAGTATATAGAGCTCCCCGTCACTCCCAGTACCACCAGTATATAGAGCTCCCCGTCACTCCCAGTACCACCAGTATATAGAGCTCCCCGTCACTCCCAGTACCACCAGTATATAGAGCTCCCCGTCACTCCCAGTACCACCAGTATATAGAGCTCCCCGTCACTCCCAGTATCTCCAGTATATAGAGCTCCCCGTCACTCCCAATACCACCAGTATATAGAGCTCCCCGTCACTCCCAGTATCTCCAGTATATAGAGCTCCCCGTCACTCCCAGTATCTCCAGTATATAGAGCTCCCCGTCACTCCCAATACCACCAGTATATAGAGCTCCCCGTCCCTCCCAGTATATAGAGCTCCCCGTCACTCCCAGTATCTCCAGTATATAGAGCTCCCCGTCACTCCCAGTACCACCAGTATATAGAGCTCCCCGTCACTCCCAGTACCACCAGTATATAGAGCTCCCCGTCACTCCCAGTACCACCAGTATATAGAGCTCCCCGTCACTTCCAGTACCACCAGTATATAGAGATCCCCGTCACTCCCAGTACCACCAGTATATAGAGCTCCCCGTCACTCCCAGTACCACCAGTATATAGAGCTCCCCGTCACTCCCAGTACCACCAGTATATAGAGCTCCCCGTCACTCCCAGTATCTCCAGTATATAGAGCTCCCCGTCACTCCCAGTACCACCAGTATATAGAGCTCCCCGTCACTCCCAGTATCTCCAGTATATAGAGCTCCCAGTACCACCAGTATATAGAGCTCCCCGTCACTCCCAGTATCTCCAGTATATAGAGCTCCCCATCACTCCCAGTATATAGAGCTCCCCGTCACTCCCAGTATATAGAGCTCCCCGTCACTCCCAGTACCACCAGTATATAGAGCTCCCCGTCACTCCCAGTATCTCCAGTATATAGAGCTCCCAGTACCACCAGTATATAGAGCTCCCCGTCACTCCCAGTATCTCCAGTATATAGAGCTCCCCATCATTCCCAGTATATAGAGCTCCCCGTCACTCCCCAGTATATAGAGCTCCCCATCACTCCCAGTATATAGAGCTCCCCGTCACTCCCAGTATATAGAGCTCCCCGTCACTCCCAGTACCACCAGTATATAGAGCTCCCCGTCACTCCCAGTATCTCCAGTATATAGAGCTCCCAGTACCACCAGTATATAGAGCTCCCCGTCACTCCCAGTATCTCCAGTATATAGAGCTCCCCATCACTCCCAGTATATAGAGCTCCCCGTCACTCCCAGTATATAGAGCTCCCCATCACTCCCAGTATCTCCAGTATATAGAGCTCCCAGTACCACCAGTATATAGAGCTCCCCGTCACTCCCAGTATCACCAGTATATAGAGCTCCCCGTCACTCCCAGCATCTCCAGTATATAGAGCTCCCCGTCACTCCCAGTATCACCAGTATATAGAGCTCCCCGTCACTCCCAGTATCACCAGTATATAGAGCTCCCCGTCACTCCCAGTATCTCCAGTATATAGAGCTCCCTGTCACTCCCAGTATATAGAGCTCCCCGTCACTCCTAGTACCACCAATATATAGAGCTCCCCATCACTCCCAGTATCTCCAGTATATAGAGCTCCCAGTACCACCAGTATATAGAGCTCCCCGTCACTCCCAGTACCACCAGTATATAGAGCTCCCCGTCACTCCCAGTATCTCCAGTATATAGAGCTCCCCATCACTCCCTGTATCTCCAGTATATAGAGCTCCCAGTACCACCAGTATATAGAGCTTCCCGTCACTCCCAGTACCACCAGTATATAGAGCTCCCCGTTACTCCCAGTATCACCAGTATATAGAGCTCCCCGTCACTCCCAGTATCTCCAGTATATAGAGCTCCCCGTCACTCCCAGTATCTCCAGTATATAGAGCTCCCAGTACCACCAGTATATAGAGCTTCCCGTCACTCCCAGTACCACCAGTATATAGAGCTCCCCGTCACTCCCAGTATCACCAGTATATAGAGCTCCCAGTCACTCCCAGTATCACCAGTATATAGAGCTCCCCGTCACTCCCAGTACCACCAGTATATAGAGCTCTCCGTCACTCCCAGTACCACCAGTATATAGAGCTCTCCGTCACTCCCAGTACCACCAGTATATAGAGCTCCCCGTCACTCCCAGTACCACCAGTATATAGAGCTCTCCGTCACTCCCAGTACCACCAGTATATAGAGCTCCCCGTCACTCCCAGTACCACCAGTATATAGAGCTCCCCGTCACTCCCAGTACCACCAGTATATAGAGCTCCCCGTCACTCCCAGTACCACCAGTATATAGAGCTCCCCGTCACTCCCAGTATCACCAGTATATAGAGCTCCCCGTCACTCCCAGTATCACCAGTATATAGAGCTCCCCGTCACTCCCAGTATCTCCAGTATATAGAGCTTCCCGTCACTCCCAGTATCACCAGTATATAGAGCTTCCCGTCACTCCCAGTATCACCAGTATATAGAGCTCCCCGTCACTCCCAGTATATAGAGCTCCCCGTCACTCCCAGTATATAGAGCTCCCCGTCACTCCCAGTATATAGAGCTCCCCGTCACTCCCAGTATCTCCAGTATATAGAGCTTCCCGTCACTCCCAGTATCACCAGTATATAGAGCTCCCCGTCACTCCCAGTACCACCAGTATATAGAGCTCCCCGTCACTCCCAGTATCTCCAGTATATAGAGCTTCCCGTCACTCCCAGTATCACCAGTATATAGAGCTTCCCGTCACTCCCAGTACCACCAGTATATAGAGCTCCCCGTCACTCCCAGTATCACCAGTATATAGAGCTCCCCGTCACTCCCAGTATCTCCAGTATATAGAGCTCCCCGTCACTCCCAGTATCACCAGTATATAGAGCTCCCCGTCACTCCCAGTATCACCAGTATATAGAGCTCCCCGTCACTCCCAGTATCACCAGTATATAGAGCTCCCCGTCACTCCCAGTATCACCAGTATATAGAGCTCCCCGTCACTCCCAGTATATAGAGCTCCCCGTCACTCCCAGTATATAGAGCTCCCCGTCACTCCCAGTATATAGAGCTCCCCGTCACTCCCAGTATATAGAGCTCCCCGTCACTCCCAGTATATAGAGCTCCCCGTCACTCCCAGTATATAGGGCTCCCCATCACTCCCAGTATCTCCAGTATATAGAGCTCCCAGTATATAGAGCTCCCCATCACTCCCAGTACCACCAGTATATAGAGCTCCCCGTCACTCCCAGTGTATAGAGCTCCCCGTCACTCCCAGTATCACCAGTATATAGAGCTCCCCGTTACTCCCAGTATCTCCAGTATATAGAGCTCCCCGTCACTCCCAGTACCACCAGTATATAGAGCTCCCCGTCACTCCCAGTACCACCAGTATATAGAGCTCCCCGTCACTCCCAGTATATAGAGCTCCCCGTCACTCCCAGTATCAACAGTATAGAGCTCTCCGTCACTCCCAGTATCACCAGTATATAGAGCTCCCAGTACCACCAGTATATAGAGCTCCCCGTCACTCCCAGTACCACCAGTATATAGAGCTCCCCGTCACTCCCAGTATATAGAGCTCCCCGTCACTCCCAGTATATAGAGCTCCCCGTCACTCCCAGTATATAGAGCTCCCCGTCACTCCCAGTATATAGAGCTCCCCGTCACTCCCAGTATATTGAGGTCCCCGTCACTCCCAGTATCTCCAGTATATAGAGCTCCCAGTATATAGAGCTCCCCATCACTCCCAGTACCACCAGTATATAGAGCTCCCCGTCACTCCCAGTATATAGAGCTCCCCGTCACTCCCAGTATATAGAGCTCCCCGTCACTCCCAGTATCTCCAGTATATAGAGCTCCCTGTCACTCCCAGTATATAGAGCTCCCCGTCACTCCCAGTATCTCCAGTATATAGAGCTCCCTGTCACTCCCAGTATATAGAGCTCCCCGTCACTCCTAGTACCACCAATATATAGAGCTCCCAGTACCACCAGTATATAGAGCTCCCCGTCACTCCCAGTATCTCCAGTATATAGAGCTCCCCATCACTCCCTGTATCTCCAGTATATAGAGCTCCCAGTACCACCAGTATATAGAGCTCCCCGTCACTCCCAGTATCTCCAGTATATAGAGCTCCCCATCACTCCCTGTATCTCCAGTATATAGAGCTCCCAGTACCACCAGTATATAGAGCTTCCCGTCACTCCCAGTACCACCAGTATATAGAACTCCCCGTCACTCCCAGTATCACCAGTATATAGAGCTCCCCGTCACTCCCAGTATCTCCAGTATATAGAGCTCCCCGTCACTCCCAGTATATAGAGCTCCCCGTCACTCCCAGTACCACCAGTATATAGAGCTCCCCGTCACTCCCAGTATATAGAGCTCCCCGTCACTCCCAGTATATAGAGCTCCCCGTCACTCCCAGTATCTCCAGTATATAGAGCTCCCCGTCACTCCCAGTATCACCAGTATATAGAGCTTCCCGTCACTCCCAGTACCACCAGTATATAGAGCTCCCCGTCACTCCCAGTATATAGAGCTCCCCGTCACTCCCAGTACCACCAGTATATAGAGCTCCCCGTCACTCCCAGTATCACCAGTATATAGAGCTCCCCGTCACTCCCAGTATCACCAGTATATAGAGCTCCCCGTCACTCCCAGTATCTCCAGTATATAGAGCTTCCCGTCACTCCCAGTATCACCAGTATATAGAGCTTCCCGTCACTCCCAGTACCACCAGTATATAGAGCTTCCCGTCACTCCCAGTACCACCAGTATATAGAGCTCCCCGTCACTCCCAGTACCACCAGTATATAGAGCTCCCCGTCACTCCCAGTACCACCAGTATATAGAGCTCCCCGTCACTCCCAGTACCACCAGTATATAGAGCTCCCCGTCACTCCCAGTATCACCAGTATATAGAGCTCCCCGTCACTCCCAGTATCACCAGTATATAGAGCTCCCCGTCACTCCCAGTATCACCAGTATATAGAGCTCCCCGTCACTCCCAGTATCTCCAGTATCTAGAGCTTCCCGTCACTCCCAGTATCACCAGTATATAGAGCTTCCCGTCACTCCCAGTACCACCAGTATATAGAGCTCCCCGTCACTCCCAGTACCACCAGTATATAGAGCTCCCCGTCACTCCCAGTACCACCAGTATATAGAGCTCCCCGTCACTCCCAGTACCACCAGTATATAGAGCTCCCCGTCACTCCCAGTATCACCAGTATATAGAGCTCCCAGTATATAGAGCTCCCCGTCACTCCCAGTATCACCAGTATATAGAGCTCCCCGTCACTCCCAGTATCACCAGTTTATAGAGCTCCCCGTCACTCCCAATATATAGAGCTCCCCGTCACTCCCAGTATATAGAGCTCCCCGTCACTCCCAGTATATAGAGCTCCCCGTCACTCCCAGTATATAGAGCTCCCCGTCACTCCCAGTATATAGAGCTCCCCGTCACTCCCAGTATATAGAGCTCCCCGTCACTCCCAGTATATAGAGCTCCCCGTCACTCCCAGTATATAGAGCTCCCCGTCACTCCCAGTATATAGGGCTCCCCGTCACTCCCAGTATATAGGGCTCCCCGTCACTCCCAGTATCACCAGTATATAGAGCTCCCCGTTACTCCCAGTATCTCCAGTATATAGAGCTCCCCGTCACTCCCAGTACCACCAGTATATAGAGCTCCCCGTCACTCCCAGTATATAGAGCTCCCCGTCACTCCCAGTATATAGAGCTCCCCGTCACTCCCAGTATATAGAGCTCCCCGTCACTCCCAGTATATAGAGCTCCCCGTCACTCCCAGTATATAGAGCTCCCCGTCACTCCCAGTATATAGAGCTCCCCGTCACTCCCGGTATCTCCAGTATATAGAGCTCCCAGTATATAGAGCTCCCCATCACTCCCAGTACCACCAGTATATAGAGCTCCCCGTCACTCCCAGTATATAGAGCTCCCCGTCACTCCCAGTATATAGAGCTCCCCGTCACTCCCAGTATCACCAGTATATAGAGCTCCCCGTCACTCCCAGTACCACCAGTATATAGAGCTCCCCGTCACTCCCAGTATATAGAGCTCCCCGTCACTCCCAGTATCACCCAGTATATAGAGCTCCCCGTTACTCCCAGTATCTCCAGTATATAGAGCTCCCCGTCACTCCCAGTATCTCCAGTATATAGAGCTCCCCGTCACTCCCAGTACCACCAGTATATAGAGCTCCCCGTCACTCCCAGTATATAGAGCTCCCCGTCACTCCCAGTATCACCAGTATAGAGCTCCCCGTCACTCCCAGTATCACCAGTATATAGAGCTCCCCGTCACTCCCAGTACCACCAGTATATAGAGCTCCCCGTCACTCCCAGTACCACCAGTATATAGAGCTCCCCGTCACTCCCAGTACCACCAGTATATAGAGCTTCCCGTCACTCCCAGTATCACCAGTATATAGAGCTCCCCGTCACTCCCAGTATATAGAGCTTCCCGTCACTCCCAGTATATAGAGCTCCCCGTCACTCCCAGTATATAGAGCTCCCCGTCACTCCCAGTATCACCAGTATATAGAGCTTCCCGTCACTCCCAGTATCACCAGTATATAGAGCTCCCCGTTACTCCCAGTATCTCCAGTATATAGAGCTCCCCGTCACTCCCAGTACCATCAGTATATAGAGCTCCCCGTCACTCCCAGTATATAGAGCTCCCCGTCACTCCCAGTATCTCCAGTATATAGAGCTCCCCGTCACTCCCAGTATATAGAGCTCCCAGTACCACCAGTATATAGAGCTCCCCGTCACTCCCAGTACCACCAGTATATAGAGCTCCCCGTCACTCCCAGTATCACCAGTATATAGAGCTCCCCGTCACTCCCAGTATCACCAGTATATAGAGCTCCCCGTCACTCCCAATATCTCCAGTATATAGAGCTCCCCGTCACTCCCAGTATATAGAGCTCCCCGTCACTCCCAGTATCACCAGTATATAGAGCTCCCCGTCACTCCCAGTACCACCAGTATATAGAGCTCCCCGTCACTCCCAGTATATAGAGCTCCCCGTCACTCCCAGTATATAGAGCTCCCCGTCACTCCCAGTATATAGAGCTCTCCGTCACTCCCAGTATATAGAGCTCCCCGTCACTCCCAGTATATAGAGCTCCCCGTCACTCCCAGTATATTGAGGTCTCCGTCACTCCCAGTATATTGAGGTCTCCGTCACTCCCAGTATATAGAGCTCCCCGTCACTCCCAGTATCTCCAGTATATAGAGCTCCCCATCACTCCCAGTACCACCAGTATATAGAGCTCCCCGTCACTCCCAGTATATAGAGCTCCCCGTCACTCCCAGTATATAGAGCTCCCCGTCACTCCCAGTATCACCAGTATATAGAGCTCCCCGTTACTCCCAGTATCTCCAGTATATAGAGCTCCCCGTCACTCCCAGTACCACCAGTATATAGAGCTCCCCGTCACTCCCAGTATCACCAGTATATAGAACTCCCCGTCACTCCCAGTATATAGAGCTCCCCGTCACTCCCAGTATATAGAGCTCCCCATCACTCCCAGTATATAGAGCTCCCCGTCACTCCCAGTATCTCCAGTATATAGAGCTCCCCGTCACTCCCAGTACCACCAGTATATAGAGCTCCCCGTCACTCCCAGTATCACCAGTATATAGAGCTCCCCGTCACTCCCAGTATATAGAGCTCCCCGTCACTCCCAGTATCACCAGTATATAGAGCTCCCCGTTACTCCCAGTATCTCCAGTATATAGAGCTCCCCGTCACTCCCAGTACCACCAGTATATAGAGCTCCCCGTCACTCCCAGTATCACCAGTATATAGAGCTCCCCGTCACTCCCAGTATATAGAGCTCCCCGTCACTCCCAGTATATAGAGCTCCCCGTCAATCCCAGTACCACCAGTATATAGAGCTCTCCGTCACTCCCAGTATCACCAGTATATAGAGCTCCCCGTCACTCCCAGTATATAGAGCTCCCCGTCACTCCCAGTATATAGAGCTCCCCGTCACTCCCAGTATATAGAGCTCCCCGTCACTCCCAGTATCTCCAGTATATAGAGCTCCCCGTCACTCCCAGTATCTCCAGTATATAGAGCTTCCCGTCACTCCCAGTATATAGAGCTCCCCGTCACTCCCAGTATATAGAGCTCCCCGTCACTCCCAGTATATAGAGCTCCCCGTCACTCCCAGTATATAGAGCTCCCCGTCACTCCCAGTATATAGAGCTCCCCGTCACTCCCAGTATATTGAGGTCCCCGTCACTCCCAGTATATAGGGCTCCCCATCACTCCCAGTACCACCAGTATATAGAGCTCCCCGTCACTCCCAGTATATAGAGCTCCCCGTCACTCCCAGTATATAGAGCTCCCCGTCACTCCCAGTATATAGAGCTCCCCGTCACTCCCAGTATATAGAGCTCCCCGTCACTCCCAGTATATAGAGCTCCCCGTCACTCCCAGTATATAGAGCTCCCCGTCACTCCCAGTATATAGAGCTCCCCGTCACTCCCAGTATATAGAGCTCCCCGTCACTCCCAGTACCACCAGTATATAGAGCTCCCCGTCACTCCCAGTATCACCAGTATATAGAGCTCCCCGTCACTCCCAGTATATAGAGCTCCCCGTCACTCCCAGTATATAGAGCTCCCCGTCACTCCCAGTATATTGAGGTCCCCGTCACTCCCAGTATATAGGGCTCCCCGTCACTCCCAGTATATAGAGCTCCCCATCACTCCCAGTACCACCAGTATATAGAGCTCCCCGTCCTCCCAGTATCTCCAGTATATAGAGCTCCCCGTCACTCCCAGTATCTCCAGTATATAGAGCTCCCCGTCACTCCCAGTATCTCCAGTATATAGAGCTCCCCGTCACTCCCAGTATATAGAGCTCCCCGTCACTCCCAGTATATAGAGCTCCCCGTCACTCCCAGTATATAGAGCTCCCCGTCCTCCCAGTACCACCAGTATATAGAGCTCCCCGTCACTCCCAGTATATAGAGCTCCCAGTACCACCAGTATATAGAGCTCCCCGTCACTCCCAGTACCACCAGTATATAGAGCTCCCCGTCACTCCCAGTATATAGAGCTCCCCGTCACTCCCAGTATATAGAGCTCCCCGTCACTCCCAGTATATAGAGCTCCCCGTCACTCCCAGTACCACCAGTATATAGAGCTCCCCGTCACTCCCAGTATATAGAGCTCCCCGTCACTCCCAGTATATAGAGCTCCCCGTCACTCCCAGTATATAGAGCTCCCCGTCACTCCCAGTATATAGAGCTCCCCGTCACTCCCAGTATATAGAGCTCCCCGTCACTCCCAGTATATAGAGCTCCCCGTCACTCCCAGTATCTCCAGTATATAGAGCTCCCCGTCACTCCCAGTATATAGAGCTCCCCGTCACTCCCAGTATATAGAGCTCCCCGTCACTCCCAGTACCACCAGTATATAGAGCTCCCCGTCACTCCCAGTATATAGAGCTCCCCGTCACTCCCAGTATATAGAGCTCCCCGTCACTCCCAGTATATAGAGCTCCCCGTCACTCCCAGTATATAGAGCTTCCCGTCACTCCCAGTATCTCCAGTATATAGAGCTCCCCATCACTCCCAGTACCACCAGTATATAGAGCTCCCCGTCACTCCCAGTATCTCCAGTATATAGAGCTCCCCGTCACTCCCAGTATATAGAGCTCCCCGTCACTCCCAGTATCACCAGTATATAGAGCTCCCCGTCACTCCCAGTATATAGGGCTCCCCGTCACTCCCAGTATATAGAGCTCCCCATCACTCCCAGTACCACCAGTATATAGAGCTCCCCGTCACTCCCAGTATATAGAGCTCCCCGTCACTCCCAGTATCTCCAGTATATAGAGCTCCCCATCACTCCCAGTACCACCAGTATATAGAGCTCCCCGTCACTCCCAGTATCTCCAGTATATAGAGCTCCCCGTCACTCCCAGTATATAGAGCTCCCCGTCACTCCCAGTATCACCAGTATATAGAGCTCCCCGTCACTCCCAGTATATAGGGCTCCCCGTCACTCCCAGTATATAGAGCTCCCCATCACTCCCAGTACCACCAGTATATAGAGCTCCCCGTCACTCCCAGTATCACCAGTATATAGAGCTCCCCGTCACTCCCAGTATATAGAGCTCCCCATCACTCCCAGTATATAGAGCCCCCCTCTCCCATACTTACCAGTCTGGCGCTGACGGCTGCCACGCTGACTGTTGCGGCAGGCACTGTGTCCTTGCGGGTCAGAGGGTTATTAGGGGCGGCTGCCCTCGCCTGCTGGGTTAGGGTGAAGGAGCGGCTCCGGGTCACTGGCGCCATCTTTCCTCGAGGCTCTGCACTTTTATTGATCTTGTGGAGAGATCAGAACATTCTTATATTATCTGATGACTGAAGAGAAGAAACTTCTAGAAAACTACCGGAAATGTGGAGGCTCCAGCATCAGACCCCGCCTGCCGGGTCACCGGGGTCAGGGTCTGCTCGGGCATTCAGCCTCATCAGTCTGGAGCCGCCGCTCCTTTTGTTAACCATCTGACCACCAATGCTTTGAAATTAAAGGGTTAATTCTCCATACAGCAGCTTGTGGCAGCCATTACACAGGACGACTGCTCCGACATATTACTACAGGCACATCGGCTACAGCCACACTTATCTTACCGCCTGTGCTCCGCAGCACGTGGGGGGGTCCTGGGTATGCTGACTTCCAGATCGTTTTTGCTGGGGAGCAACTCTCCAATGGCCGGCCCCCACTGAAAGAGAAACTGCTTTAAAATGACAATAGACAGGTACACATGAAAGGAGAGAGCAAGACAGCGACAGAGCGGGGTAGGACAGGCAGGTATACACGTAAGGAGAGAGCGGGGCAGGACAGGCAGGTATACACGTAAGGAGAGAGCGGGGCAGGACAGGCAGGTATACACGTAAGGAGAGAGCGGGGCAGGACAGGCAGGTATACACGTAAGGAGAGAGCGGGGCAGGACAGGCAGGTATACACGTAAGGAGAGAGCGGGGCAGGACAGGCAGGTATACACGTAAGGAGAGAGCGGGGCAGGACAGGCAGGTATACACGTAAGGAGAGAGCGGGGCAGGACAGGCAGGTATACACGTAAGGAGAGAGCGGGGCAGGACAGGCAGGTATACACGTAAGGAGAGAGCGGGGCAGGACAGGCAGGTATACACGTAAGGAGAGAGCGGGGCAGGACAGGCAGGTATACACGTAAGGAGAGAGCGGGGCAGGACAGGCAGGTGTACACGTAAGGAGAGAGCGGGGCAGGACAGGCAGGTGTACACGTAAGGAGAGAGCGGGGCAGGACAGGCAGGTGTACACGTAAGGAGAGAGCGGGGCAGGACAGGGAGGTGTACACGTAAGGAGAGAGCGGGGCAGGACAGGCAGGTGTACACGTAAGGAGAGAGCGGGGCAGGACAGGCAGGTGTACACGTAAGGAGAGAGCGGGGCAGGACAGGCAGGTATACACGTAAGGAGAGAGCGGGGCAGGACAGGCAGGTATACACGTAAGGAGAGAGCGGGGCAGGACAGGCAGGTATACACGTAAGGAGAGAGCGGGGCAGGACAGGCAGGTATACACGTAAGGAGAGAGCGGGGCAGGACAGGCAGGTATACACGTAAGGAGAGAGCGGGGCAGGACAGGCAGGTATACACGTAAGGAGAGAGCGGGGCAGGACAGGCAGGTATACACGTAAGGAGAGAGCGGGGCAGGACAGGCAGGTATACACGTAAGGAGAGAGCGGGGCAGGACAGGCAGGTATACACGTAAGGAGAGAGCGGGGCAGGGCAGGCAGGTATACACGTAAGGAGAGAGCGGGGCAGGGCAGGCAGGTATACACGTAAGGAGAGAGCGGGGCAGGACAGGCAGGTATACACGTAAGGAGAGAGCGGGGCAGGACAGGCAGGTATACACGTAAGGAGAGAGCGGGGCAGGACAGGCAGGTATACACGTAAGGAGAGAGCGGGGCAGGACAGGCAGGTATACACGTAAGGAGAGAGCGGGGCAGGACAGGCAGGTATACACGTAAGGAGAGAGCGGGGCAGGACAGGCAGGTATACACGTAAGGAGAGAGCGGGACAGGACAGGCAGATATACACGTAAGGAGAGAGTGGGGCAGGACAGGCAGGTATACACGTAAGGAGAGAGCGGGACAGGACAGGCAGGTATACACGTAAGGAGAGAGCGGGACAGGACAGGCAGGTATACATGTAAGGAGAGAGCGGGGCAAGGACGGAGAGGGGCAGGACAGGCAGGTGTACACGTAAGGAGAGAGCGGGGCAGGACAGGCAGGTATACACGTAAGGAGAGAGCGGAACAGGACAGGCAGGTATACATGTAAGGAGAGAGCGGGGAAGGACAGGCAGGTATACACGTAAGGAGAGAGCGGGGCAGGACAGGCAGGTATACACATAAGGAGAGAGAGGGACAGGACAGGCAGGTATACATGTAAGGAGAGAGCGGGGCAGGACAGGCAGGTATACACGTAAGGAGAGAGCGGGACAGGACAGGCAGGTATACATGTAAGGAGAGAGCGAGGCAAGGACGGAGAGGGGCAGGACAGGCAGGTATACACGTAAGGAGAGAGCGGGACAGGACAGGCAGGTATACACGTAAGGAGAGAGCGGGACAGGACAGGCAGGTATACACGTAAGGAGAGAGCGGGGCAGGACAGGCAGGTATACATGTAAGGAGAGAGCGGGGCAGGACAGGCAGGTATACACGTAAGGAGAGAGCGGGGCAGGACAGGCAGGTACATGAAAGGAGAGAGTGAGGTGGGGGCAGAGAATGGAGGGTGACAGGAGAGACGGACGGATGACTTATGGAAGATATACATCACATACGCTGGCTAACATTGTGAGTTATGGGGTTGTATACAGGAGACTTGGGTTTCGGGGCGCTCTGCAGGTTGGTCTGGACACAGTTGTCAGTCTTTGGGGCAGATTCACTCATGGCGGTTTTCCCATGGCTGGTGCTGGGTATAGGGGGCGCTGTGTCCTTCTTCGCCTTAGTGCAGTTTGAGTCCTCGGGAGTTTTGGCCGCAGGTTCGGAGCCTTCTTTCAGGGTCTCCCTCTTCTGCCTTCGAGTGTTGATCTTCCTTTCCAGAATCATCTGGAGAAGTAAAAAAGTGTCAGGTGATGAGAAGGGTCTACAGGAGCCGCGGGCCCGAGCCTGCTGGAGCTCCTCATGGGCTTTCTGCCCCCCAAGATGCCATTAATGTATGCCGCTTCCCGGCCCTGGTGATCACCTCATACAACTTGTTCCTGTACTCGGCCACAGACAACTGAATGTCGTCATCTAAAGGGAGAATGACATCATAATCCAGTGATGGCTCCCGGGCCACAGAGTGGAACCTGAAAGGACATGCAGGAGGTCAGAAGATGGAGGACAGAGGGAGAGATCTGGTACAGCGGGTCACAGGAGGGAGAGGGGGAGGGGTCTGGTACAGGAGGGAGAGGGGGAGGGGTCTGGTACAGGAGGGAGAGGGGGAGGGGTCTGGTACAGGAGGGAGAGGGGGAGGGGTCTGGTACAGGAGGGAGAGATCTGGTACAGCGGGTCACAGGAGGGAGAGGGGGAGGGGTCTGGTACAGGAGGGAGAGGGGGAGGGGTCTGGTACAGGAGGGAGAGGGGGAGGGGTCTGGTACAGGAGGGAGAGGGGGAGGGGTCTGGTACAGGAGGGAGAGGGGGAGGGGTCTGGTACAGGAGGGAGAGGGGGAGGGGTCTGGTACAGGAGGGAGAGGGGGAGGGGTCTGGTACAGGAGGGAGAGGGGGAGGGGTCTGGTACAGGAGGGAGAGGGGGAGGGGTCTGGTACAGGAGGGAGAGGGGGAGGGGTCTGGTACAGGAGGGAGAGGGGGAGGGGTCTGGTACAGGAGGGAGGGGTCTGGTACAGGAGGGAGAGGGGGAGGGGTCTGGTACAGGAGGGAGAGGGGGAGGGGTCTGGTACAGGAGGGAGAGGGGGAGGGGTCTGGTACAGGAGGGAGAGGGGGAGGAGTCTGGTACAGGGGGGGTTACAGGATGGAGAGGGGGAGGGGTCTGGTACAGGAGGGAGAGGGGGAGGGGTCTGGTACAGGAGGGAGAGGGGGAGGGGTCTGGTACAGGAGGGAGAGGGGGAGGGGTCTGGTACAGGAGGGAGAGGGGGAGGAGTCTGGTACAGGAGGGAGAGGGGGAGGAGTCTGGTACAGGAGGGAGAGGGGGAGGGGTCTGGTACAGGAGGGAGAGGGGGAGGGGTCTGGTACAGGAGGGAGAGGGGGAGGAGTCTGGTACAGGGGGGGTTACAGGATGGAGAGGGGGAGGGGTCTGGTACAGGAGGGAGAGGGGGAGGGGTCTGGTACAGGAGGGAGAGGGGGAGGGGTCTGGTACAGGAGGGAGAGGGGGAGGAGTCTGGTACAGGAGGGAGAGGGGGAGGAGTCTGGTACAGGAGGGAGAGGGGGAGGGGTCTGGTACAGGAGGGAGAGGGGGAGGGGTCTGGTACAGGAGGGAGAGGGGGAGGGGTCTGGTACAGGAGGGAGAGGGGGAGGGGTCTGGTACAGGAGGGAGAGGGGGAGGAGTCTGGTACAGGGGGGTTACAGGATGGAGAGGGGGAGGGGTCTGGTACAGGAGGGAGAGGGGGAGGGGTCTGGTACAGGAGGGAGAGGGGGAGGGGTCTGGTACAGGAGGGAGAGGGGGAGGAGTCTGGTACAGGAGGGAGAGGGGGAGGAGTCTGGTACAGGAGGGAGAGGGGGAGGGGTCTGGTACAGGAGGGAGAGGGGGAGGGGTCTGGTACAGGAGGGAGAGGGGGAGGGGTCTGGTACAGGAGGGAGAGGGGGAGGAGTCTGGTACAGGGGGGGTTACAGGATGGAGAGGGGGAGGGGTCTGGTACAGGAGGGAGAGGGGGAGGGGTCTGGTACAGCGGATCACAGTATGGAGAGGGGGAGGGGTCACAGGGGGTCATTATCACAGACCAGAGAACTGAAGAACTTTCCAGACTGACAACACCACCGGGGCAGATCCAGCAATACATGAAGTCATTTACCACATAGTTATGAAGAGAGAAAACTGCTGAAAAACCTGCTACAGAGTGGGCGTGGTGTGTAACATTATGGTAGATACAGTACACACCCGCACGCGTCCGCACACTCCAGGGGGATACAGTACACACCCGCACACGTCCGCACACTCCAGGTGGATACAGTACACGTCTGCACACTCCAGGTGGATACAGTACACGCCCGCACACTCCAGGTGGATACAGTACACGTCCGCACACTCCAGGTGGATACAGTACACGCCCGCACACTCCAGGTGGATACAGTACACGTCCGCACACTCCAGGTGGATACAGTACACGTCCGCACACTCCAGGTGGATACAGTACACGCCCGCACACTCCAGGTGGATACAGTACACGTCCGCACACTCCAGGTGGATACAGTACACACCCGCACACGTCCGCACACTCCAGGTGGATACAGTACACACCCGCACACGTCCGCACACTCCAGGTGGATACAGTACACGTCTGCACACTCCAGGTGGATACAGTACACGTCTGCACACTCCAGGTGGATACAGTACACGTCTGCACACTCCAGGTGGATACAGTACACGTCCGCACACTCCAGGTGGATACAGTACACGTCTGCACACTCCAGGTGGATACAGTACACGTCTGCACACTCCAGGTGGATACAGTACACGTCTGCACACTCCAGGTGGATACAGTACACGTCCGCACACTCCAGGTGGATACAGTACACGTCTGCACACTCCAGGTGGATACAGTACACACCCGCACACGTCCGCACACTCCAGGTGGATACAGTACACACCCGCACACGTCCGCACACTCCAGGTGGATACAGTACACACCCGCACACGTCCGCACACTCCAGGTGGATACAGTACACGTCCGCACACTCCAGGTGGATACAGTACACACCCGCACACGTCCGCACACTCCAGGTGGATACAGTACACGTCTGCACACTCCAGGTGGATACAGTACACGTCTGCACACTCCAGGTGGATACAGTACACACCCGCACGCGTCCGCACACTCCAGGTGGATACAGTACACGCCCGCACACTCCAGGTGGATACAGTACACGTCCGCACACTCCAGGTGGATACAGTACACACCCGCACACGTCCGCACACTCCAGGTGGATACAGTACACGTCTGCACACTCCAGGTGGATACAGTACACACCCGCACACGTCCGCACACTCCAGGTGGATACAGTACACGCCCGCACACTCCAGGTGGATACAGTACACGTCCGCACACTCCAGGTGGATACAGTACACACCCGCACACGTCCGCACACTCCAGGTGGATACAGTACACACCCGCACACGTCCGCACACTCCAGGTGGATACAGTACACGCCCGCACACTCCAGGTGGATACAGTACACGTCCGCACACTCCAGGTGGATACAGTACACGTCTGCACACTCCAGGTGGATACAGTACACGTCTGCACACTCCAGGTGGATACAGTACACGTCCGCACACTCCAGGTGGATACAGTACACACCCGCACACGTCCGCACACTCCAGGTGGATACAGTACACGCCCGCACACTCCAGGTGGATACAGTACACACCCGCACACGTCCGCACACTCCAGGTGGATACAGTACACACCCGCACACGTCCGCACACTCCAGGTGGATACAGTACACACCCGCACACGTCCGCACACTCCAGGTGGATACAGTACACGTCCGCACACTCCAGGTGGATACAGTACACACCCGCACACGTCCGCACACTCCAGGTGGATACAGTACACGTCTGCACACTCCAGGTGGATACAGTACACACCTGCACACGTCCGCACACTCCAGGTGGATACAGTACACACCCGCACACGTCCGCACACTCCAGGTGGATACAGTACACACCCGCACACGTCCGCACACTCCAGGTGGATACAGTACACACCCGCACACGTCCGCACACTCCAGGTGGATACAGTACACACCCGCACACGTCCGCACACTCCAGGTGGATACAGTACACACCCGCACACGTCCGCACACTCCAGGTGGATACAGTACACGTCTGCACACTCCAGGTGGATACAGTACACGTCTGCACACTCCAGGTGGATACAGTACACGTCCGCACACTCCAGGTGGATACAGTACACACATCCGTATTCTCCAGGTAGATATAGTACACACCTGCACACGTCCGTATTCTCCAGGTAGATATAGTACACACCTGCGTACATACGGGTGCTCCAGGGCCTCATCTGCCGTCAGCCTCTTGTCGGGGTTGAAGACCAGAAGTTTGCTGAGCATGTCTATGGCCTCCGGGGGGCAGCTCGGCGGCAGCAGCTCCAGTAGAGGAGTCCTCTGACTAAAGATAACACACAGAAGATACAGGACAATGGGGTGGGGCAGGTAAGTGATAGAATGAGCGAGACACCACAAGACATCGGGGTGCAGTGCTGGGCAGCCGGGACCTGATGTAGAGGAGACAGAGCAGGGACAGTCACCCCTGACCGGGACCTGATGTAGAGGAGACAGAGCAGGGACAGTCACCCCTGACCGGGACCTGATGTAGAGGAGACAGAGCAGGGACAGTCACCCCTGACCGAGGACCTGATGTAGAGGAGACAGAGCAGGGACAGTCACCCCTGACCGGGACCTGATGTAGAGGAGACAGAGGTGGGGACAGTCACCCCTGACCGGGACCTGATGTAGAGGAGACAGAGCAGGGACAGTCACCCCTGACCGAGGACCTGATGTAGAGGAGACAGAGCAGGGACAGTCACCCCTGACCGGGACCTGATGTAGAGGAGACAGAGGTGGGGACAGTCACCCCTGACCGGGACCTGATGTAGAGGAGACAGAGCAGGGACAGTCACCCCTGACCGGGACCTGATGTAGAGGAGACAGAGCAGGGACAGTCACCCCTGACCGGGACCTGATGTAGAGGAGACAGAGCAGGGACAGTCACCCCTGACCGGGACCTGATGTAGAGGAGACAGAGGCGGGGACAGTCACCCCTGACCGGGACCTGATGTAGAGGAGACAGAGGTGGGGACAGTCACCCCTGACCGGGACCTGATGTAGAGGAGACAGAGCAGGGACAGTCACCCCTGACCGAGGACCTGATGTAGAGGAGACAGAGCAGGGACAGTCACCCCTGACCGGGACCTGATGTAGAGGAGACAGAGGTGGGGACAGTCACCCCTGACCGGGACCTGATGTAGAGGAGACAGAGGTGGGGACAGTCACCCCTGACCGGGACCTGATGTAGAGGAGACAGAGCAGGGACAGTCACCCCTGACCGGGACCTGATGTAGAGGAGACAGAGCAGGGACAGTCACCCCTGACCGGGACCTGATGTAGAGGAGACAGAGCAGGGACAGTCACCCCTGACCGGGGACCTGATGTAGAGGAGACAGAGCAGGGACAGTCACCCCTGACCGGGGACCTGATGTAGAGGAGACAGAGCAGGGACAGTCACCCCTGACGGGGACCTGATGTAGAGGAGACAGAGCAGGGACAGTCACCCCTGACCGGGACCTGATGTAGAGGAGACAGAGCAGGGACAGTCACCCCTGACCGGGACCTGATGTAGAGGAGACAGAGCAGGGACAGTCACCCCTGACCGGGACCTGATGTAGAGGAGACAGAGCAGGGACAGTCACCCCTGACCGGGACCTGATGTAGAGGAGACAGAGGCGGGGACAGTCACCCCTGACCGGGACCTGATGTAGAGGAGACAGAGCAGGGACAGTCACCCCTGACCGGGACCTGATGTAGAGGAGACAGAGGCGGGGACAGTCACCCCTGACCGGGACCTGATGTAGAGGAGACAGAGGCGGGTACAGTCACCCCTGACCGGGACCTGATGTAGAGGAGACAGAGCAGGGACAGTCACCCCTGACCGAGGACCTGATGTAGAGGAGACAGAGCAGGGACAGTCACCCCTGACCGGGACCTGATGTAGAGGAGACAGAGCAGGGACAGTCACCCCTGACCGGGACCTGATGTAGAGGAGACAGAGCAGGGACAGTCACCCCTGACCGGGACCTGATGTAGAGGAGACAGAGCAGGGACAGTCACCCCTGACCGGGACCTGATGTAGAGGAGACAGAGGCGGGGACAGTCACCCCTGACCGGGACCTGATGTAGAGGAGACAGAGCAGGGACAGTCACCCCTGACCGGGACCTGATGTAGAGGAGACAGAGGCGGGGACAGTCACCCCTGACCGGGACCTGATGTAGAGGAGACAGAGGCGGGTACAGTCACCCCTGACCGGGACCTGATGTAGAGGAGACAGAGCAGGGACAGTCACCCCTGACCGAGGACCTGATGTAGAGGAGACAGAGCAGGGACAGTCACCCCTGACCGGGACCTGATGTAGAGGAGACAGAGCAGGGACAGTCACCCCTGACCGGGACCTGATGTAGAGGAGACAGAGCAGGGACAGTCACCCCTGACCGAGGACCTGATGTAGAGGAGACAGAGGCGGGGACAGTCACCCCTGACCGGGACCTGATGTAGAGGAGACAGAGGCGGGGACAGTCACCCCTGACCGGGACCTGATGTAGAGGAGACAGAGCAGGGACAGTCACCCCTGACCGAGGACCTGATGTAGAGGAGACAGAGCAGGGACAGTCAACCCTGACCGGGACCTGATGTAGAGGAGACAGAGCAGGGACAGTCACCCCTGACCGGGACCTGATGTAGAGGAGACAGAGCAGGGACAGTCACCCCTGACCGGGGACCTGATGTAGAGGAGACAGAGCAGGGACAGTCACCCCTGACCGGGACCTGATGTAGAGGAGACAGAGCAGGGAAGTCAACCCTGACCGGGACCTGATGTAGAGGAGACAGAGCAGGGACAGTCACCCCTGACCGGGGACCTGATGTAGAGGAGACAGAGGCGGGGACAGTCACCCCTGACCGGGACCTGATGTAGAGGAGACAGAGCAGGGACAGTCACCCCTGACCGAGGACCTGATGTAGAGGAGACAGAGCAGGGACAGTCACCCCTGACCGGGGACCTGATGTAGAGGAGACAGAGGCGGGTACAGTCACCCCTGACCGGGACCTGATGTAGGAGAAACAGACATGGGGATAGTCATCACCAGCTGAGCCGCTTACCGGGCATTCATCCGGCTGATCACTGACGCGCCATATTCTGACTTTATAGCCAAGATGTCTGTAAAAAAATTGAGAAGAGACGTGACACAGAGAAGGGCGAAGAGTCTGCGGCACACCTACCTCCCTGTGACTGGCGATACAGGCGCCACACCTACCTCCCTGTGACTGGCGATACAGGCGCCACACCTACCTCCCTGTGACTGGCGATACAGGCGCCACACCTACCTCCCTGTGACTGGCGATACAGGCGCCACACCTACCTCCCTGTGACTGGTGATACAGGCGCCACACCTACCTCCCTGTGACTGGCGATACAGGCGCCACACCTACCTCCCTGTGACTGGCGATACAGGCGCCACACCTACCTCCCTGTGACTGGCGATACAGGCGCCACACCTACCTTCTTGTGAGGGTGCTGGGATGACACTCATGATGCGCTCTATCTGGTTGATGGTGGAGGTTCCGGGGAATAGCGGTTTCCCCAGCAGCATCTCTGCCAGGATACAGCCGACACTCCACATGTCCACGCCCTTAGTGTACCTGCCGGAGATCGGGCACTGTCAGCAATGCGAGCGCTGCCTACAGGTAACTACCAGGATGCACCCTCACACCTCTAACCTGTGAGATGCCAGTAATATCTCCCGGAGCGCGGTACCAGCGCGTGGCCACGTACTCCGTCAGCGCAGGATTCCCAGAATCCTCCTGGATCTGATAGAGGGAGCGTGCCAGGCCAAAGTCACACAGCTTTACCAAGCAGTCGGCGTCCAGAAGGATATTGGAGGGCTGCGGGCACAGAGGGAAAGGGTTAAACACAGGGTACATGTGACGTCTGCCCCACCCTCCAGAATAATATCTGACGCCCGTCACACCCACCATGACCCTACAGATGACGCCCGCCATCGCCCGGCAGATAAGACACACGTGACGCCCGCCATCGCCCGGCAGATAAGACACACGTGACGCCTGCCATCGCCCGGCAGATAAGACACACGTGACGCCCGCCATCGCCCGGCAGATAAGACACACGTGACGCCCGCCATCGCCCGGCAGATAAGACACACGTGACGCCCGCCATCGCCCGGCAGATAAGACACACGTGACGCCCGCCATCGCCCGGCAGATAAGACACACGTGACGCCCGCCATCGCCCGGCAGATAAGACACACGTGACGCCCGCCATCACCCTCACCTTCTGGTCCCTGTGGATGACGTTCCCGGAGTGCAGGAACTTGGTGGCCTTCAGCAGCTGGTAGAGGATGTAGCGCATGTGAATGTCCTTCAGGAGATTCCCCTTCTTGATCACAGCATGGAGATCCGTCTCTGGGGAAACACCGAAACATGAGGAGGTGCGAACCGTCATATACCGCCCAACGTACAACACCAGAGGCCTGGACCTCACTCCACATACTATATATAGTGGTATATTATAGCATATCATACTATATGTAGTCACATGATTCTGTAGTATATTATATAGGAGGCGGGGCACATATACTATATATAGTCACATGATTGATTATTACTGAGGCTTAGCATACATCACACCTCATTACATATTACTATACATTATATTATATATATATTACCCATATACTCGAACACCAGGTAGATATCCTTATCATTCTGTGCCCGGATGACGTTCAGCAGCCGGATAATATTGGGATGTTCCCCGAATTCCTGAAGGAAAACACAAGACACTATATACACACTCTGATGTCACGTGACACTATATACACACCACACTATTCCCTCCGATGTCACATTACTCACCTGAAGAAACATGATTTCCCGGAAAGTTCGCTGTAACAAAAGGAGAAGGCAACAGATGAATCAGCTCGTGCACCCCCTGCCCTCGTATATACCGCCCCCTCACATCCCCCCTGCCCTCGTATATACCGCCCCCTCACATCCCCCCTGCCCTCGTATATACCGCCCCCTCACATCCCCCTGCCCTCGTATATACCGCCCCCTCACATCCCCCTGCCCTCGTATATACCGCCCCCTCACATCCCCCTGCCCTCGTATATACCGCCCCCTCACATCCCCCTGCCCTCGTATATACCGCCCCCTCACATCCTCCTGCCCTCGTATATACCGCCCCCTCACATCCCCCTGCCCTCGTATATACCGCCCCCTCACATTCCCCTGCCCTCGTATATACCGCCCCCTCACATACCTCCTGCCCTCGTATATACCGCCCCCTCACATCCTCCTGCCCTCGTATATACCGCCCCCTCACATCCCCCCTGCCCTCGTATATACCGCCCCCTCACATCCCCCTGCCCTCGTATATACCGCCCCCTCACATCCCCCTGCCCTCGTATATACCGCCCCCTCACATCCCCCTGCCCTCGTATATACCGCCCCCTCACATCCCCCTGCCCTCGTATATACCGCCCCCTCACATCCCCCCTGCCCTCGTATATACCGCCCTCACATCCCCCTGCCCTCGTATATACCGCCCTCACATCCCCCTGCCCTCGTATATACCGCCCCCTCACATCCCCCTGCCCTCGTATATACCGCCCCCTCACATCCCCCTGCCCTCGTATATACCGCCCCCTCACATCCCCCTGCCCTCGTATATACCGCCCCCTCACATCCCCCCCTGCCCTCGTATATACCGCCCCCTCACATCCCCCTGCCCTCGTATATACCGCCCCCTCACATACCCCTGCCCATATATAATATATATACAGTCAGTGCCTTGCGAAAGTATTCGGCCCCTTGAACTTTTCAACCTTTTGCCACATTTCAGGCTTCAAACAAAGATATAAAATTTTAATTTTTTGGTGAAGAATCAACAACAAGTGGGACACAATCGTGAAGTGGAACGAAATTTATTGGATATTTTAAACTTTTGTAAAAAATAAAAAACTGAAAAGTGGGGCGTGCAATATTATTCGGCCCCTTAAGTTAATACTTTGTAGCGCCCCCTTTTGCTGCGATTACAGCTACAAGTCGCTTGGGGTTGTCTCTATCAGTTCTTGCCCATTCTTCCTTGGAAAACAGCTGGAGCTCAGTGAGGTTGGATGGAGAGCGTTTGTGAACAGCAGTTTTCAGCTCTTTCCACAGATTCTCGATTGGATTCAGGTCTGGACTGTGACTTGGCCATTCTAACACCTGGATACGTTTATTTGGGAACCATTCCATTGTAGATTTGGCTTTATGTTTGGGATCATTGTCTTGTTGGAAGATAAATCTCCGTCCCAGTCTCAGGTCTTTTGTAGACTCCAACAGGTTTTCTTCCAGAATGGTCCTGTATTTGGCTCCATCCATCTTCCCATCAATTTTAACCATCTTCCCTGTCCCTGCTGAAGAAAAGCAGGCCCAAACCATGATGCTGCCCCCACCATGTGTGACAGTGGGGATGGTGTGTTCAGGGGGATGAGCTGTGTTGCTTTTACACCAAACATATCGTTTTGCATTGTGGCCAAAAAGTTGGATTTTGGTCTCCTCTGAGCAGAGCACCTTCTTCCACATGTTTGGTGTCTCCCAGGTGGCTTTTTATGGCTATCTGTGAGAAATGGCTTTCTTCTTGCCACTCTTCCATAAAGGCCAGATTTGTGCAGTGTACGACTGATTGTTGTCCTATGGACAGACTCTCCCACCTCAGCTGTAGATCTCTGCAGGTCATCCAGAGTGATCATGGGCCTCTTGGCTGCATCTCTGATCAGTCTTCTCCTTGTCTGAGATGAAAGTTTAGAGGGACGGCCGGGTCTTGGTAGATTTGCAGTGGTCTGATACTCCTTCCATTACAATATGATCGCTTGCACAGCGCTCCTTGGGATGTTTAAAGTTTGGGAAACCTTTTTGTATCCAAATCCGGCTTTAAACTTCTCCACAACAGTATCACAGACCTGCCTGGTGTGTTCCTTGGTCTTCATGATGCTCTCTGCGCTTTATACAGAACCCTGAGCCTATCACAGAGCAGGTGCATTTATACGGAGACTTGGTTACACACAGGTGGATTATATTTATCATCATCAGTCATTTAGGACAACATTGGATCATTCAGAGATCCTCACTGACCTTCTGGAGTGAGTTTGCTGCACTGAAAGTAAAGGGGCCGAATAATATTGCACGCCCCACTTTTCAGTTTTTTATTTTTTACAAAAGTTTAAAATAACCAATAAATTTCGTTCCACTTCACGATTGTGTCCCACTTGTTGTTGATTCTTCACCAAAAAATTAAAGTTTTATATCTTTATGTTTGAAGCCTGAAATGTGGCAAAAGGTTGAAAAGTTCAAGGAGGCCAAATACTTTCACAAGGCACTGTGTATATATATATATATATATATATATATATATATATATATATATATATCTCTACAGCCCCTGCCTCTAGTACCCAGTAGACCCCATTCACACCTGAGCATCTGTCCGGTTTCTAAATGCATCAAAAATTTTTTTGACAGCCACAATTTCGCCAGTTTTTCGGTCAATCGCCTTCCAGACAATGCCGTACGCCTGAGGTAAGAAGGGTCACATTAGTTTGTGCTCCTGTCCCTCCCCCAACCCAGACATGTAATACCCAGAGCGGACATCACCACAGTCTATGTCAGCCACACAGCAGCCAATACTCACCCCCCTTCCCCAGACGCTTCTTGATGTCGTACTTCTGGGAGATGTGGTCCTCCACCTCTGGGCCGCTCATAGTGTCACATCCACCATCACAGTCAGGTCTGACACCTACAATACAGGAGAGCGAGCTACAGCGCCACCTACATAATACAGGAGAGGGGGCCACAGCCCCGCCTACATAGTACAGGAGAGCGGGCCACAGCCCCGCCTACATAATACAGGAGAGCGGGCCACAGCCCCGCCTACATAATACAGGAGAGCGGGCCACAGCGCCACCTACATAATACAGGAGAGGGGGGGCCACAGCCCCGCCTACATAATACAGGAGAGCGGGCCACAGCCCCGCCTACATAATACAGGAGAGGGGGCCACAGCCCCGCCTACATAATACAGGAGAGGGGGCCACAGCCCCGCCCACATAGTACAGGAGAGCGGGCCACAGCCCCGCCTACATAGTACAGGAGAGGGGGCCACAGCCCCGCCTACATAATACAGAAGAGGGGGCCACAGCCCCGCCTACATAATACAGGAGAGGGGGCCACAGCCCCGCCTACATAATACAGGAGAGCGGGCCACAGCCCCGCCTACATAATACAGGAGAGGGGGGCCACAGCCCCGCCTACATAATACAGGAGAGGGGGCCACAGCCCCGCCTACATAATACAGGAGAGGGGGCCACAGCCCCGCCTACATAATACAGGAGAGGGGGGCCACAGCCCCGCCTACATAATACAGGAGAGGGGGGCCACAGCCCCGCCTACATAATACAGGAGAGGGGGGCCACAGCCCCGCCTACATAATACAGGAGAGGGGGCCACAGCCCCACCTACATAATACAGGAGAGGGGGCCACAGCCCCGCCTACATAATACAGAAGAGGGGGCCACAGCCCCGCCTACATAATACAGAAGAGGGGGCCACAGCCCCGCCTACATAGTACAGGAGAGCGGGCCACAGCCCCGCCTACATAATACAGAAGAGGGGGCCACAGCCCCGCCTACATAGTACAGGAGAGCGGGCCACAGCCCCGCCTACATAATACAGGAGAGGGGGCCACAGCCCCCGCCTACATAGTACAGGAGAGCGGGCCACAGCCCCGCCTACATAATACAGGAGAGCGGGCCACAGCCCCGCCTACATAATACAGGAGAGCGGGCCACAGCCCCGCCTACATAATACAGGAGAGGGGGCCACAGCCCCGCCTACATAATACAGGAGAGGGGGCCACAGCCCCGCCTACATAATACAGAAGAGGGGGCCACAGCCCCGCCTACATAATACAGAAGAGGGGGGCCACAGCCCCGCCTACATAATACAGAAGAGGGGGCCACAGCCCCGCCTACATAATACAGGAGAGCGGGCCACAGCCCCGCCTACATAATACAGGAGAGGGGGCCACAGCCCCGCCTACATAATACAGAAGAGGGGGCCACAGCCCCGCCTACATAATACAGAAGAGGGGGGCCACAGCCCCGCCTACATAATACAGAAGAGGGGGGCCACAGCCCCGCCTACATAATACAGAAGAGGGGGCCACAGCCCCGCCTACATAATACAGGAGAGGGGGCCACAGCCCCGCCTACATAATACAGGAGAGGGGGGCCACAGCCCCGCCTACATAATACAGGAGAGCGGGCCACAGCCCCACCTACATAATACAGGAGAGGGGGCCACAGCCCCGCCTACATAATACAGGAGAGGGGGGCCACAGCCCCGCCTACATAATACAGAAGAGGGGGCCACAGCCCCGCCTACATAATACAGAAGAGGGGGCCACAGCCCCGCCTACATAGTACAGGAGAGCGGGCCACAGCCCCGCCTACATAATACAGGAGAGGGGGCCACAGCCCCGCCTACATAATACAGGAGAGGGGGCCACAGCCCCGCCTACATAATACAGAAGAGGGGGCCACAGCCCCGCCTACATAATACAGAAGAGGGGGCCACAGCCCCGCCTACATAATACAGGAGAGGGGGCCACAGCCCCGCCTACATAATACAGGAGAGGGGGCCACAGCCCCGCCCACATAGTACAGGAGAGCGGGCCACAGCCCCGCCCACATAGTACAGGAGAGGGGGCCACAGCCCCGCCTACATAATACAGAAGAGGGGGCCACAGCCCCGCCTACATAATACAGGAGAGGGGGCCACAGCCCCGCCTACATAATACAGGAGAGGGGGCCACAGCCCCGCCTACATAATACAGAAGAGGGGGCCACAGCCCCGCCTACATAATACAGAAGAGGGGGCCACAGCCCCGCCTACATAATACAGAAGAGGGGGCCACAGCCCCGCCTACATAATACAGGAGAGGGGGCCACAGCCCCGCCTACATAATACAGAAGAGGGGGGCCACAGCCCCGCCTACATAATACAAGAGAGGGGGGCCACAGCCCCGCCTACATAATACAGGAGAGGGGGGCCACAGCCCCGCCTACATAATACAGGAGAGGGGGCCACAGCCCCGCCTACATAATACAGGAGAGGGGGCCACAGCCCCGCCTACATAGTACAGGAGAGCGGGCCACAGCCCCACCTACATAATACAGGAGAGGGGGCCACAGCCCCGCCTACATAATACAGGAGAGGGGGCCACAGCCCCGCCTACATAATACAGGAGAGCGGGCCACAGCCCCGCCTACATAATACAGGAGAGGGGGCCACAGCCCCGCCTACATAATACAGGAGAGGGGGCCACAGCCCCGCCTACATAATACAGGAGAGGGGGCCACAGCCCCGCCTACATAGTACAGGAGAGCGGGCCACAGCCCCGCCTACATAATACAGGAGAGCGGGCCACAGCCCCGCCTACATAATACAGGAGAGGGGGCCACAGCCCCGCCTACATAATACAGGAGAGGGGGCCACAGCCCCGCCTACATAATACAGAAGAGGGGGCCACAGCCCCCGCCTACATAATACAGGAGAGCGGGCCACAGCCCCACCTACATAATACAGGAGAGGGGGCCACAGCCCCGCCTACATAATACAGGAGAGGGGGCCACAGCCCCGCCTACATAATACAGAAGAGGGGGGCCACAGCCCCACCTACATAATACAGGAGAGGGGGCCACAGCCCCGCCTACATAATACAGGAGAGGGGGCCACAGCCCCGCCTACATAATACAGAAGAGGGGGGCCACAGCCCCGCCTACATAATACAGAAGAGGGGGGCCACAGCCCCGCCTAAATAATACAGGAGAGCGGGCCACAGCCCCGCCTACATAATACAGGAGAGGGGGCCACAGCCCCGCCTACATAATACAGGAGAGGGGGGCCACAGCCCCGCCTACATAATACAGGAGAGGGGGGCCACAGCCCCGCCTACATAATACAGGAGAGGGGGCCACAGCCCCGCCTACATAATACAGGAGAGGGGGGCCACAGCCCCGCCTACATAATACAGAAGAGGGGGGCCACAGCCCCGCCTACATAATACAGGAGAGGGGGGCCACAGCCCCGCCTACATAATACAGGAGAGGGGGCCACAGCCCCGCCTACATAATACAGGAGAGGGGGCCACAGCCCCGCCTAAATAATACAGGAGAGGGGGGCCACAGCCCCGCCTACATAATACAGGAGAGGGGGGCCACAGCCCCGCCTACATAATACAGGAGAGCGGGCCACAGCCCCGCCTACATAATACAGGAGAGGGGGCCACAGCCCCGCCTACATAATACAGGAGAGCGGGCCACAGCCCCGCCTACATAATACAGGAGAGCGGGCCACAGCCCCGCCTACATAATACAGGAGAGGGGGGCCACAGCCCCGCCTACATAATACAGGAGAGCGGGCCACAGCCCCGCCTACATAATACAGGAGAGGGGGCCACATCCCCACCTACATAATACAGGAGAGGGGGGCCACATCCCCACCTACATAATACAGGAGAGGGGGCCACATCCCCGCCTACATAATACAGGAGAGGGGGGCCACAGCCCCGCCTACATAATACAGGAGAGGGGGCCACAGCCCCGCCTACATAATACAGGAGAGGGGGCCACAGCCCCGCCTACATAATACAGGAGAGGGGGCCACAGCCCCGCCTACATAATACAGGAGAGGGGGCCACAGCCCCGCCTACATAATACAGGAGAGCGGGCCACAGCCCCGCCTACATAATACAGGAGAGGGGGGCCACAGCCCCACCTACATAATACAGGAGAGGGGGGCCACAGCCCCGCCTACATAGTACAGGAGAGCGGGCCACAGCCCCGCCTACATAATACAGGAGAGGGGGCCACAGCCCCGCCTACATAATACAGGAGAGGGGGCCACAGAGCCGCCTACATGGAGGTCTCTATGTACAGTCATGGCCAAAAGTTTTGAGAATGATACAAATATTAATTTTTACAAAGTCTACTGCTTCAGTTTTTCTAATGGCAATTTGCATATACTCCAGAATGTTATAAAGAGTGATCAGCTTAACAGCAATTACTTGCAAAGTCAATATTTGCCTAGAAAATGAACTTTATCCCCCAAAACACATTTCAACATCATTGCAGCCCTGCCTTAAAAGGACCACCTAACATCGTTTCAGTGATTGCTCCATTAACACAGGTGTGGGTGTTGATGAGGACAGGGCTGGAGATCAATCTGTCATGATTAAGTAAGAATGACACCACTGGACACTTTAAAAGGAGGCTGGTGCTTGCCATCATTGTTTCTCTTCTGTTAACCATGGTTATCTCTAAAGAAACACGTGCAGTCATCATTGCACTGCACAAAAATGGCCTAACTGGGAAGAGTATTGCAGCTAGAAAGATTGCACCTCAGTCAACAATCTATCGCATCATCAAGAACTTCAAGGAGAGAGGTTCCATTGGTGCCAAAAAGGCTCCAGGGCGCCCAAGAAAGACCAGCAAGCGGCAGGACCGTCTCTTAAAAGTGTTTCAGCTGCGGGATGGGGCTACCAGCAGTGCAGAGCTTGCTGAGGAATGGCAGCAGGCAGGTGTGAGTGCATCTGCACGCACTGTGAGGCGGAGACTCTTGGAGCAAGGCCTGGTCTCAAGGAGGGCAGCAAAGAAGCCACTTCTCTCCAGAAAAAACATCAGGGACAGACTGATATTCTGCAAAAGGTACAGGGAGTGGACTGCTGAGGACTGGGGGAAAGTCATTTTCTCTGATGAATCCCCTTTTCCATTGTTTGGAACATCTGGAAAACAGCTTATTCGGAGAAGAAGAGGTGAGCGCTACCACCAGTCTTGTCTCATGCCAACTGTAAAGCATCCTGAAACCATTCATGTGTGGGGTTGCTTCTCAGCCAAGGGAATCGGCTCTCTCACAGTCTTGCCATGAATAAAGAATGGTACCAGAATGTCCTCCAAGAGCAACTTCTCCCAACCGTCCAAGAGCAGTTTGGCGCTCAACAATGCCTTTTCCAGCATGATGGAGCACCTTGCCATAAAGCAAAGGTGATAACTAAATGGCTCAGGGAACAAAACATAGAGATTTTGGGTCCATGGCCTGGAAACTCCCCAGATCTTAATCCCATTGAGAACTTGTGGTCAATCATCAAGAGACGGGTGGACAAACAAAAACCAACAAATTCAGACAAAATGAAAGCATTGATTCTGCAAGAATGGACTGCTATCAGTCAGGATTTGGTCCAGAAGTTGATTGAGAGCATGCCAGGGAGAATTGCAGAGGTCCTGAAGAAGAAGGGTCAACACTGCAAATATTGACTTGCTGCATTAACTCATTCTAAGTGTCAATATAAGCTTCTGTTACTCATAATATGAATGCAATTCTATTTCTGTATGTGATAAAAACATCTGACAAACACACAGAAAAACCAGAGGGCAGCAGATCATGTGAAAATACAATATTTGTGTCATTCTCAAAACTTTTGGCCATGACTGTAGTCGGTGTATATGGAGGTCTCTCTATGTAGTCGGTGTATATGGAGGTCTCTATGTAGTCGGTGTATATGGAGGTCTCTCTATGTAGTCGGTGTATATGGAGGTCTCTCTATGTAGTCGGTGTATATGGAGGTCTCTCTATGTAGTCGGTGTATATGGAGGTCTCTCTATGTAGTCGGTGTATATGGAGGTCTCTCTATGTAGTCGGTGTACATGGAGGTCTCTCTATGTAGTCGGTGTACATGGAGGTCTCTCTATGTAGTCGGTGTATATGGAGGTCTCTCTATGTAGTCAGTGTACATGGAGGTCTCTATGTAGTCGGTGTATATGGAGGTCTCTATGTAGTCGGTGTACATGGAGGTCTCTATGTAGTCGGTGTACATGGAGGTCTCTATGTAGTCGGTGTACATGGAGGTCTCTATGTAGTCGGTGTATATGGAGGTCTCTCTATGTAGTCGGTGTATATGGAGGTCTCTCTATGTAGTCGGTGTATATGGAGGTCTCTCTATGTAGTCGGTGTATATGGAGGTCTCTCTATGTAGTCGGTGTATATGGAGGTCTCTCTATGTAGTCGGTGTATATGGAGGTCTCTCTATGTAGTCGGTGTATATGGAGGTCTCTCTATGTAGTCGGTGTATATGGAGGTCTCTATGTAGTCGGTGTATATGGAGGTCTCTCTATGTAGTCGGTGTATATGGAGGTCTCTATGTAGTCGGTGTATATGGAGGTCTCTCTATGTAGTCGGTGTATATGGAGGTCTCTCTATGTAGTCGGAGGTCTTTCTATGTAGTCGGAGGTCTCTCTATGTAGTCGGAGGTCTCTCTATGTAGTCGGTGTACATGGAGGTCTCTCTATGTAGTCGGAGGTCTCTCTATGTAGTCGGTGTATATGGAGGTCTCTATGTAGTCGGTGTATATGGAGGTCTCTATGTAGTCGGAGTATATGGAGGTCTCTATGTAGTCGGAGTATATGGAGGTCTCTATGTAGTCGGTGTATTTGGAGGTCTCTCTATGTAGTCACTGTATATGGAGGTCTCTCTATGTAGTCGGTGTATATGGAGGTCTCTCTATGTAGTCGGTGTATATGGAGGTCTCTCTATGTAGTCGGAGGTCTCTCTATGTAGTCGGTGTATATGGAGGTCTCTATGTAGTCGGAGGTCTCTCTATGTAGTCGGTGTATATGGAGGTCTCTCTATGTAGTCGGTGTACATGGAGGTCTCTATGTAGTCGGTGTACATGGAGGTCTCTATGTAGTCGGTGTATATGGAGGTCTCTCTATGTAGTCGGTGTATATGGAGGTCTCTCTATGTAGTCGGTGTACATAGAGGTCTCTATGTAGTCGGTGTACATGGAGGTCTCTATGTAGTCGGTGTACATGGAGGTCTCTATGTAGTCGGTGTATATGGAGGTCTCTCTATGTAGTCGGTGTATATGGAGGTCTCTCTATGTAGTCGGTGTATATGGAGGTCTCTATGTAGTCGGTGTATATGGAGGTGTCTCTATGTAATCGGTGTACATGGAGGTCTCTATGTAGTCGGTGTACATGGAGGTCTCTCTATGTAGTCGGTGTACATGGAGGTCTCTCTATGTAGTCGGTGTACATGGAAGTCTCTATGTAGTCGGTGTACATGGAGGTCTCTATGTAGTCGGTGTACATGGAGGTCTCTATGTAGTCGGTGTACATGGAGGTCTCTATGTAGTCGGTGTACATGGAGGTCTCTATGTAGTCGGTGTATATGGAGGAATCTCTATGTAGTCGGTGTATATGGAGGTCTCTATGTAGTCGGTGTATATGGAGGTCTCTATGTAGTCGGTGTATATGGAGGTCTCTATGTAGTCGGTGTATATGGAGGTCTCTCTATGTAGTCGGTGTATATGGAGGTCTCTCTATGTAGTCGGTGTATATGGAGGTCTCTCTATGTAGTCGGTGTATATGGAGGTCTCTCTATGTAGTCGGTGTATATGGAGGTCTCTCTATGTAGTCGGTGTATATGGAGGTCTCTCTATGTAGTCGGTGTATATGGAGGTCTCTCTATGTAGTCGGTGTATATGGAGGTCTCTCTATGTAGTCGGTGTATATGGAGGTCTCTCTATGTAGTCGGTGTATATGGAGGTCTCTCTATGTAGTCGGTGTATATGGAGGTCTCTCTATGTAGTCGGTGTATATGGAGGTCTCTCTATGTAGTCGGTGTATATGGAGGTCTCTCTATGTAGTCGGTGTATATGGAGGTCTCTCTATGTAGTCGGTGTATATGGAGGTCTCTCTATGTAGTCGGTGTATATGGAGGTCTCTCTATGTAGTCGGTGTATATGGAGGTCTCTCTATGTAGTCGGTGTATATGGAGGACTCTCTATGTAGTCGGTGTATATGGAGGTCTCTCTATGTAGTCGGTGTATATGGAGGTCTCTCTATGTAGTCGGTGTATATGGAGGTCTCTCTATGTAGTCGGTGTATATGGAGGTCTCTCTATGTAGTCGGTGTATTTGGAGGTCTCTCTATGTAGTCGGTGTATATGGAGGTCTCTCTATGTAGTCGGTGTATATGGAGGTCTCTCTATGTAGTCGGTGTATATGGAGGTCTCTATGTAGTCGGTGTATATGGAGGTCTCTCTATGTAGTCGGTGTATATGGAGGTCTCTCTATGTAGTCGGTGTATTTGGAGGTCTCTCTATGTAGTCGGTGTATATGGAGGTCTCTCTATGTAGTCGGTGTATATGGAGGTCTCTCTATGTAGTCGGTGTATATGGAGGTCTCTATGTAGTCGGTGTATATGGAGGTCTCTCTATGTAGTCGGTGTATATGGAGGTCTCTATGTAGTCGGTGTATTTGGAGGTCTCTCTATGTAGTCGGTGTATATGGAGGTCTCTATGTAGTCGGTGTATATGGAGGTCTCTCTATGTAGTCGGTGTATATGGAGGTCTCTATGTAGTCGGAGGTCTCTCTATGTAGTCAGTGTATTTGGAGGCTCTCTATGTAGTCGGTGTATATGGAGGTCTCTCTATGTAGTCGGTGTATATGGAGGTCTCTCTATGTAGTCGGTGTATATGGAGGTCTCTCTATGTAGTCGGTGTATATGGAGGTCTCTCTATGTAGTCGGTGTATATGGAGGTCTCTCTATGTAGTCGGTGTATATGGAGGTCTCTCTATGTAGTCGGTGTATATGGAGGTCTCTCTATGTAGTCGGTGTATATGGAGGTCTCTCTATGTAGTCGGTGTATATGGAGGTCTCTCTATGTAGTCGGTGTATATGGAGGTCTCTCTATCTAGTCGGTGTATATGGAGGACTCTCTATGTAGTCGGTGTATATGGAGGTCTCTCTATGTAGTCGGTGTATATGGAGGTCTCTCTATGTAGTCGGTGTATATGGAGGTCTCTCTATGTAGTCGGTGTATATGGAGGTCTCTCTATGTAGTCGGTGTATATGGAGGTCTCTATGTAGTCGGTGTATATGGAGGTCTCTATGTAGTCGGTGTATATGGAGGTCTCTATGTAGTCGGTGTATATGGAGGTCTCTATGTAGTCGGTGTATATGGAGGTCTCTCTATGTATTCGGTGTATATGGAGGTCTATGTAGTCGGAGGTCTTTCTATGTAGTCGGAGGTCTCTCTATGTAGTCGGAGGTCTCTCTATGTAGTCGGAGGTCTCTCTATGTAGTCGGTGTACATGGAGGTCTCTATGTAGTCGGTGTATATGGAGGTCTCTCTATGTAGTCGGTGTATATGGAGGTCTCTCTATGTAGTCGGTGTATATGGAGGTCTCTATGTAGTCGGTGTATATGGAGGTGTCTCTATGTAGTCGGTGTACATGGAGGTCTCTATGTAGTCGGTGTACATGGAGGTCTCTCTATGTAGTCGGTGTACATGGAGGTCTCTCTATGTAGTCGGTGTACATGGAAGTCTCTATGTAGTCGGTGTACATGGAGGTCTCTATGTAGTCGGTGTATATGGAGGTCTCTATGTAGTCGGTGTACATGGAGGTCTCTATGTAGTCGGTGTATATGGAGGTCTCTCTATGTAGTCGGTGTATATGGAGGTCTCTCTATGTAGTCGGTGTATATGGAGGTCTCTCTATGTAGTCGGTGTATATGGAGGTCTCTCTATGTAGTCGGTGTATATGGAGGTCTCTCTATGTAGTCGGTGTATATGGAGGTCTCTCTATGTAGTCGGTGTATATGGAGGTCTCTCTATGTAGTCGGTGTATATGGAGGTCTCTCTATCTAGTCGGTGTATATGGAGGACTCTCTATGTAGTCGGTGTATATGGAGGTCTCTCTATGTAGTCGGTGTATATGGAGGTCTCTCTATGTAGTCGGTGTATATGGAGGTCTCTCTATGTAGTCGGTGTATATGGAGGTCTCTATGTAGTCGGTGTATATGGAGGTCTCTATGTAGTCGGTGTATATGGAGGTCTCTATGTAGTCGGTGTATATGGAGGTCTCTATGTAGTCGGTGTATATGGAGGTCTCTCTATGTATTCGGTGTATATGGAGGTCTATGTAGTCGGAGGTCTTTCTATGTAGTCGGAGGTCTCTCTATGTAGTCGGAGGTCTCTCTATGTAGTCGGTGTACATGGAGGTCTCTATGTAGTCGGTGTATATGGAGGTCTCTCTATGTAGTCGGTGTATATGGAGGTCTCTCTATGTAGTCGGTGTATATGGAGGTCTCTATGTAGTCGGTGTATATGGAGGTGTCTCTATGTAGTCGGTGTACATGGAGGTCTCTATGTAGTCGGTGTACATGGAGGTCTCTCTATGTAGTCGGTGTACATGGAGGTCTCTCTATGTAGTCGGTGTACATGGAAGTCTCTATGTAGTCGGTGTACATGGAGGTCTCTATGTAGTCGGTGTATATGGAGGTCTCTATGTAGTCGGTGTACATGGAGGTCTCTATGTAGTCGGTGTATATGGAGGTCTCTCTATGTAGTCGGTGTATATGGAGGTCTCTCTATGTAGTCGGTGTATATGGAGGTCTCTCTATGTAGTCGGTGTATATGGAGGTCTCTCTATGTAGTCGGTGTATATGGAGGTCTCTCTATGTAGTCGGTGTATATGGAGGTCTCTCTATGTAGTCGGTGTATATGGAGGACTCTCTATGCAGTCGGTGTATATGGAGGTCTCTCTATGTAGTCGGTGTATATGGAGGTCTCTCTATGTAGTCGGTGTATATGGAGGTCTCTCTATGTAGTCGGTGTATATGGAGGTCTCTATGTAGTCGGTGTATATGGAGGTCTCTATGTAGTCGGTGTATATGGAGGTCTCTATGTAGTCGGTGTATATGGAGGTCTCTATGTAGTCGGTGTATATGGAGGTCTCTCTATGTAGTCGGTGTATATGGAGGTCTATGTAGTCGGAGGTCTTTCTATGTAGTCGGAGGTCTCTCTATGTAGTCGGAGGTCTCTCTATGTAGTCGGTGTATATGGAGGTCTCTATGTAGTCGGTGTATATGGAGGTCTCTATGTAGTCGGAGTATATGGAGGTCTCTATGTAGTCGGTGTATTTGGAGGTCTCTCTATGTAGTCACTGTATATGGAGGTCTCTCTATGTAGTCGGTGTATATGGAGGTCTCTCTATGTAGTCGGTGTATATGGAGGTCTCTCTATGTAGTCGGAGGTCTCTCTATGTAGTCGGTGTACATGGAGGTCTCTCTATGTAGTCGGTGTACATGGAAGTCTCTATGTAGTCGGTGTACATGGAGGTCTCTATGTAGTCGGTGTACATGGAGGTCTCTATGTAGTCGGTGTACATGGAGGTCTCTATGTAGTCGGTGTACATGGAGGTCTCTATGTAGTCGGTGTATATGGAGGTCTCTATGTAGTCGGTGTATATGGAGGTCTCTATGTAGTCGGAGTATATGGAGGTCTCTATGTAGTCGGTGTATATGGAGGTCTCTATGTAGTCGGAGTATATGGAGGTCTCTATGTAGTCGGTGTATTTGGAGGTCTCTCTATGTAGTCGGTGTATTTGGAGGTCTCTCTATGTAGTCGGTGTATATGGAGGTCTCTATGTAGTCGGTGTACATGGAGGTGTCTCTATGTAGTCGGTGTACATGGAGGTCTCTATGTAGTCGGTGTACATGGAGGTCTCTCTATGTAGTCGGTGTACATGGAGGTCTCTCTATGTAGTCGGTGTATATGGAGGTCTCTATGTAGTCGGTGTATATGGAGGTCTCTATGTAGTCGGTGTATATGGAGGTCTCTATGTAGTCGGTGTACATGGAGGTCTCTATGTAGTCGGTGTACATGGAGGTCTCTATGTAGTCGGTGTACATGGAGGTCTCTATGTAGTCGGTGTACATGGAGGTCTCTATGTAGTCGGTGTATATGGAGGTCTCTCTATGTAGTCGGTGTATATGGAGGTCTCTCTATGTAGTCGGTGTATATGGAGGTCTCTCTATGTAGTCGGTGTATATGGAGGTCTCTCTATGTAGTCGGTGTATATGGAGGTCTCTCTATGTAGTCGGTGTATATGGAGGTCTCTCTATGTAGTCGGTGTATATGGAGGTCTCTCTATGTAGTCGGTGTATATGGAGGTCTCTCTATGTAGTCGGTGTATATGGAGGTCTCTCTATGTAGTCGGTGTATATGGAGGTCTCTCTATGTAGTCGGTGTATATGGAGGTCTCTCTATGTAGTCGGTGTATATGGAGGTCTCTCTATGTAGTCGGTGTATATGGAGGTCTCTCTATGTAGTCGGTGTATATGGAGGACTCTCTATGTAGTCGGTGTATATGGAGGTCTCTCTATGTAGTCGGTGTATATGGAGGTCTCTCTATGTAGTCGGTGTATATGGAGGTCTCTATGTAGTCGGTGTATATGGAGGTCTCTCTATGTAGTCGGTGTATATGGAGGTCTATGTAGTCGGAGGTCTTTCTATGTAGTCGGAGGTCTCTCTATGTAGTCGGAGGTCTCTCTATGTAGTCGGAGGTCTCTCTATGTAGTCGGTGTACATGGAGGTCTCTATGTAGTCGGTGTATATGGAGGTCTCTCTATGTAGTCGGTGTATATGGAGGTCTCTCTATGTAGTCGGTGTATATGGAGGTCTCTCTATGTAGTCGGTGTATATGGAGGTCTCTCTATGTAGTCGGTGTATATGGAGGTCTCTATGTAGTCGGTGTATATGGAGGTGTCTCTATGTAGTCGGTGTACATGGAGGTCTCTATGTAGTCGGTGTACATGGAGGTCTCTCTATGTAGTCGGTGTACATGGAGGTCTCTCTATGTAGTCGGTGTACATGGAAGTCTCTATGTAGTCGGTGTACATGGAGGTCTCTATGTAGTCGGTGTACATGGAGGTCTCTATGTAGTCGGTGTACATTGAGGTCTCTATGTAGTCGGTGTACATGGAGGTCTCTATGTAGTCGGTGTATATGGAGGTCTCTATGTAGTCGGTGTATATGGAGGTCTCTCTATGTAGTCGGTGTATATGGAGGTCTCTCTATGTAGTCGGTGTATATGGAGGTCTCTCTATGTAGTCGGTGTATATGGAGGTCTCTCTATGTAGTCGGTGTATATGGAGGTCTCTCTATGTAGTCGGTGTATATGGAGGTCTCTCTATGTAGTCGGTGTATATGGAGGTCTCTCTATGTAGTCGGTGTATATGGAGGACTCTCTATGTAGTCGGTGTATATGGAGGTCTCTCTATGTAGTCGGTGTATATGGAGGTCTCTCTATGTAGTCGGTGTATATGGAGGTCTCTATGTAGTCGGTGTATATGGAGGTCTCTCTATGTAGTCGGTGTATATGGAGGTCTATGTAGTCGGAGGTCTTTCTATGTAGTCGGAGGTCTCTCTATGTAGTCGGAGGTCTCTCTATGTAGTCGGAGGTCTCTCTATGTAGTCGGTGTACATGGAGGTCTCTATGTAGTCGGTGTATATGGAGGTCTCTCTATGTAGTCGGTGTATATGGAGGTCTCTCTATGTAGTCGGTGTATATGGAGGTCTCTCTATGTAGTCGGTGTATATGGAGGTCTCTCTATGTAGTCGGTGTATATGGAGGTCTCTATGTAGTCGGTGTATATGGAGGTGTCTCTATGTAGTCGGTGTACATGGAGGTCTCTATGTAGTCGGTGTACATGGAGGTCTCTCTATGTAGTCGGTGTACATGGAGGTCTCTCTATGTAGTCGGTGTACATGGAAGTCTCTATGTAGTCGGTGTACATGGAGGTCTCTATGTAGTCGGTGTACATGGAGGTCTCTATGTAGTCGGTGTACATTGAGGTCTCTATGTAGTCGGTGTACATGGAGGTCTCTATGTAGTCGGTGTATATGGAGGTCTCTATGTAGTCGGTGTATATGGAGGTCTCTCTATGTAGTCGGTGTATATGGAGGTCTCTCTATGTAGTCGGTGTATATGGAGGTCTCTCTATGTAGTCGGTGTATATGGAGGTCTCTCTATGTAGTCGGTGTATATGGAGGTCTCTCTATGTAGTCGGTGTATATGGAGGTCTCTCTATGTAGTCGGTGTATATGGAGGTCTCTCTATGTAGTCGGTGTATATGGAGGTCTCTCTATGTAGTCGGTGTATATGGAGGTCTCTCTATGTAGTCGGTGTATATGGAGGTCTCTCTATGTAGTCGGTGTATATGGAGGTCTCTCTATGTAGTCGGTGTATATGGAGGACTGTCTATGTAGTCGGTGTATATGGAGGTCTCTCTATGTAGTCGGTGTATATGGAGGTCTCTCTATGTAGTCGGTGTATATGGAGGTCTCTCTATGTAGTCGGTGTATATGGAGGTCTCTATGTAGTCGGTGTATATGGAGGTCTCTATGTAGTCGGTGTATATGGAGGTCTCTATGTAGTCGGTGTATATGGAGGTCTCTATGTAGTCGGTGTATATGGAGGTCTCTCTATGTAGTCGGTGTATATGGAGGTCTATGTAGTCGGAGGTCTTTCTATGTAGTCGGAGGTCTCTCTATGTAGTCGGAGGTCTCTCTATGTAGTCGGAGGTCTCTCTATGTAGTCGGTGTACATGGAGGTCTCTCTATGTAGTCGGAGGTCTCTCTATGTAGTCGGTGTATATGGAGGTCTCTATGTAGTCGGTGTATATGGAGGTCTCTATGTAGTCGGAGTATATGGAGGTCTCTATGTAGTCGGTGTATTTGGAGGTCTCTCTATGTAGTCACTGTATATGGAGGTCTCTCTATGTAGTCGGTGTATATGGAGGTCTCTCTATGTAGTCGGTGTATATGGAGGTCTCTCTATGTAGTCGGTGTATATGGAGGTCTCTCTATGTAGTCGGAGGTCTCTCTATGTAGTCGGTGTATATGGAGGTCTCTGTAGTCGGAGGTCTCTCTATGTAGTCGGTGTATATGGAGGTCTATGTAGTCGGAGGTCTTTCTATGTAGTCGGAGGTCTCTCTATGTAGTCAGAGGTCTCTCTATGTAGTCGGAGGTCTCTCTATGTAGTCGGTGTACATGGAGGTCTCTCTATGTAGTCGGAGGTCTCTCTATGTAGTCGGTGTATATGGAGGTCTCTATGTAGTCGGTGTATATGGAGGTCTCTATGTAGTCGTTGTATATGGAGGTCTCTATGTAGTCGGTGTACATGGAGGTCTCTCTATGTAGTCGGTGTACATGGAGGTCTCTCTATGTAGTCGGTGTACATGGAGGTCTCTCTATGTAGTCGGTGTACATGGAGGTCTCTCTATGTAGTCGGTGTATATGGAGGTCTCTCTATGTAGTCGGTGTATATGGAGGTCTCTCTATGTAGTCGGTGTATATGGAGGTCTCTATGTAGTCGGTGTACATGGAGGTCTCTCTATGTAGTCGGTGTACATTGAGGTCTCTCTATGTAGTCGGTGTATATGGAGGTCTCTATGTAGTCGGTGTATATGGAGGTCTCTATGTAGTCGGAGTATATGGAGGTCTCTATGTAGTCGGTGTATTTGGAGGTCTCTCTATGTAGTCGATGTATATGGAGGTCTCTCTATGTAGTCGGTGTATATGGAGGTCTCTATGTAGTCGGTGTATATGGAGGTCTCTCTATGTAGTCGGTGTATATGGAGGTCTCTCTATGTAGTCGGTGTATATGGAGGTCTCTCTATGTAGTCGGAGGTCTCTCTATGTAGTCGGTGTATATGGAGGTCTCTCTATGTAGTCGGTGTATATGGAGGTCTCTATGTAGTCGGTGTATATGGAGGTCTCTATGTAGTCGGTGTATATGGAGATCTCTCTATGTCGTCGGTGTATATGGAGGTCTCTCTATGTAGTCGGTGTATATGGAGGTCTCTCTATGTAGTCGGTGTATATGGAGGTCTCTCTATGTAGTCGGTGTATATGGAGGTCTCTCTATGTAGTCGGTGTATATGGAGGTCTCTCTATGTAGTCGGTGAATATGGAGGTCTCTCTATGTAGTCGGTGTATATAGAGGTCTCTATGTAGTCAGAGGTCTCTCTATGTAGTCGGTGTACATGGAGGTCTCTATGTAGTCGGTGTACATGGACGTCTCTATGTAGTCGGTGTACATGGACGTCTCTATGTAGTCGGTGTATATGGAGGTCTCTATGTAGTCGGTGTATATGGAGGTCTCTATGTAGTCGGTGTATATGGAGGTCTCTATGTAGTCGGTGTACATGGAGGTCTCTATGTTGTCGGTGTATATGGAGGTCTCTCTATGTAGTCGGTGTATATGGAGGTCTCTCTATGTAGTCGGTGTATATGGAGGTCTCTATGTAGTCGGAGGTCTCTCTATGTAGTCGGTGTACATGGAGGTCTCTATGTAGTCGGTGTACATGGAGGTCTCTATGTAGTCGGTGTATATGGAGGTCTCTCTATGTAGTCGGTGTATATGGAGGTCTCTCTATGTAGTCGGTGTATATGGAGGTCTCTCTATGTAGTCGGTGTATATGGAGGTCTCTCTATGTAGTCGGTGTACATGGAGGTCTCTATGTAGTCGGTGTACATGGAGGTCTCTATGTAGTCGGTGTATATGGAGGTCTCTATGTAGTCGGTGTATATGGAGGTCTCTCTATGTAGTCGGTGTATATGGAGGTCTCTCTATGTAGTCGGTGTATTTGGAGGTCTCTCTATGTAGTCGGTGTATGTGGAGGTCTCTATGTAGTCGGTGTATATGGAGGTCTCTATGTAGTCGGTGTATATGGAGGTCTCTATGTAGTTGGTGTATATGGAGGTCTCTATGTAGTAGGTGTATATGGAGGTCTCTATGTAGTCGGTGTATATGGAGGTCTCTATGTAGTCGGTGATTATGGAGGTCTCTATGTAGTCGGTGTATATGGAGGTCTCTCTACGTAGTCGGTGTATATGGAGGTCTCTATGTAGTCGCTGTATATGGAGGTCTCTCAATGTAGTCGGTGTATATGGAGGTCTATGTAGTCGGAGGTCTTTCTATGTAGTCGGAGGTCTCTCTATGTAGTCGGAGGTCTCTCTATGTAGTCGGAGGTCTCTCTATGTAGTCGGTGTACATGGAGGTCTCTCTATGTAGTCGGAGGTCTCTCTATGTAGTCGGTGTATATGGAGGTCTCTATGTAGTCGGAGTATATGGAGGTCTCTATGTAGTCGGTGTATTTGGAGGTCTCTCTATGTAGTCACTGTATATGGAGGTCTCTCTATGTAGTCGGTGTATATGGAGGTCTCTCTATGTAGTCGGTGTATATGGAGGTCTCTCTATGTAGTCGGAGGTCTCTCTATGTAGTCGGTGTATATGGAGGTCTCTATGTAGTCGGAGGTCTCTCTATGTAGTCGGTGTACATGGAGGTCTCTATGTAGTCGGTGTACATGGAGGTCTCTATGTAGTCGGTGTACATGGAGGTCTCTATGTAGTCGGTGTACATGGAGGTCTCTATGTAGTCGGTGTACATGGAGGTCTCTATATAGTCGGTGTATATGGAGGTCTCTATGTAGTCGGTGTATATGGAGGTCTCTATGTAGTCGGTGTATATGGAGGTCTCTATGTAGTCGGTGTATATGGAGGTCTCTATGTAGTCGGTGTATATGGAGGTCTCTATGTAGTCGGTGTACATGGAGGTCTCTCTATGTAGTCGGTGTACATGGAGGTCTCTATGTAGTCGGTGTACATGGAGGTCTCTCTATGTAGTCGGTGTACATGGAGGTCTCTCTATGTAGTCGGTGTATATGGAGGTCTCTCTATGTAGTCGGTGTATATGGAGGTCTCTCTATGTAGTCGGTGTATATGGAGGTCTCTCTATGTAGTCGGTGTATATGGAGGTCTCTATGTAGTCGGTGTACATGGAGGTCTCTCTATGTAGTCGGTGTACATGGAGGTCTCTATGTAGTCGGTGTACATGGAGGTCTCTCTATGTAGTCGGTGTATATGGAGGTCTCTATGTAGTCGGTGTATATGGAGGTCTCTATGTAGTCGGAGTATATGGAGGTCTCTATGTAGTCAGTGTATTTGGAGGTCTCTCTATGTAGTCGGTGTATATGGAGGTCTCTCTATGTAGTCGGTGTACATGGAGGTCTCTCTATGTAGTCGGTGTACATGGAGGTCTCTATGTAGTCGGTGTACATGGAGGTCTCTCTATGTAGTCGGTGTATATGGAGGTCTCTATGTAGTCGGTGTATATGGAGGTCTCTATGTAGTCGGAGTATATGGAGGTCTCTATGTAGTCGGTGTATTTGGAGGTCTCTCTATGTAGTCGGTGTATATGGAGGTCTCTCTATGTAGTCGGTGTATATGGAGGTCTCTATGTAGTCGGTGTATATGGAGGTATCTCTATGTAGTCGGTGTATATGGAGGTCTCTATGTAGTCGGTGTATATGGAGGTCTCTCTATGTAGTCGGAGGTCTCTCTATGTAGTCGGTGTATATGGAGGTCTCTCTATGTAGTCGGTGTATATGGAGGTCTCTATGTAGTCGGTGTATATGGAGGTCTCTATGTAGTCGGTGTATATGGAGGTCTCTATGTAGTCGGTGTATATGGAGGTCTCTCTATGTAGTCGGTGTATTTGGAGGTCTCTCTATGTAGTCGGTGTATATGGAGGTCTCTCTATGTAGTCGGTGTATATGGAGGTCTCTCTATGTAGTCGGTGTATATGGAGGTCTCTCTATGTAGTCGGTGTATATGGAGGTCTCTATGTAGTCGGTGTATATGGAGGTCTGTATGTAGTCGGAGGTCTCTCTATGTAGTCGGTGTACATGGAGGTCTCTATGTAGTCGGTGTACATGGAGGTCTCTATGTAGTCGGTGTACATGGAGGTCTCTATGTAGTCGGTGTATATGGAGGTCTCTCTATGTAGTCGGTGTATATGGAGGTCTCTATGTAGTCGGTGTATATGGAGGTCTCTATGTAGTCGGTGTATATGGAGGTCTCTATGTAGTCGGTGTATATGGAGGTCTCTCTATGTAGTCGGTGTATATGGAGGTCTCTCTATGTAGTCGGTGTATTTGGAGGTCTCTCTATGTAGTCGGTGTATATGGAGGTCTCTCTATGTAGTCGGTGTATATGGAGGTCTCTCTATGTAGTCGGTGTATATGGAGGTCTCTATGTAGTCGGTGTATTTGGAGGTCTCTCTATGTAGTCGGTGTATATGGAGGTCTCTATGTAGTCGGTGTATATGGAGGTCTCTCTATGTAGTCGGTGTATATGGAGGTCTCTCTATGTAGTCGGTGTATATGGAGGTCTCTCTATGTAGTCGGTGTATATGGAGGTCTCTCTATGTAGTCGGTGTATATGGAGGTCTCTCTATGTAGTCGGTGTATATGGAGGTCTCTCTATGTAGTCGGTGTATATGGAGGTCTCTCTATGTAGTCGGTGTACATGGAGGTCTCTCTATGTAGTCGGTGTACATGGAGGTCTCTCTATGTAGTCGGAGGTCTCTCTATGTAGTCGGTGTACATGGAGGTCTCTCTATGTAGTCGGAGGTCTCTCTATGTAGTCGGTGTACATGGAGGTCTCTATGTAGTCGGTGTATATGGAGGTCTCTCTATGTAGTCGGTGTACATGGAGGTCTCTCTATGTAGTCGGAGGTCTCTCTATGTAGTCGGTGTACATGGAGGTCTCTATGTAGTCGGTGTATATGGAGGTCTCTCTATGTAGTCGGTGTACATGGAGGTCTCTCTATGTAGTCGGAGGTCTCTCTAAGTAGTTGGTGTACATGGAGGTCTCTATGTAGTCGGTGTATATGGAGGTCTCTCTATGTAGTCGGTGTAGTCGGAGGTCTCTCTATGTAGTCGCTGTACATGGAGGTCTCTATGTAGTCGGTGTACATGGAGGTCTCTATGTAGTCGGTGTACATGGAGGTCTCTATGTAGTCGGTGTATATGGAGGTCTCTATGTAGTCGGTGTATATGGAGGTCTCTATGTAGTCGGTGTATATGGAGGTCTCTATGTAGTCGGTGTATATGGAGGTCTCTATGTAGTCGGTGTATATGGAGGTCTCTATGTAGTCGGTGTATATGGAGGTCTCTATGTAGTCGGTGTATATGGAGGTTTCTATGTAGTCGGTGTATATGGAGGTCTCTATGTAGTCTGTGTATATGGAGGTCTCTGTAGTCGGTGTATATGGAGGTCTCTGTAGTCGGTGTATATGGAGGTCTCTGTAGTCGGTGTATATGGAGGTCTCTATGTAGTCGGTGTATATGGAGGTCTCTATGTAGTCGGTGTATATGGAGGTCTCTATGAAGTCGGTGTATATGGAGGTCTCTATGTAGTCGGTGTATATGGAGGTCTCTATGTAGTCGGTGTATATGGAGGTCTCTATGTAGTCGGTGTATATGGAGGTCTCTATGTAGTCGGTGTATATGGAGGTCTCTATGTAGTCGGTGTATATGGAGGTCTCTATGTAGTCGGTGTATATGGAGGTCTCTATGTAGTCGATGTATATGGAGGTCTCTATGTAGTCGATGTATATGGAGGTCTCTATGTAGTCGGTGTATATGGAGGTCTCTCTATGTAGTCGATGTATATGGAGGTCTCTATGTAGTCGGTGTATATGGAGGTCTCTCTATGTAGTCGGTGTATTTGGAGGTCTCTCTATGTAGTCGGTGTATATGGAGGTCTCTATGTAGTCGGTGTATATGGAGGTCTCTCTATGTAGTCGGTGTATATGGAGGTGTCTCTATGTAGTCGGTGTATATGGAGGTCTCTCTATGTAGTCGGTGTATATGGAGGTCTCTCTATGTAGTCGGTGTATATGGAGGTCTCTCTATGTAGTCGGTGTATATGGAGGTCTCTCTATGTAGTCGGTGTATATGGAGGTCTCTATGTAGTCGGTGTATATGGAGGTCTCTATGTAGTCGGTGTATATGGAGGTCTCTCTATGTAGTCGGTGTACATGGAGGTCTCTATGTAGTCGGTGTACATGGAGGTCTCTCTATGTAGTCGGTGTACATGGAGGTCTCTCTATGTAGTCGGTGTATTTGGAGGTCTCTCTATGTAGTCGGTGTATATGGAGGTCTCTATGTAGTCGGTGTATATGGAGGTCTCTATGTAGTCGGTGTATATGGAGGTCTCTCTATGTAGTCGGTGTATATGGAGGTCTCTCTATGTAGTCGGTGTATATGGAGGTCTATCTATGTAGTCGGTGTATATGGAGGTCTCTCTATGTAGTCGGTGTATATGGAGGTCTCTCTATGTAGTCAGTGTATATGGAGGTCTATGTAGTCGGTGTATATGGAGGTCTATGTAGTCGGTGTATATGGAGGTCTCTCTATGTAGTCGGTGTACATCGAGGTCTCTATGTAGTCTGTGTATATGGAGGTCTCTCTATGTAGTCGGTGTACATGGAGGTGTCTATTTAGTCGGTGTATATGGAGGTCTCTCTATGTAGTCGGTGTATATGGAGGTTTCTATGTAGTCGGTGTATATGGAGGTCTCTATGTAGTCGGTGTATATGGAGGTCTCTCTATGTAGTCGGTGTATATGGAGGTCTCTCTATGTAGTCGGTGTATATGGAGGTCTCTCTATGTAGTCGGTGTATATGGAGGTCTCTATGTAGTCAGTGTATATGGAGGTCTCTATGTAGTCGGAGGTCTCTCTATGTAGTCGGTGTACATGGAGGTCTCTCTATGTAGTCGGAGGTCTCTCTATGTAGTCGGTGTATATGGAGGTCTCTATGTAGTCGGTGTATATGGAGGTCTCTATGTAGTCGGTGTATATGGAGGTCTCTATGTAGTCGGTGTATATGGAGGTCTCTATGTAGTCGGTGTATATGGAGGTCTCTATGTAGTCGGAGGTCTCTCTATGTAGTCGGTGTACATGGAGGTCTCTCTATGTAGTCGGAGGTCTCTCTATGTAGTCGGTGTATATGGAGGTCTCTCTATGTAGTCGGTGTATATGGAGGTCTCTATGTAGTCGGTGTATATGGAGGTGTCTCTATGTAGTCGGTGTATACGGAGGTTTCTCTATGTAGTCGGTGTATACGGAGGTGTCTCTATGTAGTCGGTGTATACGGAGGTCTCTCTATGTAGTCGGTGTATATGGAGGTCTATGTAGTCGGTGTATATGGAGGTCTCTCTATGTAGTCGGTGTATATGGAGGTCTCTATGTAGTCGGTGTATATGGAGGTCTCTCTATGTAGTCGGTGTATATGGAGGTCTCTCTATGTAGTCGGTGTATATGGAGGTCTCTCTATGTAGTCGGTGTATATGGAGGTCTCTATGTAGTCGGTGTATATGGAGGTCTCTATGTAGTCGGTGTATATGGAGGTCTCTCTATGTAGTCGGTGTACATGGAGGTCTCTATGTAGTCGGTGTACATGGAGGTCTCTCTATGTAGTCGGTGTATATGGAGGTCTCTCTATGTAGTTGGTGTATATGGAGGTCTCTATGTAGTCGGTGTATATGGAGGTCTCTCTATGTAGTCGGTGTATATGGAGGTCTCTCTATGTAGTCGGTGTACATGGAGGTCTCTCTATGTAGTCGGTGTACATGGAGGTCTCTCTATGTAGTCGGTGTACATGGAGGTCTCTCTATGTAGTCGGTGTACATGGAGGTCTCTCTATGTAGTCGGTGTACATGGAGGTCTCTCTATGTAGTCGGTGTATATGGAGGTCTCTCTATGTAGTCGGTGTATTTGGAGGTCTCTCTATGTAGTCGGTGTATATGGAGGTCTCTATGTAGTCGGTGTATATGGAGGTCTCTATGTAGTCGGTGTATATGGAGGTCTCTCTATGTAGTCGGTGTATATGGAGGTCTCTCTATGTAGTCGGTGTATATGGAGGTCTCTCTATGTAGTCGGTGTATATGGAGGTCTCTATGTAGTCGGTGTATATGGAGGTCTCTATGTAGTCGGTGTATATGGAGGTCTCTCTATGTAGTCGGTGTATATGGAGGTCTCTCTATGTAGTCGGTGTATATGGAGGTCTCTCTATGTAGTCGGTGTACATGGAGGTCTCTATGTAGTCGGTGTATATGGAGGTCTCTCTATGTAGTCGGTGTACATGGAGGTGTCTATTTAGTCGGTGTATATGGAGGTCTCTCTATATAGTCGGTGTATATGGAGGTCTCTATGTAGTCGGTGTATATGGAGGTCTCTATGTAGTCGGTGTATATGGAGGTCTCTCTATGTAGTCGGTGTATATGGAGGTCTCTCTATGTAGTCGGTGTATATGGAGGTCTCTCTATGTAGTCGGTGTATATGGAGGTCTCTATGTAGTCAGTGTATATGGAGGTCTCTGTAGTCGGAGGTCTCTCTATGTAGTCGGTGTACATGGAGGTCTCTCTATGTAGTCGGAGGTCTCTCTATGTAGTCGGTGTATATGGAGGTCTCTATGTAGTCGGTGTATATGGAGGTGTCTCTATGTAGTCGGTGTATATGGAGGTCTCTCTATGTAGTCGGTGTATATGGAGGTCTCTCTATGTAGTCGGTGTATATGGAGGTCTCTCTATGTAGTCGGTGTATATGGAGGTCTCTCTATGTAGTCGGTGTATATGGAGGTCTCTCTATGTAGTCGGTGTATATGGAGGTCTCTCTATGTAGTCGGTGTATATGGAGGTCTCTCTATGTAGTCGGTGTATATGGAGGTCTCTCTATGTAGTCGGTGTATATGGAGGTCTCTCTATGTAGTCGGTGTATATGGAGGTCTCTATGTAGTCGGTGTATATGGAGGTCTCTATGTAGTCGGTGTATATGGAGGTGTCTCTATGTAGTCGGTGTACATGGAGATCTCTATGTAGTCGGTGTATATGGAGGTCTCTCTATGTAGTCGGTGTACATGGAGGTCTCTCTATGTAGTCGGTGTACATGGAGGTCTCTATGTAGTCGGTGTACATGGAGGTCTCTATGTAGTCGGTGTACATGGAGGTCTCTCTATTTAGTCGGTGTACATGGAGGTCTCTATGTAGTCGGTGTATATGGAGGTCTCTATGTAGTCGGTGTATATGGAGGTCTCTCTATGTAGTCGGTGTATATGGAGGTCTCTATGTAGTCGGTGTATATGGAGGTCTCTCTATGTAGTCGGTGTATATGGAGGTCTCTCTATGTAGTCGGTGTACATGGAGGTCTCTCTATGTAGTCGGTGTACATGGAGGTCTCTCTATGTAGTCGGAGGTCTCTCTATGTAGTCGGTGTATATGGAGGTCTCTCTATGTAGTCGGTGTATATGGAGGTCTCTATGTAGTCGGTGTATATGGAGGTCTCTATGTAGTCGGTGTATATGGAGGTCTCTCTATGTAGTCGGTGTATATGGAGGTCTCTATGTAGTCGGTGTATATGGAGGTGTCTATGTAGTCGGTGTATATGGAGGTCTCTCTATGTAGTCGGTGTATATGGAGGTCTCTCTATGTAGTCGGTGTATATGGAGGTCTCTCTATGTAGTCGGTGTATATGGAGGTCTCTCTATGTAGTCGGTGTATATGGAGGTCTCTCTATGTAGTCGGTGTATTTGGAGGTCTCTCTATGTAGTCGGTGTATATGGAGGTCTCTCTATGTAGTCGGTGTATATGGAGGTCTCTATGTAGTCGGTGTATATGGAGGTCTCTCTATGTAGTCGGTGTATATGGAGGTCTCTCTATGTAGTCGGTGTATATGGACGTCTCTATGTAGTCGGTGTATATGGAGGTCTCTCTATGTAGTCGGTGTATATGGAGGTCTATGTAGTCGGTGTATATGGAGGTGTCTCTATGTAGTCGGTGTATATGGAGGTCTCTCTATGTAGTCGGTGTATATGGAGGTCTCTCTATGTAGTCGGTGTATTTGGAGGTCTCTCTATGTAGTCGGTGTATATGGAGGTCTCTATGTAGTCGGTGTATATGGAGGTCTCTATGTAGTCGGTGTACATGGAGGTCTCTATGTAGTCGGAGGTCTCTCTATGTAGTCGGTGTACATGGAGGTCTCTATGTAGTCGGAGGTCTCTCTATGTAGTCGGTGTACATGGAGGTCTCTCTATATAGTCGGTGTACATGGAGGTCTCTCTATGTAGTCGGTGTACATGGAGGTCTCTCTATGTAGTCGGTGTACATGGAGGTCTCTCTATGTAGTCGGTGTACATGGAGGTCTCTCTATGTAGTCGGTGTACTTGGAGGTCTCTCTATGTAGTCGGTGTACATGGAGGTCTCTATGTAGTCGGTGTATATGGAGGTCTCTCTATGTAGTCGGTGTATATGGAGGTCTCTCTATGTAGTCGGTGTATATGGAGGTCTCTCTATGTAGTCGGTGTATATGGAGGTCTCTCTATGTAGTCGGTGTATATGGAGGTGTCTCTATGTAGTCGGTGTATATGGAGGTCTCTCTATGTAGTCGGTGTATATGGAGGTCTCTATGTAGTCGGTGTATATGGAGGTCTCTATGTAGTCGGTGTATATGGAGGTCTCTCTATGTAGTCGGTGTATATGGAGGTCTCTATGTAGTCAGTGTATATGGAGGTCTCTATGTAGTCGGAGGTCTCTCTATGTAGTCGGTGTACATGGAGGTCTCTCTATGTAGTCGGAGGTCTCTCTATGTAGTCGGTGTATATGGAGGTCTCTATGTAGTCGGTGTATATGGAGGTCTCTATGTAGTCGGTGTATATGAAGGTCTCTATGTAGTCGGTGTATATGGAGGTCTCTATGTAGTCGGAGGTCTCTCTATGTAGTCGGTGTACATGGAGGTCTCTCTATGTAGTCGGAGTTCTCTCTATGTAGTCGGTGTATATGGAGGTCTCTCTATGTAGTCGGTGTATATGGAGGTCTCTATGTAGTCGGTGTATACGGAGGTGTCTCTATGTAGTCGGTGTATACGGAGGTTTCTCTATGTAGTCGGTGTATACGGAGGTGTCTCTATGTAGTCGGTGTATACGGAGGTCTCTCTATGTAGTCGGTGTATATGGAGGTCTCTCTATGTAGTCGGTGTATATGGAGGTCTATGTAGTCGGTGTATATGGAGGTCTCTCTATGTAGTCGGTGTATATGGAGGTCTCTATGTAGTCGGTGTATATGGAGGTCTCTCTATGTAGTCGGTGTACATGGAGGTCTCTCTATGTAGTCGGTGTACATGGAGGTCTCTCTATGTAGTCGGTGTACATGGAGGTCTCTCTATGTAGTCGGTGTACATGGAGGTCTCTCTATGTAGTCGGTGTACATGGAGGTCTCTCTATGTAGTCGGTGTATATGGAGGTCTCTCTATGTAGTCGGTGTATTTGGAGGTCTCTCTATGTAGTCGGTGTATATGGAGGTCTCTATGTAGTCGGTGTATATGGAGGTCTCTATGTAGTCGGTGTATATGGAGGTCTCTCTATGTAGTCGGTGTATATGGAGGTCTCTCTATGTAGTCGGTGTATATGGAGGTCTCTCTATGTAGTCGGTGTATATGGAGGTCTCTCTATGTAGTCGGTGTATATGGAGGTCTCTATGTAGTCGGTGTATATGGAGGTCTCTATGTAGTCGGTGTATATGGAGGTCTCTCTATGTAGTCGGTGTATATGGAGGTCTCTCTATGTAGTCGGTGTATATGGAGGTCTCTCTATGTAGTCGGTGTATATGGAGGTCTCTCTATGTAGTCGGTGTATATGGAGGTCTCTCTATGTAGTCGGTGTACATGGAGGTCTCTATGTAGTCGGTGTATATGGAGGTCTCTCTATGTAGTCGGTGTACATGGAGGTGTCTATTTAGTCGGTGTATATGGAGGTCTCTCTATATAGTCGGTGTATATGGAGGTCTCTATGTAGTCGGTGTATATGGAGGTCTCTATGTAGTCGGTGTATATGGAGGTCTCTCTATGTAGTCGGTGTATATGGAGGTCTCTCTATGTAGTCGGTGTATATGGAGGTCTCTCTATGTAGTCGGTGTATATGGAGGTCTCTATGTAGTCAGTGTATATGGAGGTCTCTATGTAGTCGGAGGTCTCTCTATGTAGTCGGAGGTCTCTCTATGTAGTCGGTGTATATGGAGGTCTCTATGTAGTCGGTGTATATGGAGGTCTCTATGTAGTCGGTGTATATGGAGGTGTCTCTATGTAGTCGGTGTACATGGAGGTCTCTCTATGTAGTCGGTGTATATGGAGGTCTCTATGTAGTCGGTGTATATGGAGGTCTCTCTATGTAGTCGGTGTATATGGAGGTCTCTCTATGTAGTCGGTGTACATGGAGGTCTCTCTATGTAGTCGGTGTACATGGAGGTCTCTATGTAGTCGGTGTACATGGAGGTCTCTATGTAGTCGGTGTATATGGAGGTCTCTCTATGTAGTCGGTGTATATGGAGGTCTCTATGTAGTCGGTGTATATGGAGGTCTCTCTATGTAGTCGGTGTATATGGAGGTCTCTCTATGTAGTCGGTGTATATGGACGTCTCTATGTAGTCGGTGTATATGGAGGTCTCTCTATGTAGTCGGTGTATATGGAGGTCTATGTAGTCGGTGTATATGGAGGTGTCTCTATGTAGTCGGTGTATATGGAGGTCTCTCTATGTAGTCGGTGTATATGGAGGTCTCTCTATGTAGTCGATGTATTTGGAGGTCTCTCTATGTAGTCGGTGTATATGGAGGTCTCTATGTAGTCGGTGTATATGGAGGTCTCTATGTAGTCGGTGTATATGGAGGTCTCTATGTAGTCGGTGTACATGGAGGTCTCTATGTAGTCGGAGGTCTCTCTATGTAGTCGGTGTACATGGAGGTCTCTATGTAGTCGGAGGTCTCTCTATGTAGTCGGTGTACATGGAGGTCTCTCTATATAGTCGGTGTACATGGAGGTCTCTCTATGTAGTCGGTGTACATGGAGGTCTCTCTATGTAGTCGGTGTACATGGAGGTCTCTCTATGTAGTCGGTGTATTTGGAGGTCTCTCTATGTAGTCGGTGTATATGGAGGTCTCTATGTAGTCGGTGTATATGGAGGTCTCTCTATGTAGTCGGTGTATATGGAGGTCTCTCTATGTAGTCGGTGTATATGGAGGTCTCTATGTAGTCGGTGTATATGGAGGTCTCTATGTAGTCGGTGTATATGGAGGTCTCTCTATGTAGTCGGTGTATATGGAGGTCTCTCTATGTAGTCGGTGTATATGGAGGTCTCTCTATGTAGTCGGTGTATATGGAGGTCTCTATGTAGTCGGTGTATATGGAGGTCTCTCTATGTAGTCGGTGTATATGGAGGTGTCTCTATGTAGTCGGTGTATATGGAGGTTTCTCTATGTAGTCGGTGTATATGGAGGTCTCTCTATGTAGTCGGTGTATTTGGAGGTCTCTCTATGTAGTCGGTGTATATGGAGGTCTCTATGTAGTCGGTGTATATGGAGGTCTCTATGTAGTCGGTGTACATGGAGGTCTCTATGTAGTCGGAGGTCTCTCTATGTAGTCGGTGTACATGGAGGTCTCTATGTAGTCGGAGGTCTCTCTATGTAGTCGGTGTACATGGAGGTCTCTCTATATAGTCGGTGTACATGGAGGTCTCTCTATGTAGTCGGTGTACATGGAGGTCTCTCTATGTAGTCGGTGTACATGGAGGTCTCTCTATGTAGTCGGTGTACATGGAGGTCTCTCTATGTAGTCGGTGTACATGGAGGTCTCTCTATGTAGTCGGTGTACATGGAGGTCTCTCTATGTAGTCGGTGTACTCGGAGGTCTCTCTATGTAGTCGGTGTATATGGAGGTCTCTATGTAGTCAGTGTATATGGAGGTCTCTATGTAGTCGGTGTATATGGAGGTCTCTCTATGTAGTCGGTGTATATGGAGGTCTCTATGTAGTCGGTGTATATGGAGGTCTCTCTATGTAGTCGGTGTATATGGAGGTCTCTCTATGTAGTCGGTGTATATGGAGGTCTCTCTATGTAGTCGGTGTATATGGAGGTCTCTCTATGTAGTCGGTGTATATGGAGGTCTCTATGTAGTCGGTGTATATGGAGGTCTCTATGTAGTCGGTGTATATGGAGGTGTCTCTATGTAGTCGGTGTATATGGAGGTCTCTCTATGTAGTCGGTGTATATGGAGGTCTCTCTATGTAGTCGGTGTATATGGAGGTGTCTCTATGTAGTCGGTGTATATGGAGGTCTCTCTATGTAGTCGGTGTATATGGAGGTCTCTCTATGTAGTCGGTGTATATGGAGGTCTCTCTATGTAGTCGGTGTATTTGGAGGTCTCTCTATGTAGTCGGTGTACATGGAGGTCTCTATGTAGTCGGTGTACATGGAGGTCTCTATGTAGTCGGAGGTCTCTATGTAGTCGGAGGTCTCTCTATGTAGTCGGTGTACATGGAGGTCTCTCTATATAGTCGGTGTACATGGAGGTCTCTCTATGTAGTCGGTGTACATGGAGGTCTCTCTATGTAGTCGGTGTACATGGAGGTCTCTCTATGTAGTCGGTGTACATGGAGGTCTCTCTATGTAGTCGGTGTACATGGAGGTCTCTCTATGTAGTCGGTGTACATGGAGGTCTCTCTATGTAGTCGGTGTACATGGAGGTCTCTCTATGTAGTCGGTGTACATGGAGGTCTCTCTATGTAGTCGGTGTACATGGAGGTCTCTCTATGTAGTCGGTGTACATGGAGGTCTCTCTATGTAGTCGGTGTACATGGAGGTCTCTCTATGTAGTCGGTGTACATGGAGGTCTCTCTATGTAGTCGGTGTACATGGAGGTCTCTCTATGTAGTCGGTGTACATGGAGGTCTCTATGTAGTCGGTGTATATGGAGGTCTCTATGTAGTCGGTGTATATGGAGGTCTCTATGTAGTCGGTGTATATGGAGGTCTCTCTATGTAGTCGGTGTATATGGAGGTCTCTATGTAGTCGGTGTATATGGAGGTCTCTCTATGTAGTCGGTGTATATGGAGGTCTCTCTATGTAGTCGGTGTATATGGAGGTCTCTATGTAGTCGGTGTATATGGAGGTCTCTATGTAGTCGGTGTATATGGAGGTCTCTATGTAGTCGGTGTATATGGAGGTCTCTCTATGTAGTCGGTGTATATGGAGGTCTCTCTATGTAGTCGGTGTATATGGAGGTCTCTCTATGTAGTCGGTGTATATGGAGGTCTCTCTATGTAGTCGGTGTATATGGAGGTCTCTATGTAGTCGGTGTATATGGAGGTCTCTCTATGTAGTCGGTGTATATGGAGGTCTCTCTATGTAGTCGGTGTATATGGAGGTCTCTATGTAGTCGGTGTATATGGAGGTCTCTATGTAGTCGGTGTATATGGAGGTCTCTCTATGTAGTCGGTGTATATGGAGGTCTCTCTATGTAGTCGGTGTATATGGAGGTCTCTCTATGTAGTCGGTGTATATGGAGGTCTCTCTATGTAGTCGGTGTATATGGAGGTCTCTATGTAGTCGGTGTATATGGAGGTGTCTCTATGTAGTCGGTGTATATGGAGGTCTCTCTATGGAGTCGCTATATTGGTGTCGGATCTCTCCCCTTCACAGCCTAGAAGCCATTACCTTGAATCGGTCTCCGGTTCGGAGGCCGCAGAGGATGCTGGGACGGTCACGGAAGGAAAGCTGTTGTCCGCCGTTGTCATAGTAACCAGCAGCAGTGCCGGAGGTATGAGCATGCGCAAATGCGACGGCTTCAAAGTCTTCAATGAGACGCGGCTGGCCACGGTGACGCCAGAAAGACGTTTTGGGAGGGGCAACGTCGACACACGTGACCTCACATATCCAATTAAATATAGTTACCACCAGATGCGACAGGAACAGATGACGTCGTAATAGTAAACAAACAAGAAAAGCAAAATATGCCAGAAGGAGGAGCTTACCATCTATGGAGAGAGTGGGAGGAGTTTAGCTCTGTATTGATAGATATATATATATATATATATATATATAATGTATGGAGAGTGTGGGAGGAGTCAGCTCTGTATACAGATATATATATACAGTGGGAAAAAAAAAGTATTTAGTCAGCGACCAATTGTGCAAGTTCTCCCACTTATAAAGATGAGGCCGGCCTGTAATTGTCATCATAGGTAGACCTCAACTATGAGAGACAAAATGAGAAAACTAATCCAGAAAATCACATTGTCTGATTTTTTAAAGAATTTATTTGCAAATGATGGTGGAAAATAAGTATTTGGTCACTACAAACAAGCAAGATTTCTGTCTCCCAGACCTGTAACTTCTCCTTTAACCCCTTCCCGTCGGTGACATTTTTTGATTTTCGTTTTTGACTCCCCGCCTTCCAAACCCCATAACTTTGTTATTTTTCCGTTCTCAGAGCCATGTGAGGTCTTAATGTTTGCGGGACACATTGTTCTTCATGATGCTACCATTTATTATTCTGTACAAT
>CAMRHE010000661.1:497500-660000 GCA_947044405.1 Leptodactylus fallax
CTCTCTCTCTCTCTCTCTCTCTCTCTCTCTCTCTCTCTCTCTCTCTCTCTCTCTCTCTCTCTCTCTCTCTCTCTCTCTCTCTCTCTCTCTCTCTCTCTCTCTCTCTCTCTCTCTCTCTCTCTCTCTCTCTCTCTCTCTCTCTCTCTCTCTCTCTCTCTCTCTCTCTCTCTCTCTCTCTCTCTCTCTCTCTCTCTCTCTCTCTCTCTCTCTCTCTCTCTCTCTCTCTCTCTCTCTCTCTCTCTCTCTCTCTCTCTCTCTCTCTCTCTCTCTCTCTCTCTCTCTCTCTCCCTCTCTCTCTCTCTCTCTCTCTCTCTCTCTCTCTCTCTCTCTCTCTCTCTCTCTCTCTCTCTCTCTCTCTCTCTCTCTCTCTCTCTCTCTCTCTCTCTCTCTCTCTCTCTCTCTCTCTCTCTCTCTCTCCTCTCTCTCTCTCTCCTCTCTCTCTCTCTCTCTCTCTCTCTCTCTCTCTCTCTCTCTCTCTCTCTCTCTCTCTCTCTCTCTCTCTCTCTCTCTCTCTCTCTCTCCTCTCTCTCTCTCTCTCTCTCTCTCTCTCTCCTCTCTTCTCTCTCTCTCCTCTTCTCTCTCTCTTCCTCTCTTTTCTCTCCTTTTTCTCTCTCTCCCTCTGTCTCTCTTGCTTTCTCCATCTCCTCTGTTTTCTGTCTCTTCTCTCTCTCCTCTCTCTCTCTCTCTCTCTCTCTCTCTCCTCTCTCTCTCTCTCTCCTCTCTCTCTCTCCTCTCTCTCTCTCTCTCTCTCTCTCTCTCTCTCTCTCTCTCTCTCTCTCTCTCCCTCTCTTTTCTCTCTCTCCTCTTCTCTCTCTCTTCCTCTCTTTTCTCTCCTTTTTTCTCTCTCTCCCTCTGTCTCTCTTGCTCTCTCCATCTCCTCTGTTTTCTCTGTCTCTTCTCTCTCTCTTCCTCTCTTTTCTCTCTCTCCCTCTGTCTCTCTTGCTCTCTCTCCATCTCCTCTGTATGTTGTTTAATCGTCCCTTGGGAAGTTAAGAGTCAGGTCTATAGCACAATTGTAAGCAGTGACGGACTGAGGGGCCTGGGCCCCACCCAACAGCTTCCTGCTAATAGCCTACACCCCGGCTGCTTCACCGACATCTTACATATGTGCTGACTATCCTGTGTTACTGAGTATGTTCCCAGTATAGTCAGCCCCTCTAGTACTGTGCAGGCCCCTATAGCTCCATGGCCGTTTCATGCACAGTACTGTATGGGGAATGACACTGCCATGTGCAAGATTATAGTGAGGGAGCTGTGATGCACACATAGCACACAGGGCTTCCCCCCACAGTATAATGCTCCACATGGTATATAATAATACATTTTATTTCTATAGCACCAACTTGTTCCGCAGCGCTGTACAAATTGTAGGGTTCAAGTAGAGGCAAAAAGATACATTGCAGAGCTTTGTGCAATGTTCTAATTGCTTATATAATACACTGCAGTACTAATATACCTAAGACAGGGTTAATAATGGCAGTGTCAGAGACTTTGGTCGTGGTGCTTGACTCCTTGGAAACGTATTGGTGTGATGGGGGGAGGAGATGCAGAGTTTTTGACAACCCCTTAGATGCTACAATCACTACTGAGAGCGGCACCTAAGAAGTTAGCACCCACCATCATAGCTACCGTCTGAATTGTACTTTGAGGTCTCCTCAGACCCCAGAATATAATAAGTAGAAGCCCAGGGGAGGTGTAAAAAATAACTAACATTTATACTCACCTTACCTCACCTCTCCTGGGCATCCTCTAGGTGTCCAGTGACATCCTGCGGTCACCCCACATCCTATTCAGACCTCTTATGATGTCAGCGCACCCCAAACACAGGCCTCAGCGGTGACATCTGGGGTGCATGACATCAGTGCGAGGCTGGAAGAGGCTTGAAATAGACACCGGAACATGGCTGGTCCCCCAGGAGAGGTGAGTATAAGTGCTTGTAATTATTACTCCCCTCCCCTCGACCCACCGCTGTGGGCTGTGCAGTGCTCTGCTACCTGCTGATCTTTATTATCCGCCATATCATTACTGCGGCACAGACTAATTACCACTGATTGTTCATGACCCCCTGACAGTATTCACTCGGGCCCCTCCCCTAGGGGTCACGACCCACTTTGTAGGAGCGGCTGACATAGAAGAATTTTTGGTGTTCGGCTTCCTTCCCTGTATGTGGGATCTCACACTTCTTGTTGTGCTGACCTCATTTTGTCACCTAGTTGTTCCTGCTGTGTCGCCATGTCTGCTGGTGTGTGTGTCATCTCCTATGTCAATGGCTGTCAATTTCCCCCAGATTACAACAAATGATTGAAAAGAATAAAACAGAGTCATAAAAATGAGAAGTCTAGTGGAAGCTTTGATGGCCAGGCGGGCTGACAAGGGACTAATGAGCTGTTTCTCATTTAATTCTGGCCCTTTATATTACTCTAATAATCAAAGACTCCGCTGTCTGATGACAACCACCCTTTCATGGTCACCTCAACTGACAGCAAAAGGACGGTCAAGGGGAAGAGGGTGTAGAAGAGGAGGAGGAGGACACCCAGGAGGGACAAGGGGAAGAGTGTAGAGGAGGAGGAGGAGGAGGAGGAGGAGGAGGACACCCAGGAGGGACAAGGGGAAGAGTGTAGAGGAGGAGGACACACAGGAGGGAGAAGGGGAAGAGTGTAGAGGAGGAGGACACACAGGAGGGACAAGGGGAAGAGTGTAGAGGAGGAGGAGGACACCCAGGAGGGACAAGGGGAAGTGTGTAGAGGAGGAGGAGGAGGAGGAGGACACCCAGGAGGGACAAGGGTAAGAGTGTAGAGGAGGAGGAGGAGGACACCCAGGAGGGACAAGGGGAAGAGTGTAGAGGAGGAGGAGGAGGAGGACACCCAGGAGGGACAAGGGGAAGAGTGTAGAGGAGGAGGAGGAGGAGGACACCCAGGAGGGACAAGGGGAAGAGTGTAGAGGAGGAGGAGGAGGAGGAGGACACACAGGAGGGACAAGGGGAAGAGTGTAGAGGAGGAGGACACACAGGAGGGACAAGGGGAAGAGTGTAGAGGAGGAGGAGGAGGAGGACGACATCCAGGAGGGACAAGGGGAAGAGTGTAGAAGAGGAGGAGGACACCCTGGAGGGACAAGGGGAAGAGTGTAGAGGAGGAGGAGGAGGAGGACACCCAGGAGGGACAAGGGGAAGAGTGTAGAGGAGGAGGAGGAGGACACCCAGGAGGGACAAGGGGAAGAGTGTAGAGGAGGAGGAGGAGGAGGACACCCAGGAGGGACAAGGGGAAGAGTGTAGAGGAGGAGGAGGAGGAGGAGGAGGAGGAGGAGGACACCCAGGAGGGACAAGGGGAAGAGTGTAGAGGAGGAGGAGGAGGACACACAGGAGGGACAAGGGGAAGAGTGTAGAGGAGGAGGAGGAGGACACACAGGAGGGACAAGGGGAAGAGTGTAGAGGAGGAGGACACACAGGAGGGACAAGGGGAAGAGTGTAGAGGAGGAGGACGACACACAGGAGGGACAAGGGAAAGAGTGTAGAGGAGGAGGAGGAGGAGGAGGAGGACGACACCCAGGAGGGACAAGGGGAAGAGTGTAGAAGAGGAGGACAACCTGGAGGGACAAGGGGAAGAGTGTAGAGGAGGAGGACACCCAGGAGGGACAAGGGGAAGAGTGTAGAGGAGGAGGAGGACACCCAGGAGGGACAAGGGGAAGAGTGAAGAGGAGGAGGAGGACACCCAGGAGGGACAAGGGGAAGAGTGTAGAGGAGGAGGAGGAGGAGGAGGAGGAGGAGGAGGACACCCAGGAGGGACAAGGGGAAGAGTGTAGAGGAGGAGGAGGAGGAGGACACACAGGAGGGACAAGGGGAAGAGTGTAGAGGAGGAGGAGGAGGAGGACACCCAGGAGGGACAAGGGGAAGAGTGTAGAGGAGGAGGAGGAGGACACACAGGAGGGACAAGGGGAAGAGTGTAGAGGAGGAGGAGGAGGACACACAGGAGGGACAAGGGGAAGAGTGTAGAGGAGGAGGACACACAGGAGGGACAAGGGGAAGAGTGTAGAGGAGGAGGACGACACACAGGAGGGACAAGGGGAAGAGTGTAGAGGAGGAGGAGGAGGAGGAGGAGGACGACACCCAGGAGGGACAAGGGGAAGAGTGTAGAGGAGGAGGATGAGGACACCCAGGAGGGACAAGGGGAAGAGTGTAGAGGAGGAGGAGGAGGAGGACACCCAGGAGGGACAAGGGGAAGAGTGTAGAGGAGGAGGAGGACACCCAGGAGGGACAAGGGGAAGAGTGTAGAGGAGGAGGAGGAGGAGGACACCCAGGAGGGACAAGGGGAAGAGTGTAGAGGAGGAGGAGGAGGAGGAGGAGGACACCCAGGAGGGACAAGGGGAAGAGTGTAGAGGAGGAGGAGGAGGACACACAGGAGGGACAAGGGGAAGAGTGTAGAGGAGGAGGACACACAGGAGGGACAAGGGGAAGAGTGTAGAGGAGGAGGACGACACACAGGAGGGACAAGGGGAAGAGTGTAGAGGAGGAGGAGGAGGAGGAGGAGGACGACACCCAGGAGGGACAAGGGGAAGAGTGTAGAAGAGGAGGACAACCTGGAGGGACAAGGGGAAGAGTGTAGAGGAGGAGGACACCCAGGAGGGACAAGGGGAAGAGTGTAGAGGAGGAGGAGGACACCCAGGAGGGACAAGGGGAAGAGTGAAGAGGAGGAGGAGGACACCCAGGAGGGACAAGGGGAAGAGTGTAGAAGAGGAAGAGGAGGAGGAGGAGGAGGAGGACACCCAGGAGGGACAAGGGAAGAGTGTAGAGGAGGAGGAGGAGGAGGAGGACACCCAGGAGGGACAAGGGGAAGAGTGTAGAGGAGGAGGAGGAGGACACACAGGAGGGACAAGGGGAAGAGTGTAGAGGAGGAGGAGGACACCCAGGAGGGACAAGGGGAAGAGTGTAGAGGAGGAGGAGGAGGAGGACACCCAGGAGGGACAAGGGGAAGAGTGTAGAGGAGGAGGAGGAGGACACACAGGAGGGACAAGGGGAAGAGTGTAGAGGAGGAGGACACACAGGAGGGACAAGGGGAAGAGTGTAGAGGAGGAGGACACACAGGAGGGACAAGGGGAAGAGTGTAGAGGAGGAGGACGACACACAGGAGGGACAAGGGGAAGAGTGTAGAGGAGGAGGAGGAGGAGGAGGACGACGACACCCAGGAGGGACAAGGGGAAGAGTGTAGAAGAGGAGGAGGACACCCTGGAGGGACAAGGGGAAGAGTGTAGAGGAGGAGGAGGAGGACACACAGGAGGGACAAGGGGAAGAGTGTAGAGGAGGAGGAGGAGGAGGAGGAGGACACCCAGGAGGGACAAGGGGAAGAGTGTAGAGGAGGAGGAGGAGGAGGAGGACACCCAGGAGGGACAAGGGGAAGATTGTAGAGGAGGAGGAGGAGGAGGAGGAGGACACCCAGGAGGGACAAGGGGGAGAGTGTAGAGGAGGAGGAGGAGGAGGACACCCAGGAGGGACAAGGGGAAGAGTGTAGAGGAGGAGGAGGAGGAGGAGGACACCCAGGAGGGACAAGGGGAAGAGTGTAGAGGAGGAGGAGGACACCCAGGAGGGACAAGGGGAAGAGTGTAGAGGAGGAGGAGGAGGAGGAGGACACCCAGGAGGGACAAGGGGAAGAGTGTAGAGGAGGAGGAGGAGGAGGACACCCAGGAGGGACAAGGGGAAGAGTGTAGAGGAGGAGGAGGAGGACACCCAGGAGGGACAAGGGGAAGAGCGTAGAGGAGGAGGAGGAGGAGGACACCCAGGAGGGACAAGGGGAAGAGTGTAGAGGAGGAGGAGGAGGACACACAGGAGGGACAAGGGGAAGAGTGTAGAGGAGGAGAAGGAGGACACACAGGAGGGACAAGGGGAAGAGTGTAGAGGAGGAGGACACACAGGAGGGACAAGGGGAAGAGTGTAGAGGAGGAGGACGACACACAGGAGGGACAAGGGGAAGAGTGTAGAGGAGGAGGAGGAGGAGGAGGACGACACACAGGAGGGACAAGGGGAAGAGTGTAGAAGAGGAGGACACCCAGGAGGGACAAGGGGAAGAGTGTAGAAGAGGAGGAGGACACCCAGGAGGGACAAGGGGAAGAGTGTAGAGGAGGAGGAGGACACCCAGGAGGGACAAGGGGAAGAGTGTAGAGGAGGAGGAGGACACCCTGGAGGGACAAGGGGAAGAGTGTAGAAGAGGAGGAGGAGGACACCCTGGAGGGACAAGGGGAAGAGTGTAGAAGAGGAGGAGGAGGACACCCAGAGGGACAAGGGGAAGAGTGTAGAAGAGGAGGAGGAGGACACCCAGGAGGGACAAGGGAAAGAGTGTAGAGGAGGAGGAGGACACCCTGGAGGGACAAGGGGAAGAGTGTAGAATAGGAGGAGGACACCCAGAGGGACAAGGGGAAGAGTGTAGAGGAGGAGGAGGACACCCTGCAGGGACAAGGGGAAGAGTGTAGAATAGGAGGAGGACACCCAGAGGGACAAGGGGAAGAGTGTAGAGGAGGAGGACAACCTGGAGGGACAAGGGGAAGAGTGTAGAGGAGGAGGACACCCAGGAGGGACAAGGGGAAGAATGTAGAGGAGGAGGAGGAGGACACCCAGGAGGGACAAGGGGAAGAGTGTAGAGGAGGAGGAGGAGGAGGACACCCAGGAGGGACAAGGAGAAGAGTGTAGAGGAGGAGGAGGACAATCGGGAGGGACAAGGGGAAGAGTGTAGAAGAGGAGGAGGACACCCAGGAGGGACAAGGGGAAGAGTGTAGAGGAGGAGGAGGAGGACACCCAGGAGGGACAAGGAGAAGAGTGTAGAGGAGGAGGAGGACAATCGGGAGGGACAAGGGGAAGAGGGTGTAGAAGAGGAGAAGGACACCCGGGAGGGACAAGGGGAAGAGTGTAGAGGAGGAAAATCGGGAGGGACAAGGGGAAGAGTGTAGAGGTGGAGGAGGACACCTGGAAGGGACAAGGAGGAGAGAGTAGAGGAGGAGGACACCTGGAAGGGACAAGGAGGAGAGAGTAGAGGAGGAGGACACCTGGAAGGGACAAGGAGGAGAGAGTAGAGGAGGAAGACAACCAGACAAGACAAGTGGAAGTGTTATGGAATAGTTCCTGGAACAATTATTAGAAAATAGCAGGATCTGGTTGATAACAGAGAGCAGTAGAAGAGTGTAGAGGAGGAGGAGGAGGACACCCAGGAGGGACAAGGGGAAGAGTGTAGAGGAGGAGGAGGAGGACACACAGGAGGGACAAGGGGAAGAGTGTAGAGGAGGAGGACACACAGGAGGGACAAGGGGAAGAGTGTAGAGGAGGAGGACACACAGGAGGGACAAGGGGAAGAGTGTAGAGGAGGAGGACGACACACAGGAGGGACAAGGGGAAGAGTGTAGAGGAGGAGGAGGAGGAGGACGACACCCAGGAGGGACAAGGGGAAGAGTGTAGAAGAGGAGGAGGACACCCTGGAGGGACAAGGGGAAGAGTGTAGAGGAGGAGGAGGAGGACACACAGGAGGGACAAGGGGAAGAGTGTAGAGGAGGAGGAGGACAATCGGGAGGGACAAGGGGAAGAGTGTAGAGGAGGAGGAGGAGGACACACAGGAGGGACAAGGGGAAGTGTGTAGAGGAGGAGGAGGAGGAGGACAATCGGGAGGGACAAGGGGAAGAGTGTAGAGGAGGAGGACGACACACAGGAGGGACAAGGGGAAGAGTGTAGAGGAGGAGGAGGAGGAGGAGGAGGAGGACGACACCCAGGAGGGACAAGGGGAAGAGTGTAGAAGAGGAGGACAACCTGGAGGGACAAGGGGAAGAGTGTAGAGAAGGAGGACACCCAGGAGGGACAAGGGGAAGAGTGTAGAAGAGGAGGAGGACACCCAGGAGGGACAAGGGGAAGAGTGTAGAGGAGGAGGACGACACCCAGGAGGGACAAGGGGAAGAGTGTAGAGAAGGAGGACACCCAGGAGGGACAAGGGGAAGAGTGTAGAAGAGGAGGAGGACACCCAGGAGGGACAAGGGGAAGAGTGTAGAGGAGGAGGACGACACCCTGGAGGGACAAGGGGAAGAGTGTAGAAGAGGAGGAGGAGGACACCCAGGAGGGACAAGGGGAAGAGTGTAGAAGAGGAGGAGGACACCCTGGAGGGACAAGGGGAAGAGTGTAGAAGAGGAGGAGGAGGACACCCAGAGGGACAAGGGGAAGAGTGTAGAAGAGGAGGAGGAGGACACCCAGGAGGGACAAGGGGAAGAGTGTAGAGGAGGAGGAGGACACCCTGGAGGGACAAGGGGAAGAGTGTAGAATAGGAGGAGGACACCCAGACGGACAAGGGGAAGAGTGTAGAGGAGGAGGACAACCTGGAGGGACAAGGGGAAGAGTGTAGAGGAGGAGGACACCCAGGAGGGACAAGGGGAAGAGTGTAGAAGAGGAGGACACCCAGGAGGGACAAGGGGAAGAGTGTAGAGGAGGAGGAGGAGGAGGACACCCAGGAGGGACAAGGGGAAGAGTGTAGAGGAGGAGGAGGAGGAGGACACCCAGGAGGGACAAGGGGAAGAGTGTAGAGGAGGAGGAGGAGGAGGAGGAGGACACCCAGGAGGGACAAGGGGAAGAGTGTAGAGGAGGAGGAGGAGGAGGACACCCAGGAGGGACAAGGGGAAGAGTGTAGAGGAGGAGGAGGAGGAGGAGGAGGAGGAGGACACCCAGGAGGGACAAGGGGAAGAGTGTAGAGGAGGAGGAGGACACCCAGGAGGGACAAGGGGAAGAGTGTAGAGGAGGAGGAGGAGGAGGAGGAGGATGACACCCAGGAGGGACAAGGGGAAGAGTGTAGAGGAGGAGGAGGAGGAGGAGGACACCCAGGAGGGACAAGGGGAAGAGTGTAGAGGAGGAGGAGGAGGACACCCAGGAGGGACAAGGGGAAGAGTGTAGAGGAGGAGGAGGAGGAGGACACCCAGGAGGGACAAGGGGAAGAGTGTAGAGGAGGAGGAGGAGGACACACAGGAGGGACAAGGGGAAGAGTGTAGAGGAGGAGAAGGAGGACACACAGGAGGGACAAGGGGAAGAGTGTAGAGGAGGAGGACACACAGGAGGGACAAGGGGAAGAGTGTAGAGGAGGAGGACGACACACAGGAGGGACAAGGGGAAGAGTGTAGAGGAGGAGGAGGAGGACGACACACAGGAGGGACAAGGGGAAGAGTGTAGAAGAGGAGGACAACCTGGAGGGACAAGGGGAAGAGTGTAGAGAAGGAGGACACCCAGGAGGGACAAGGGGAAGAGTGTAGAAGAGGAGGAGGACACCCAGGAGGGACAAGGGGAAGAGTGTAGAGGAGGAGGAGGACACCCAGGAGGGACAAGGGGAAGAGTGTAGAGGAGGAGGAGGACACCCTGGAGGGACAAGGGGAAGAGTGTAGAAGAGGAGGAGGAGGACACCCTGGAGGGACAAGGGGAAGAGTGTAGAAGAGGAGGAGGAGGACACCCAGAGGGACAAGGGGAAGAGTGTAGAAGAGGAGGAGGAGGACACCCAGGAGGGACAAGGGAAAGAGTGTAGAGGAGGAGGAGGACACCCTGGAGGGACAAGGGGAAGAGTGTAGAATAGGAGGAGGACACCCAGAGGGACAAGGGGAAGAGTGTAGAGGAGGAGGAGGACACCCTGCAGGGACAAGGGGAAGAGTGTAGAATAGGAGGAGGACACCCAGAGGGACAAGGGGAAGAGTGTAGAGGAGGAGGACAACCTGGAGGGACAAGGGGAAGAGTGTAGAGGAGGAGGACACCCAGGAGGGACAAGGGGAAGAATGTAGAGGAGGAGGAGGAGGACACCCAGGAGGGACAAGGGGAAGAGTGTAGAGGAGGAGGAGGAGGAGGACACCCAGGAGGGACAAGGAGTAGAGTGTAGAGGAGGAGGAGGACAATCGGGAGGGACAAGGGGGAAGAGTGTAGAAGAGGAGGAGGACACCCAGGAGGGACAAGGGGAAGAGTGTAGAGGAGGAGGAGGAGGACACCCAGGAGGGACAAGGAGAAGAGTGTAGAGGAGGAGGAGGACAATCGGGAGGGACAAGGGGAAGAGGGTGTAGAAGAGGAGAAGGACACCCGGGAGGGACAAGGGGAAGAGTGTAGAGGAGGAAAATCGGGAGGGACAAGGGGGAAGAGTGTAGAGGTGGAGGAGGACACCTGGAAGGGACAAGGAGGAGAGAGTAGAGGAGGAGGACACCTGGAAGGGACAAGGAGGAGAGAGTAGAGGAGGAGGACACCTGGAAGGGACAAGGAGGAGAGAGTAGAGGAGGAAGACAACCAGACAAGACAAGTGGAAGTGTTATGGAATAGTTCCTGGAACAATTATTAGAAAATAGCAGGATCTGGTTGATAACAGAGAGCAGTAGAAGAATGTAGAGGAGGAGGAGGAGGACACCCAGGAGGGACAAGGGGAAGAGTGTAGAGGAGGAGGAGGAGGACACACAGGAGGGACAAGGGGAAGAGTGTAGAGGAGGAGGACACACAGGAGGGACAAGGGGAAGAGTGTAGAGGAGGAGGACACACAGGAGGGACAAGGGGAAGAGTGTAGAGGAGGAGGACGACACACAGGAGGGACAAGGGGAAGAGTGTAGAGGAGGAGGAGGAGGAGGACGACACCCAGGAGGGACAAGGGGAAGAGTGTAGAAGAGGAGGAGGACACCCTGGAGGGACAAGGGGAAGAGTGTAGAGGAGGAGGAGGAGGACACACAGGAGGGACAAGGGGAAGAGTGTAGAGGAGGAGGAGGACAATCGGGAGGGACAAGGGGAAGAGTGTAGAGGAGGAGGAGGAGGACACACAGGAGGGACAAGGGGAAGTGTGTAGAGGAGGAGGAGGAGGAGGACAATCGGGAGGGACAAGGGGAAGAGTGTAGAGGAGGAGGACGACACACAGGAGGGACAAGGGGAAGAGTGTAGAGGAGGAGGAGGAGGAGGAGGAGGAGGACGACACCCAGGAGGGACAAGGGGAAGAGTGTAGAAGAGGAGGACAACCTGGAGGGACAAGGGGAAGAGTGTAGAGAAGGAGGACACCCAGGAGGGACAAGGGGAAGAGTGTAGAAGAGGAGGAGGACACCCAGGAGGGACAAGGGGAAGAGTGTAGAGGAGGAGGACGACACCCAGGAGGGACAAGGGGAAGAGTGTAGAGAAGGAGGACACCCAGGAGGGACAAGGGGAAGAGTGTAGAAGAGGAGGAGGACACCCAGGAGGGACAAGGGGAAGAGTGTAGAGGAGGAGGACGACACCCTGGAGGGACAAGGGGAAGAGTGTAGAAGAGGAGGAGGAGGACACCCAGTAGGGACAAGGGGAAGAGTGTAGAAGAGGAGGAGGACACCCTGGAGGGACAAGGGGAAGAGTGTAGAAGAGGAGGAGGAGGACACCCAGAGGGACAAGGGGAAGAGTGTAGAAGAGGAGGAGGAGGACACCCAGGAGGGACAAGGGGAAGAGTGTAGAGGAGGAGGAGGACACCCTGGAGGGACAAGGGGAAGAGTGTAGAATAGGAGGAGGACACCCAGAGGGACAAGGGGAAGAGTGTAGAGGAGGAGGACAACCTGGAGGGACAAGGGGAAGAGTGTAGAGGAGGAGGACACCCAGGAGGGACAAGGGGAAGAGTGTAGAAGAGGAGGACACCCAGGAGGGACAAGGGGAAGAGTGTAGAGGAGGAGGAGGACAATCGGGAGGGACAAGGGGGAAGAGGGTGTAGAAGAGGAGAAGGACACCCGGGAGGGACAAGGGGAAGAGTGTAGAGGAGGAAAATCGGGAGGGACAAGGGGAAGAGTGTAGAGGTGGAGGAGGACACCTGGAAGGGACAAGGAGGAGAGAGTAGAGGAGGAGGACACCTGGAAGGGACAAGGAGGAGAGAGTAGAGGAGGAGGACACCTGGAAGGGACAAGGAGGAGAGAGTAGAGGAGGAAGACAACCAGACAAGACAAGTGGAAGTGTTATGGAATAGTTCCTGGAACAATTATTAGAAAATAGCAGGATCTGGTTGATAACAGAGAGCAGTAGAACTGGCTGTTTCAGTCCTATCTCTCAGTATAACGGTCTGGGTCTGGTTCGGAGTCTTTGGTTGCTACTACTTGGGGTATTTGCAAGGATGATAATGTAGTCAGGAGGAAGCCAGTGGTCAATGCACAAGATGAGTGTCAGTATTAGCAGCTGAGCAGGAGAGACTAGCTAGATTACAGGTTGAGAGCACAATAATCTCACAAGGCTGGGTTTAAATAGAATGTTCAATCAGAGAACAGAGTGGAGCAAACCAGAGAGGCGGGAACTGAAACTAGAGGCAATATTCAGGTGCTGTCCAGGAAGCTTTATAGCTCAGTTGGAAGAGCTGCAGCCTGGGACACCAAAGTCCCTGGGTTCAAGTCCTGACACTCAGTGCTGTATAGGATTTAAACACATTCACCAGCGCCAGCCACAAGGCCAGATGGACTTAGCTGAATTTTAAGTCCAAGTTATCACAGAAACCGTACAAGGAATAACCACTACACTATCAGAAACCAAAACCAGAACCCATAATAAACTTATAAGGCCGATCAGGAGGACAAATCAGCGGAGTGAATGTCCAGGCCAGAAGTCAGTTCAGGGTGGAACGTCTGAGTCAGGAGCCTTCGGTATCAAGGCAAGGGCTGGTTCCAAGATAACAGTATGAAGTTATGTAGTACAAAGAATCAGGTAAGAAAGTCAGACAAGGTAAGAAGAGGGCTTAAATAGGTCTCCTCATCTGCTAATTGGATAAGCCCAGAGAACTCTGATACTGCAGAAGCTTCCTAGGATGGCAGAGCAACCTTAAAGCAATGGTAGCTGACCTGAGATTCCTGAGAAAGAGAAGGAGGACACCCAGGAGGGACAAGAGTAAGAGTGAGGAGAAGGTCAACCAGGAGGGACAAGGGTAAGAGTGAGGAGAAGGTCAACCAGGAGGGACAAGGGTAAGAGTGAGGAGAAGGTCAACCAGGAGGGACAAGGGTAAGAGTGAGGAGAAGGCCAACCAGGAGGGACAAGGGGAAGAGTGAGGAGAAGGCCATCCAGGAGGGACAAGGGTAAGAATGAGGAGAAGGTCAACCAGGAGGGACAAGGGTAAGAGTGAGGAGAAGGTCAACCAGGAGGGACAAGGGTAAGAGTGAGGAGAAGGTCAACCAGGAGGGACAAGGGTAAGAGTGAGGAGAAGGCCAACCAGGAGGGACAAGGGGAAGAGTGAGGAGAAGGCCATCCAGGAGGGACAAGGGGAAGAATGAGGAGAAGGTCAACCAGGAGGGACAAGGGTAAGAGTGAGGAGAAGGTCAACCAGGAGGGACAAGGGTAAGAGTGAGGAGAAGGCCAACCAGGAGGGACAAGGGGAAGAGTGAGGAGAAGGCCATCCAGGAGGGACAAGCAGGGCTGTGGAGTCGGAGTCGTGGAGTCGGAGTCGGAGCCTATTTTGGTGGAGTCGGAGTCGCTATAAAATGGACCGACTCCGACTCCCAAAATATATAATAAATTGGTACAGTTAGTAGTACAATGCAGTATGTGCTGAATATATTTTCATAAGAATTTGGGAAAATGATGAAATGTTGAAAATGATGAAATGTCCTGTAAAGGTCTGTTCTATTCCTCATATAATGATGGGACTGAGTTCTGAGTGAACCTATAAGGTTTAGCAATTGTCCATCACTCCATAACTCCAGTTTGTAGGATTTCCCACTCTGGCAGGGCACCCAGGGCTGTGGAGTCGGAGTCGTGGAGTCGGAGTCGGTGCCTATTTTGGTGGAGTCGGAGTCGGAGTTGGAGTCGGAGTCAGGGGAAATTGAGGAGTCGGAGTCGGGGCTTTGGCGTACCGACTCCACAGCCCTGGGGACAAGGGGAAGAGTGAGGAGAAGGCCAACCAGTAGGGACAAGGGGAAGAGTGAGGAGAAGGCCAACCAGTAGGGACAAGGGGAAGAGTGAGGAGAAGGTCAACCAGGAGGGACAAGGGGAAGAGTGAGGAGAAGGTCAACCAGGAGGGACAAGGAGAAGAGTGAGGAGAAGGCCAACCAGGAGGGACAAGGGGAAGAGTGAGGAGAAGGCCAACCAGGAGGGACAAGGGGAAGAGAGTAGAGAAGGAGGACGACACACAGGAGGGAAAAGGGGAAGAGAGCGTAGAGAAGGAGGTGGTGAACACCCAGGATGAATATAGGGAAGAGTGAGGGGGAAGGTCAAAGAGGAGGGACAAGAGGAATGTTACAGTGGAGGAAGACAACACCAAGTAGGTTCTATAGGGTGGTAAATGTTATGAGAAGTGCACTGCAATGTCCAGATTTATTTTGTAAAGGCAGATAAACATTTGAAGCCATACATAACATAGGGTTTAGTCTACATGATGGACGGACTCTAGCTAGACAGTCTGTGGTTACAGACTCCTGAGATGTAAATCCAGTACTGACTCTGAAACTCTCATCACTCAATGGAAGCCATTATCAGCCAGTGAGCGCACTCTCCACCTTATGAAGTTATCGACCATTGGTTAAAAGCTGTATTTATGGCCTGCCGGTCACGCATTTTCTTCCCCATTTTCACCGAATATGATAACTATAGCCATCACCCCCAGGATTACTTGGTCTTATTTCTTACTGTCTCTGGTATTACAGCATGTAAAAAGGTATTGTGGATAAGCTTGCGTGTCATTAAATATGACAAAGATGGTGGGCTTCTCAAGATTGTCCACTAAGCTGTCATATCGCTGCAGGACATCGCCAACCGTATCTGGCTTAATGGGAGGCTTCTTCATGTCTTCTTTCCCTAACGTAAACTCTCCAGTTAGTACCTGGGCCATCAAGATGTACTTGTGTCCATTACTGGATGGGGGGGAATATCTGTCCCTCGCAGACATTGCAGCTTCAACAGCAAAATACACACCATGTCCATAGAAGGTGGCTGATGGGAGATAAAAAGACAAGACAAGTGTGTGAGACGAAAAATACAACATGGAGATTAGTTGAAGAAGAGACCACCCACAAAGAGGGTGGTCCAAGAATTACACCACATAGTCTATAAGAGAGAGTACAGAGGAGGAGCACAATTCAACAGAGAGAGTACAAGAGGAAGAGCACAACACAACGAAGAGAGTACAAGAGGAAGAGCATAACACAACAGAGAGAGTACAAGAGAGGAGAGTAACACGGCGGAGAGAGTACAAGAGGAGGAGCACAACACAAGGGAGACAGTACAAGAGGCGGAGAGTAACACAACGGAGAGAGTACAAGAGGCGGAGAGTAACACAACAGAGAGTACAAGAGGCTGAGAGTAACACAACGGAGAGAGTACAAGAGGCGGAGAGTAACACAACAGAGAGTACAAGAGGCGGAGAGTAACACAACGGAGAGAGTACAAGAGGTGGAGAGTAACACAACAGAGAGTACAAGAGGCTGAGAGTAACACAACAGAGAGTACAAGAGGCGGAGAGTAACACAACGGAGAGAGTACAAGAGGCGGAGAGTAACACAACAGAGAGTACAAGAGGCGGAGAGTAACACAACGGAGAGAGTACAAGAGGCGGAGAGTAACACAACAGAGAGTACAGGAGGAGGAGCACAACATAACGGAGAGAGTACAAGAGGCGGAGAGTAACACAACAGAGAGTACAGGAGGAGGAGCACAACACAACTGAGAGAGTACAAGAGGAGGAGCACAACACAACGGAGAGAGTACAAGAGGCGGAGAGTAACACAACAGAAAGTACAAGAGGAGGAGCACAACACAATGGAGAAAGTACAAGAGGCGGAGAGTAACACAACAGAGAGTACAGGAGGAGGAGCACAACACAACTGAGAGAGTACAAGAGGAGGAGCACAACACAACGGAGAGAGTACAAGAGGAAGAGCACAACACAATGGAGAGAGTACAAGAGGCGGAGAGTAACAACAGAGAGTACAGGAGGAGGAGCACAACACAACTGAGAGAGTACAAGAGGAGGAGCACAACACAATGGAGAGAGTACAAGAGGAGGAGAGTAACACAACAGAAAGTACAAGAGGAGGAGAGTAACACAACAGAAAGTACAAGAGGAGGAGCGTAACACAACAGAAAGTACAAGAGGAGGAGCCTAACACAATGGAGAGAGTACAGGAGGAGGAGCACAACACAACTGAGAGAGTACAAGAGGAAGAGCACAACACAATGGAGAGAGTACAAGAGGCGGAGAGTAACACAACAGAAAGTACAAGAGGAGGAGCCTAACACAATGGAGAGAGTACAGGAGGAGTACCACAACACAATGGAGAGAGTACAAGAGGAAGAGCACAACACAATGGAGAGAGTACAAGAGGAGGAGAGTAACACAACAGAAAGTACAAGAGGAGGAGAGTAACACAACAGAAAGTACAAGAGGAGGAGCGTAACACAACAGAAAGTACAAGAGGAGGAGCCTAACACAATGGAGAGAGTACAGGAGGAGGAGCACAACACAACTGAGAGAGTACAAGAGGAAGAGCACAACACAATGGAGAGAGTACAAGAGGCGGAGAGTAACACAACAGAAAGTACAAGAGGAGGAGCCTAACACAATGGAGAGAGTACAGGAGGAGTACCACAACACAATGGAGAGAGTACAAGAGGAAGAGCACAACACAATGGAGAGAGTACAAGAGGAAGAGCACAACACAACGGAGAGAGTACAAGAGGAAGAGCACAACACAATGGAGAGAGTACAAGAGGAAGAGCACAACACAACGGAGAGAGTACAAGAGGCGGAGAGTAACACAATAGAGAGTACAATGGAGGAGCACAACACAATGGAGAGAGTACAAGAGGAAGAGCACAACACAATGGAGAGAGTACAAGAGAGGAGAGTAACATGGCAGAGAGTGCACAGGAGGAGCAGCATAAGCCAATGAAAAGTGCACAGGAAGAGGAGCGTAACACAGAGAGTACAAAATGAGGAGTGTAACACAATGAAGAGTTTATAGGTGTATAACACAATAGAGAGGGTAATACAGTTTCTACCATTCTTCCCACAGAAGCTGCGGTCAAATCCACGGTGACAGATCTCCTTGGCACCAATTTCTGAGGTTCCGTGGTACAGCGTGTGCTCGATCGGTGTCCGAGAGTGCTGCGCCAGCATACTTTGCTTTTTCAGCTGGTATTGGTTATACAACAAAGTGTTTTGCACCTTTTGCACCTAAACAAACAACACAGTGGTCTATAAGAGCATCAGGTTGGTGGAGACATGGCAATCTAATAACCCTAGAGATTCTAGAGCGCCATACACACCATTGTCTCCAGTATATTCCATTATCTGGAGGACACATGCAGTCTAATCACTATAGAGCGCCATACACATCATTGTCTCTAGTGTATTACATTACCTGGAGGACTTGAGTGACAGATTTCACTTCCTTTAGAGTGCTGAAGAATTGCTGGACAACTCTGTTATACTCCTCTGACAACTCTGACACAGGGATCAGAACAACAGCCTGTTGAGTGTCAAGAGTCATAAGTCCAGGTCGAGACCTGCTGTCTATATGGAGTATGCTCAGTATTTGGGAGAGCTCTTCCTGGCATCTTAGGGGGTTTTGTAAGAATCCGTGGATCTGAGCCTGCCCTTCATACACGGTGATTGTCACCTTGTGCTTCTTCTCCAGAGCAGACAGTATCTCGGCTTTGTGTGAGAAATCTTCTATTCTGTCCAGGGTCACGGTGCACAGTTTTGCCATCACAGCCTTTCTTACGGCCGCACACGCCACCACTAGACTGGTCTCATCTGCTGCTAATACTTTTATTTGAGCAGTGTCCAGAGCTTTTGCCATTTCATCTCCAGAAACATCATCGACATCCTCCTGACCAGGAGACGTTTCATCATAAGCCCAACACTGCTGCAGCGACATTTCTAAAGCTCTCTGAAGAGGTTCTTCTGCTTCCTCCAGTACTTGATCTCTAAGAGAAAGTTGAAGTGCCCGCTGTAGGTCCTTGTCCTCATCTTCCATGGTCGGGCCTTGGGTGTCCATAGACATCTGTATGGCTAAGAGAAGCTGAGCTTCTTCATCCAGTTGTCTATCCTGAAATTCGTCTCGTGACATTTTACACACTTGGTCTAGCTCCTCATCTGCCGTTTCGCAGGAGTCTTCATCTGGGCCTGTGGCTGGTGTATCTGTGTAGAGATCTAGATCATCGTCTTCTTTTATGTTCCATTCAGTGGTTGTAGCCGGAATTTCTTCTTTGTTTTCATTATTTGGTGAATTCTTCAGAACAGAAGCGATGACCTTTATGTCCTCTAAGGGGAAAATATTAGGGAAAAATTATCAAGGAAAAAAATTCACGAGTGTGAATAAAGTGTGAACCTGAAATCATCTCAAGATGTAGGAGATGTGTGAGGTGGACTGTGACAGGACAATGGAGAACACTGGTGAGAATCGACAGTAAGAAGCCCAATAGTTACTTCCTAGTTATAAGGAACCCAAGAGTATACCAAGATGTAGGATTGGGGAGACACATGAGGTGGACTGTGACAGGACAATGGAGAACACTGGTGAGTATAATAAGCCCAATAGTTACTTCCTAGTTATAAGGAACCCAAGAGTATACCAAGATGTAGGAGATGTGTGAGGTGGACTGTGACAGGACAATGGAGAACACTGGTGAGAATCGACAGTAAGAAGCCCAATAGTTACTTCCTAGTTATAAGGAACCCAAGAGTATACCAAGATGTAGGACTGGGGAGACACATGAGGTGGACTGTGACAGGACAATGGAGAACACTGGTGAGTATAATAAGCCCAATAGTTACTTCCTAGTTATAAGGAACCCAAGAGTATACCAAGATGTAGGAGATGTGTGAGGTGGACTGTGACAGGACAATGGAGAACACTGGTGAGAATCGACAGTAAGAAGCCCAATAGTTACTTCCTAGTTATAAGGAACCCAAGAGTATACCAAGATGTAGGACTGGGGAGACACATGAGGTGGACTGTGACAGGACAATGGAGAACACTGGTGAGTATAATAAGCCCAATAGTTACTTCCTAGTTATAAGGAACCCAAGAGTATACCAAGATGTAGGAGATGTGTGAGGTGGACTGTGACAGGACAATGGAGAACACTGGTGAGAATCGACAGTAAGAAGCCCAATAGTTTCTTCCTAGTTATAAGGAACCCAAGAGTATACCAAGATGTAGGACTGGGGAGACACATGAGGTGGACTGTGACAGGACAATGGAGAACACTGGTGAGTATAATAAGCCCAATAGTTACTTCCTAGTTATAAGGAACCCAAGAGTATACCAAGATGTAGGAGATGTGTGAGGTGGACTGTGACAGGACAATGGAGAACACTGGTGAGTATAATAAGCCCAATAGTGACCGCCTAGTTATAAGGTACCCCGGAGTATACAAAGTTTGGGGAGACACATGAGGTGGACTGTCCCCGATCCTGACTCCCTGATCCTCTATTTCATTTAGCATTAGTCTTCGTTCCTTCCCTATGTACTTTCATAGGACTGTGAAAGGCTGATGCAAACAAGTGCCGAAGGAGAAGTTACGCTCTTATTAGGCCCTTGTAAGATTCAGATGGTTTGTCTACATGAAGTCATAGTATAATGGATGCCTCCAGGCCCTCTATAGTTTATAATAAACTACTGTATAACATGATTGTTCGGCCTCCACCTGGCAAATAAATGGAAAGTTCTTTCCCTGGGGGTAATAATCTGCAGGTGCCATATGTCCATGGGGACTAAATTGACAAAGTCACTACTATTAATATAATGTTGTACCGTGTTAGCCATAGAAAGTAGTGGAAGAGTGAAGAAATCAGGCCATACCGTTTAGAGGCTGAGTATATTTGATAGTGAGCTTTCGAGAGTACTAGCTCTCTTCTTCAGACATTGTGTTATACTAGAAACTGAAAATTCACACTATTTATACACACACAAGACCTGGATCTTCAAAGGATCTTGGAATAACAAAATGCAATATAAGCAGAGAAGTTATTTACAACAGGTCAGGAAATAAACAATCTGGAAACTTGTGGGGCGTGACGGAGGGATCAGTAATTCTTGCTGTTATCGGTTTGCTATCAGGTGGTGATTTCTGATCCCTCCGTCACACCCCACAAGTTTCCAGATTGTTTATTTCTTGACCTGTTGTAAATAACTTCTTTACTTATATTGCATTTTGTTATTCCAAGATCCTTTGAAGATCCATGTCTTGTGTGTATAAAGAGTCTGTGAATTTTCAGTTTTTTGTATAACACCATGTCTGAAGAAGAGAGCTAGTACTCTCGAAAGCTCAGCATCAAATATACTCAGTTAGCCTCTTAAAGTCACTACTATAGAATGTTCTCTACACATCAGATAACAGTAGAAGGATCCTGACCATAGACCATGTTCATGGGGTCTACTAACAGTGTAATGTGTTGGGGTCCCCCCAGCTGATGACAGATGTCATGGAAGGCCAGGATTGGCCATGCCAGGAGATAAATCGCTCACAAAGCTTCCTGGAGATGATAGAGGTGTCCAGCAGCAGTTCTGCTCCCTCTCCTCATATGGTGTGGTTGTCGGGTCAATGGGTGTCAGGGCCTGGCTTCAGAATTCTATTACAGCCCACTATTACTGTATAAGTAATGACTCACCTAGGTCTGCGGCAAGCTGTGGTCTTGCTACCTCTGACAACTCTTCAGCCATGATGGATTGGACTGGGAATAAGTCTGTGTCGGAGACATGTACAAAGCTCCAGGGATCCACAGGCTGCAGAAGACAAGATTGCATGAGACACTCCTCAGTGGTCAGATTTACAGTGCGAGGTGATATACAAGGTCTTTACCTTACAGCCCGTCACATTCCAGCTGAGATGAGACGTGTCGATGACACACTGGTGTTGACGTTCAGTCTCCAGCACGGCTCGCTGACCCTCATCTTCCAGAAGGAACAGTGAGACCCCTGGATACTGAAAGGTCACCATACGAGATGACAGGGAAGACACAATGTGAAGGAGAATTTCCACTGCTGTCTTACAAGAGACTGGATCTCCTGCAACCTGGTAGATAGGAAGAGAACACATGAGAGGCAGTGAGATTCACCACTGGAGGCACTATAGCTGGATGCATCAAGCTCAGCACCCCCATCAGATTGGTCATAGGTGCCCTGCCAGAGTGGGAAATCCTACAAACTGGAGTTATGGAGTGATGGACAATTCTTGTCCCAACCAATTTTTACCAAAACTCTGGAGAACTGTGGTCTTGTAGGACTGCAAGAGTTGGTGGGACCACAAGACACTAGAGACTGTGAGAGGCTATGGGATCTCAAAAGACTATGGGACCATGAGAAAATAGGGACCCTGACATTACGGGACTGTAATAGTGTGAGAGTATGGGACGATATGATAATTGCTCTTATGGAACTGCATTATGGATCATGTGAAATTACGGGACTGTGCAAGATGACGAGACTGTAGGATGGACTGTGCGAGATGACGGGACTGTATAAGGGACTGTGCGAGATGACGGGACTGTATTATGAACTGTGCGAGATGACGGGACTGTATAAAGTACTGTGCGAGATGACGGGACTGTATTAGGGACTGTGCGAGATGACGGGACTGTATTATGAACTGTGCGAGATGACGGGACTGTATTATGAACTGTGCGAGATGACGGGACTGTATAAGGGACTGTGCGAGATGACAGGACTGTATTAGGGATTGTGCGAGATGACGGGACTGTATTAGGGACTGTGCGAGATGACGGGACTGTATTAGGGACTGTGCGAGATGATGGGACTATATTAGGGACTGTGTGAGATTACAGGACTGTATTAGGGACTATATGAGATGGTTCCTTCCAACCTCATAGGTGCTGGCGCCCAGCACACTAATGTACAGGGCCTCAACATCTTGCATGCCTATGTCCTCAGGTTCCTTCCAGCTTTACTTTAAAAACCAATAACTGTGGATTGGGCTTTCCAGTGACTTCAGAAGACAGGAGACTCCACCACCATTACAACTTTCGGGCCCTCCTGGTGGATCTGTTTTACACAATGACTCATTCTCCCACATTTCTTTTATGTTTCTGCATTGTCCATCCTTCTCGGTCTAGCTTGTCCAGTCTTCATTTTCAGTGCAAGTGGACATCATCATGTTAAGGGCACCATCCAATCCTTCCAAACACTATCCAGAAGGTTGCGTGGCCCAAGGCGGAATGCAATATGTCGTAATACAGACACACCAGCTTGCCTGCTAGTCTGGCCACCTCTTCTTTTTCTGGGCCTCGTGGCTCTTCAGCAGCAGCACAGTGTCCAGGTCCAGAGCTCACAAGTGCCGTTCCTCTGGGGGTGGTGATGTGTAGTATCCATCTTCTTTATTTCATCAGCTTGGCACAACACTACAGTCAGCCTGCCGTCCAAGCAGTCCTCCTGATCAGAATACAATCGGGCAAGGCATCCATAGGGCAGGATGATGCTCTTCCACAATGCTTGCGCTGTGGACTCAACTGTCTAGTCTCAGATGAAGGCTGCTACTGCAAATTATATACTGGAGCCATCACTTCCCCAGGAATGACAGTCCCTCCCTCTCTTCTAAGCTTGCCCCCCTCGATAAGCCACCTCTTTATGGTCTCAGTTTGCCTAACTTGCCACTCTTTGATGGTCCTCTCTGTCATTAATTCACTACCTGCAGTGCACAAATTTGGCTTGTTCTGTACAAAGGATGTGAGCCACTGCTGTCCTCTCTTGTAGCACGACTTGTTCTATCAGCACACTGGCTCCTTTTAAACCTTGGCTGGTGTCGAGGGGGAGCAGCACTCAGCCTCTAGGTACATCTAAAAGGTCTGAGGAGGGTATCAATACACAGCTTGCTCTCCAAGGTCCTCTCAGAATCCAGCACGGCTTCAGACATCATGTAGGAGAACGGTGCTGGATGCAGATTCAGGGCACATCTCCAGTACTTTGGCCCCAGATCATTTGCCATTAACCAATTTTGCAGAATGTTCCTCTTACAATCTCCAGGATATTGGAGATATCGCTCTTTCTACCACCGTTCACATTTTGCCTACTTCTCTGCACCAAATTAAAGCATCCACTTAGCTCCATCCGCTGCCCGAGATGCACACCTAAGGCAGAGTTTCTTCACACAATATGGAAAAGTGTTATTTTCCAATATCTCTTGGTCATGGTTGTCACTTGCAACCCAGTGTCCACCAAACACAATGGCCCAACTCTATTGAACATTGGTAATTAGAGAGAACGTTCCAGTTAGATCTTCTGCATGAGATGTTGACTGCTTCTCCTGTGATTTGTCCTTCAGTCGCAGGCCGGCTAGATAGAAATTTCTTTGTAATGAGGAGTGGACACTGCGGGGCAAAATATCCTGCTTCACCGCAATCCTGACAGCCACTGTTGTTTAGCCAGTCACTCCTTCTAGTCTGTCTCACGGTGAAATGACATGTCTCTGGGCTCAATATGATTGTGTCACTTGATCTCTTCTCACTCTTCTCTCTACCACTATCCTGACAAGGGAATCCATTCAAGTTTCAAGACCCATTGCATTACTGGAACCATGTCAGCTCGCTCTCTTCTAGTAAATGCTTCCATCATCCCCTGGTCTGACTCCTTAGGTCTAGTACAAACTGATCTCAAAGCACAACAAAGCCCCGAGCCCTGCATCTTCTTTCAGTTTTGGCGTCTCCATCAACTTTAGTAGTCCCTTAAGCAACATCTGATGGTGGCCAGAGAGTCATATCATGGCATTCCCACAAGAGAGAGCTGACCAAATGTCCGCCTGTACCTTCCCTCTGGAAGCAGCAGGACTGTTCTTTTCACTATCTTCTAGTGTACTGAGAGCTAGGTCCATTACATGACAAAGATGGCCGCTGCCCCTTTCTGTTTGGACAATCTTTCAACAGCAAATTAAACTATTAAACTACTATAGACAGTTCAGGAAACTCCCACAAGTACCACAGGATGGGCCGGGCGGGGAAGGTGCTGTGCCTTCGGTTGTCCTGGCTGGAAAAAACAGTAGTAGATGAGACTCATCTACTGTCCACAGCAACACGATGGCTAACACACGTCTGTACGTCCTGCTGACACCATCTACCTATCTATCCATCCTGTTCAGACTGTGCAGCATTTCTGGGCCACATTGCTCTGTAGATTCTGTTTCTCTTTTGGACCTCAGTCGGTTCTGCTTCTGGCACTGTGCTGGGACCATGAGGCCATGTCTCCTCCTCCAGTGGCTTCGGTATGACTTTCAGGCTGCTGCGGTGAGTTCTCCTCTATAGACGCTCTCCTCTCGATACCTGCGCTCTCCTTCAATGACTCTGGTATCTTCTTCAGGCTGCTGCGGTGAGTCCTCCTCTATAGACGCTCTCCTCTCGATACCTGCGCTCTCCTTCAATGACTCTGGTATCTTCTTCAGGCTGCTGCGGTGAGTTCTCCTCTATAGACGCTCTCCTCTCGATACCTGCGCTCTCCTTCAATGACTCTTGTATCTTATTCAGGCTGCTGCGGTGAGTCCTCCTCTATAGACGCTCTCCTCTCGATACCTGTGCTCTCCTTCAATGACTCTTGTATCTTCTTCAGGCTGCTGCGGTGAGTCCTCCTCTATAGACGCTCTCCTCTCGATACCTGCGCTCTCCTTCAATGACTCTTGTATCTTATTCAGGCTGCTGCGGTGAGTCCTCCTCTATAGACGCTCTCCTCTCGATACCTGCGCTCTCCTTCAATGACTCTTGTATCTTCTTCAGGCTGCTGCGGTGAGTCCTCCTCTATAGACACTCTCCTCTCGATACCTGCGCTCTCCTTCAATGACTCTGGTATCTTCTTCAGGCTGCTGCGGTGAGTCCTCCTCTATAGACGCTCTCCTCTCGATACCTGCGCTCTCCTTCAATGACTCTTGTATCTTCTTCAGGCTGCTGCGGTGAGTCCTCCTCTATAGACACTCTCCTCTCGATACCTGCGCTCTCCTTCAATGACTCTGGTATCTTCTTCAGGCTGCTGCGGTGAGTCCTCCTCTATAGACGCTCTCCTCTCGATACCTGCGCTCTCCTTCAATGACTCTTGTATCTTCTTCAGGCTGCTGCGGTGAGTCCTCCTCTATAGACACTCTCCTCTCGATACCTGCGCTCTCCTTCAATGACTCTGGTATCTTCTTCAGGCTGCTGCGGGGAGTCCTCCTCTATAGATGCTCTCCCTTCTATAGCTGCGCTCTCCTTCAATGACTCTGGTATCTTCTTCAGGCTGCTGCGGTGAGTCCTCCTCTATAGACACTCTCCTCTCGATACCTGCGCTCTCCTTCAATGACTCTTGTATCTTATTCAGGCTGCTGCGGTGAGTCCTCCTCTATAGACGCTCTCCTCTCGATACCTGCGCTCTCCTTCAATGACTCTTGTATCTTCTTCAGGCTGCTGCGGTGAGTCCTCCTCTATAGACGCTCTCCTCTCGATACCTGCGCTCTCCTTCAATGACTCTTGTATCTTCTTCAGGCTGCTGCGGTGAGTCCTCCTCTATAGACACTCTCCTCTCGATACCTGCGCTCTCCTTCAATGACTCTGGTATCTTCTTCAGGCTGCTGCGGGGAGTCCTCCTCTATAGATGCTCTCCCTTCTATAGCTGCGCTCTCCTTCAATGACTCTGGTATCTTCTTCAGGCTGCTGCGGTGAGTCCTCCTCTATAGACGCTCTCCTCTCGATACCTGCACTTTCCTTCAATGACTCTGGTATCTTCTTCAGGCTGCTGCGGTGAGTCCTCCTCTATAGACACTCTCCTCTCGATACCTGTGCTCTCCTTCAATGACTCTTGTATCTTCTTCAGGCTGCTGCGGTGAGTCCTCCTCTATAGACTCTCTCCTCTCGATACCTGCGCTCTCCTTCAATGACTATGGTATCTTCTTCAGGCTGCTGCGGTGAGTCCTCCTCTATAGACACTCTCCTCTCGATACCTGTGCTCTCCTTCAATGACTCTGGTATCTTCTTCAGGCTGCTGCGGTGAGTCCTCCTCTATAGACACTCTCCTCTCGATACCTGCGCTCTCCTTCAATGACTCTGGTATCTTCTTCAGGCTGCTGCGGGGAGTCCTCCTCTATAGATGCTCTCCCTTCTATAGCTGCGCTCTCCTTCAATGACTCTGGTATCTTCTTCAGGCTGCTGCGGTGAGTCCTCCTCTATAGACACTCTCCTCTCGATACCTGTGCTCTCCTTCAATGACTCTGGTATCTTCTTCAGGCTGCTGCGGTGAGTCCTCCTCTATAGACGCTCTCCTCTCGATAGCTGCGCTCTCCTTCAATGACTCTGGTATCTTCTTCAGGCTGCTGCGGTGAGTCCTCCTCTATAGACACTCTCCTCTCGATACCTGTGCTCTCCTTCAATGACTCTGGTATCTTCTTCAGGCTGCTGCGGTGAGTCCTCCTCTATAGACTCTCTCCTCTCGATACCTGCGCTCTCCTTCAATGACTCTGGTATCTTCTTCAGGCTGCTGCGGTGAGTCCTCCTCTATAGACACTCTCCTCTCGATACCTGTGCTCTCCTTCAATGACTCTGGTATCTTCTTCAGGCTGCTGCGGTGAGTTCTCCTCTATAGACGCTCTCCTCTCGATACCTGCGCTCTCCTTCAATGACTCTGGTATCTTCTTCAGGCTGCTGCGGTGAGTCCTCCTCTATAGACACTCTCCTCTCGATACCTGTGCTCTCCTTCAATGACTCTTGTATCTTCTTCAGGCTGCTGCGGGGAGTCCTCCTCTATAGACTCTCTCCTCTCGATACCTGCGCTCTCCTTCAATGACTCTTGTATCTTCTTCAGGCTGCTGCGGTGAGTCCTCCTCTATAGATGCTCTCCTCTCGATACCTGCGCTCTCCGTCCATTACATGTTGCACCAATGAGCACAGCACTGCTCCTCCGATACAGTCTGCATTTCCTCCCCTGAGAACAAGACTTGTGGTCTCCGATTCTATCCGATGAAACTACTGCATAGACACCTCCTGTGTGAACCAGAGTTTGCAGCCAGATCTAGAAAGATTCTTCCATGCATCTATCTAGAGATCGGAAGGGTCCAAGCTCTGGAATTATCAGTGGCTCCCCCTGGATTGGATGTATCATGGACGACGACACTAATAAGACAAGTCAACTATGGAGGACGACAAAAGATGGAAAGGAAACAAGTCATAGAGAAGACCCCAGTACAAGACAGAAGAGTCTGAGGGGTACTGGGAGGCGATGGAGTAATATAATAATACATTGGATATAATAACCCGGAGCAGTCTGAGCAGTACTGGGAGGCGATGGAGTAATATAATAATACAGTGGATATAATAACCCGGAGCAGTCTGAGGGGTACTGGGAGGCGATGGAGTAATATAATAATACAGTGGATATAATAACCCGGAGCAGTCTGAGCAGTACTGGGAGGCGATGGAGTAATATAATAATACAGTGGATATAATAACCCGGAGCAGTCTGAGCAGTACTGGGAGGCGATGGAGTAATATAATAATACAGTGGATATAATAACCCGGAGCAGTCTGAGCAGTACTGGGAGGCGATGGAGTAATATAATAATACAGTGGATATAATAACCCGGAGCAGTCTGAGCAGTACTGGGAGGCGATGGAGTAATATAATAATACAGTGGATATAATAACCCGTAGCAGTCTGAGCAGTACTGGGAGGCGATGGAGTAATATAATAATACAGTGGATATAATAACCCGGAGCAGTCTGAGCAGTACTGGGAGGCGATGGAGTAATATAATAATACAGTGGATATAATAACCCGGAGCAGTCTGAGCAGTACTGGGAGGCGATGGAGTAATATAATAATACATTGGATATAATAACCCGGAGCAGTCCGCAGCACTATAATAATACAGGGGCAGGCTCTTTTCCCGCCACTATGGGCGCCCACCTTGAATCCACACTTGTCTTGCACCTCCAGTGGGACGATGGTCACCTGCTCCATCCCGGCCAGCAGCTCATGGTGATATTCTTGCATGAATCGGAGCTCTGATGACTCCATGAGGACCTCGGCTTCTTCAGTGTTGTCCCAGGTTTTCACCATTGGTGGACTTGCTTGTGTCACCTCCTTCACATAGGTCTCTACTTCACATGGACCTGTGTTATCCTCATGGTCAGTCACGGCTGAGGCTCCAGCCCGCTCCTCACATGGCTTCACTATGACAGGGTCCCTCACCGGCTCCTCCTGCCAGTCCTGATCCTCCATCTTCTCCTCTGTTTTTATGACCGTCCGCTGCCTGTTTTGCATATCTTCACTGCCATTGGTCCCCTCAATCACTGAAGCCTCCTGAGTCTCTTCTTCTGGGGGTCCGACCTCCTCGGCAGACCCCATCACGGCAGGGTAGTATGGAGAGACAGACAGCTGGATGTTCTGTAGGGCGTGTGACTGGCTCAGGACTCGTGTGGCCACTGCAATAGACAGAAAACATGTAACAGTCGCGTGTAGTCTATCGGCACTACAGACATGGCTACAGGCACCATAGGAGCTCCGTCTACCGATACATGGCTGCCCTCATGAAGACACTTCCACACAATCTCTCACAAAGGGTAAATGATCTGCCATCTTTGCGGGCGGTCACTCACCACTGACATCACAGAAGGACACAATGGCAGCAGAATTGTTCCCGAGCATGGTCAGTGACTTTACTCTGCCACCTCCACTCCGCCGATTCTCAAAATACATCTCCAGGAGCTCCGCCGAGATACCGCCCCCGAGGTTCTCCACCAGGACGTCGGCGCAGAGCCGGAGCCGCTGGACAGACGGTGACGATCCATGCACTGGCCGCTTCTCGACACTTCTCTCCAAGTTGGCAAATTCTACAGAAAGAAAACTTATTAGATGGGTGAAGATGAGACCACCAACCAACCCCCCGCCCGCCCCTGGCAGCGCTCACCTCCATCACTCAGCGACTCATGGAAAGTGATGAGGAGCGACCTCCGGTCTGAAGAGCGCACCATGACAAACTCAGCTCGGCCGCTTACTTTCTCCACATACAGTTCCAGTAAACACTCTTCAATCTCCGGGTGAAGACCACACAAGGCTACCTTCCCTGGATCCCATGGCGGAGGACGCCTCACCTGGACGGTGACAGACTGCACGCGGTGCTCCTCCTTACACAAGACCGTCTCTGCATCTGGAAATACACAAATCTGAGCAGATTACAACCCCCAACAGGACAATAACTCAATCCTACTATATTTCATACATAGCAGACTACAACCCCCAGCATTGCCATTCCACACCGCGAAGACTGGAGGAATCCAGAGGAAAGGGGAGAAAACTGGAGGAATCCAGAGGAAAGAAGGAGAAGACTGGAGGAATCCACAGGAAAGGGAGAGAAGACTGGAGGAATCCAGAGGAAAGGGGGAGAAGACTGGAGGAATCCACAGGAAAGGGGGAGAAGACTGGAGGAATCCAGAGGAGGGGGGAGAGAAGACTGGAGGAATCCAGAGGAGGGGGGGAAGAAGACTGGAGGAATCCAGAGGAAAGGGAGAGAAGACTGGAGGAATCCAGAGGAAAGGGGGAGAAGACTGGAGGAATCCAGAGGAAAGAAGGAGAAGACTGGAGGAATCCACAGGAAAGGGAGAGAAGACTGGAGGAATCCACAGGAAAGGGAGAGAAGACTGGAGGAATCCAGAGGAAAGGGGGAGAAGACTGGAGGAATCCACAGGAAAGGGGGAGAAGACTGGAGGAATCCAGAGGAGGGGGGGAGAGAAGACTGGAGGAATCCAGAGGAGGGGGGGAAGAAGACTGGAGGAATCCAGAGGAAAGGGAGAGAAGACTGGAGGAATCCAGAGGAAAGGGGGAGAAGACTGGAGGAATCCAGAGGGGGGTGGGGGAGAAGACTGGAGGAATCCAGAGGAAAGGGGGAGAAGACTGGAGGAATCCAGAGGAAAGAAGGAGAAGACTGGAGGAATCCAGAGGGGGTGGGGGAGAGAAGACTGGAGGAATCCACAGGAAAGGGGGAGAAGACTGGAGGAATCCAGAGGAAAGGGGGAGAGAAGACTGGAGGAATCCAGAGGAAAGGGGGAGAAGACTGGAGCAATCCAGAGGAAAGGGAGAGAAGACTGGAGGAATCCAGAGGAGGGGGGGGAGAAGACTGGAGGAATCCACAGGAAAGGGGGAGAAGACTGGAGGAATCCAGAGGAGGGGGGGGGAGAGAAGACTGGAGGAATCTACAGGAAAGCGGAGGAGAGAAGACTGGAGGAATCCAATGGGGGTGGGGAGAGAAGACTGGAGGAATCCAGAGGGGATGGGGAGAGAAGACTGGAGGAATCCAGAGGAAAGGGAGAGAAGACTGGAGGAATCCAGAGGGGGGTGGGGGAGAAGACTGGAGAAATCCAGAGGAAAGGGGGGGGAGAAGACTGGAGGAATCCACAGGAAAGGGGGAGAGAAGACTGGAGGAATCCAGAGAAAAGGGAGAGAAGACTGGAGGAATCCAGAGGGGGTGGGGAAGAAAAGACTGGAGGAACCCAGAGGAAAGGGAGAGAAGACTGGAGAAATCCAGAGGAAAGGGGGGAGAAGACTGGAGGAATCTAGAGGAGGGGGGAGAGAAGACTGGAGGAATCCACAGGAAAGGGGGAGAGAAGACTGGAGGAATCCAGAGGAGAGGGGGGAGAAGACTGGAGGAATCCAGAGGAAAGGGGGAGAAGACTGGAGGAATCCAGAGGAAAGGGGGAGAAGACTGGAGGAATCCACAGGAAAGGGGGAGAAGACTGGAGGAATCCAGAGGGGGTGGGGGAGAAGCCTGGAGGAATCCAGAGGGGGTGGGGGAGAAGACTGGAGGAATCCAGAGGGGGTGGGGGAGAAGACTGGAGGAATTCAGAGGAAAGGGGGAGAAGACTGGAGGAATCCAGAAGGGGTGGGGGAGAAGACTGGAGGAATCCAGAGGGGGTGGGGGAGAAGACTGGAGGAATCCAGAGGAAATGGGGAGAAGACTGGAGGAATCCAGAGGTGGTGGGGGATAAGACTGGAGGAATCCACAGGAAAGGGAGAGAGAAGACTGGAGAAATCCAGAGGAAAGGGGGAGAAGACTGGAGGAATCCAGAGGAAAGGGGGAGAGAAGACTGGAGGAATCCAGAGGGGGTGGGGGAGAAGACTGGAGGAATCCAGAGGGGGTGGGGGAGAAGACTGGAGGAATTCAGAGGAAAGGGGGAGAAGACTGGAGGAATCCAGAGGAGGGGGGGGAGAGAAGACTGGAGGAATCCACAGGAAAGGGGGAGAAGACTGGAGGAATCCAGAGGAGAGGGGGGAGAGAAGGCTGGAGGAATCCAGAGGGAAGGGGAGGAGAGAAGACTGGAGGAATCCAGAGGAAAGGGGGGGAAAGAAGACTGGAGGAATCCAGAGGAAAGGGGGGAGAGAAGACTGGAGGAATCCAGAGGAAAGGGGGGGGGAGAGAAGACTGGAGGAATCCAGAGGAAAGGGGGAGAGAAGACTGGAGGAATCCAGAAGGGGTGGGGGAGAAGACTGGAGGAATCCAGAGGAAAGGGAGAGAAGACTGGAGGAATCCAGAGGAAAGGGAGAGAAGACTGGAGGAATCCAGAGGGGGTGGGGGAGAGAAGACTGGAGGAATCCAGAGGGGGTGGGGGAGAGAAGACTGGAGGAATCCACAGGAAAGGGGGAGAAGACTTGAGGAATCCAGAGGAGAGGGGGGAGAAAAGACTGGAGGAATCCAGAGGGAAGGGGAGGAGAGAAGACTGGAGGAATCCAGAGGAAAGGGGGGAGAGAAGACTGGAGGAATCCAGAGGAAAGGGGGGAGAGAAGAATGGAGGAATCCAGAGGGAAGGGGAGGAGAGAAGACTGGAGGAATCCAGAGGGAAGGGGAAGAGAGAAGACTGGAGGAATCCAGAGGAAAGGGGGGAGAGAAGACTGGAGGAATCCAGAGGAAAGGGGAGGAGAGAAGACTGGAGGAATCCAGAGGAGAGGGAGGGAAAAGACTGGAGGAATCCAGAGGGGGTGGGGGAGAAGACTGGAGGAATCCACAGGAAAGGGGGAGAGAAGACTGGAGGAATCCAGAGGAGGGGGGGGAGAGAAGACTGGAGGAATCCAGAGGGGGTGGGGGAGAGAAGACTGGAGGAATCCAGAGGGGGTGGGGGAGAGAAGACTGGAGGAATCCAGAGGAAAGGGAGAGAAGACTGGAGGAATCCAGAGGGGGTGGGGGAGAGAAGACTGGAGGAATCCACAGGAAAGGGGGAGAAGACTGGAGGAATCCAGAGGAAAGGGAGAGAAGACTGGAGGAATCCAGAGGAGGGGGGAGAGAAGACTGGAGTAATCCAGAGGAGGTGGGGGGAGAAGACTGGAGGAATCCAGAGGGGGTGGGGGAGAGAAGACTGGAGGAATCCAGAGGGGGTGGGGGGAGAGAAGACTGGAGGAATCCAGAGGAGAGGGGGGGGAGAGAAGACTGGAGGAATCCAGAGGGGGTGGGGGGAGAGAAGACTGGAGGAATCCAGAGGGGGTGGGAGAGAGAAGACTGGAGGAATCCAGAGGGGGGTGGGGGAGAGAAGACTGGGGAATCCAGAGGAAAGGGAGAGAAGACTGGAGGAATCCAGAGGAAAGGGAGAGAAGACTGGAGGAATCCAGAGGAAAGGGGGAGAAGACTGGAGGAATCCAGAGGGGGTGGGGGAGAAGACTGGAGGAATCCACAGGAAAGGGAGAGAAGACTGGAGGAATCCAGAGGGGGGGGGGGAGAAGACTGGAGGAATCCACAGGAAAGGGGGAGAAGACTGGAGGAATCCACAGGAAAGGGGGAGAAGACTGGAGGAATCCAGAGGAGGGGGGGAGAGAAGACTGGAGGAATCCACAGGAAAGCGGGGGAGAGAAGACTGGAGGAATCCAGAGGAGAGGGAGGGAAAAGACTGGAGGAATCCAGAGGGGGTGGGGGAGAAGACTGGAGGAATCCACAGGAAAGGGGGAGAGAAGACTGGAGGAATCCAGAGGAGGGGGGGAGAGAAGACTGGAGGAATCCAGAGGGGGTGGGGGAGAGAAGACTGGAGGAATCCAGAGGGGGGTGGGGGAGAGAAGACTGGAGGAATCCAGAGGAAAGGGAGAGAAGACTGGAGGAATCCAGAGGGGGTGGGGGAGAGAAGACTGGAGGAATCCACAGGAAAGGGGGAGAAGACTGGAGGAATCCAGAGGAAAGGGAGAGAAGACTGGAGGAATCCAGAGGAGGGGGGGAGAGAAGACTGGAGTAATCCAGAGGAGGTGGGGGGGAGAAGACTGGAGGAATCCAGAGGAAAGGGAGAGAAGACTGGAGGAATCCAGAGGAAAGGGGGAGAAGACTGGAGGAATCCAGAGGGGGTGGGGGAGAGAAGACTGGAGGAATCCAGAGGAGAGGGGGGGGAGAGAAGACTGGAGGAATCCAGAGGGGGTGGGGGAGAGAAGACTGGGGAATCCAGAGGAAAGGGAGAGAAGACTGGAGGAATCCAGAGGAAAGGGAGAGAAGACTGGAAGAATCCAGAGGGGGTGGGGGAGAGAAGACTGGAGGAATCCAGAGGGGGTGGGAGAGAGAAGACTGGAGGAATCCAGAGGGGGTGGGGGAGAGAAGACTGGGGAATCCAGAGGAAAGGGAGAGAAGACTGGAGGAATCCAGAGGAAAGGGGGAGAAGACTGGAGGAATCCAGAGGGGGTGGGGGAGAGAAGACTGGAGGAATCCAGAGGAGAGGGGGGGGAGAGAAGACTGGAGGAATCCAGAGGGGGTGGGGGAGAGAAGACTGGAGGAATCCAGAGGGGGTGGGAGAGAGAAGACTGGAGGAATCCAGAGGGGGTGGGGGAGAGAAGACTGGGGAATCCAGAGGAAAGGGAGAGAAGACTGGAGGAATCCAGAGGAAAGGGAGAGAAGACTGGAGCAATCCAGAGGAAAGGGAGAGAAGACTGGAGGAATCCAGAGGAGGGGGGGAGAAGACTGGAGGAATCCACAGGAAAGGGGGAGAAGACTGGAGGAATCCACAGGAAAGGGGGAGAAGACTGGAGGAATCCAGAGGAGGGGGGGAGAGAAGACTGGAGGAATCCACAGGAAAGCGGGGGAGAGAAGACTGGAGGAATCCAGAGGGGGTGGGGAGAGAAGACTGGAGGAATCCAGAGGGGGTGGGGAGAGAAGACTGGAGGAATCCAGAGGGGGTGGGGGAGAAGACTGGAGAAATCCAGAGGAAAGGGGGGGAGAAGACTGGAGGAATCCACAGGAAAGGGGAAGAGAAGACTGGAGGAATCCAGAGGAAAGGGAGAAAAGACTGGAGGAATCCAGAGGGGGTGGGGGAGAAAAGACTGGAGGAACCCAGAGGAAAGGGGGGAGAAGACTGGAGGAATCTAGAGGAGGGGGGGAGAGAAGACTGGAGGAATCCAGAGGAGGGGGGGAGAAGACTGGAGGAATCCAGAGGGGGTGGGGGAGAAGACTGGAGGAATTCAGATGAAAGGGGGAGAAGACTGGAGGAATCCAGAGGGGGTGGGGGAGAAGACTGGAGGAATCCAGAGGAAAGGGAGAGAAGACTGGAAGAATCCAGAGGGGGTGGGGGAGAAGACTGGAGGAATCCAGAGGGGGTGGGGGAGAAGACTGGAGGAATCCAGAGGAAATGGGGAAAAGACTAGAGGAATCCAGAGGGGGTGGGGGATAAGACTGGAGGAATCCACAGGAAAGGGGGAGAGAAGACTGGAGGAATCCAGAGGAAAGGGGGAGAAGACTGGAGGAATCCAGAGGAAAGGGGGAGAGAAGACTGGAGGAATCCAGAGGGGGTGGGGGAGAAGACTGGAGGAATCCACAGGAAAGGGGGAGAAGACTGGAGGAATCCAGAGGGGGTGGGGGAGAAGACTGGAGGAATCCAGAGGGGGTGGGGGAGAAGACTGGAGGAATCCAGAGGGGGGTGGGGGAGAAGACTGGAGGAATTCAGAGGAAAGGGGGAGAAGACTGGAGGAATCCAGAGGAGGGGGGGAGAAGACTGGAGGAATCCACAGGAAAGGGGGAGAAGACTGGAGGAATCCAGAGGAGAGGGGGGAGAGAAGACTGGAGGAATCCAGAGGGAAGGGGAGGAGAGAAGACTGGAGGAATCCAGAGGAAAGGGGGGGGAAAGAAGACTGGAGGAATCCAGAGGAAAGGGGGGAAAGAAGACTGGAGGAATCCAGAGGAAAGGGGGGGAGAGAAGACTGGAGGAATCCAGAGGAAAGGGTGAGAGAAGACTGGAGAAATCCAGAGGGGGTGGGGGAGAAGACTGGAGGAATCCAGAGGGGGTGGGGGAGAGAAGACTGGAGGAATCCAGAGGAAAGGGGGAGAAGACTGGAGGAATTCAAAGGAAAGGGGGAGAAGACTGGAGGAATCCAGAGGGGGTGGGGGAGAAGACTGGAGGAATCCAGAGGAAAGGGAGAGAAGACTGGAGGAATGCAGAGGGGGTGGGGGAGAGAAGACTGGAGGAATCCAGAGGGGGTGGGGGAGAGAAGACTGGAGGAATCCAGAGGGGGTGGGGGAGAGAAGACTGGAGGAATCCACAGGAAAGGGGGAGAAGACTTGAGGAATCCAGAGGAGAGGGGGAGAGAAGACTGGAGGAATCCAGAGGGAAGGGGAGGAGAGAAGACTGGAGGAATCCAGAGGGAAGGGGAGGAGAGAAGACTGGAGGAATCCAGAGGAAAGGGGGGAGAGAAGACTGGAGGAATCCAGAGGAAAGGGGGGAGAGAAGACTGGAGGAATCCAGAGGAAAGGGGGGGAGAGAAGACTGGAGGAATCCAGAGGGAAGGGGAGGAGAGAAGACTGGAGGAATCCAGAGGAAAGGGGGGGAGAGAAGACTGGAGGAATCCATAGGAGGGGGAGAGAAGACTGGAGGAATCCAGAGGAGAGATTACATTACGCCATTACACACCAAACCCCAACCACCAGCAACGGGAGCTCCTCCCCCACTTACCAGAATGGTTCTCAAATGTGACCAGCGCCTGAGATCCAGTGCGGGTGTAGGAGGAGACCGGACCCCCCCCGGAGAGCCGCCGACTCTCCAAGTACAGAATCAGAAAGTCAGTGTCAACATCATCAGTCAGGCCAAGAACCTCCAACTCCATGCTGAAAGAGACCCCACAACAAGCCCCCCGTAATATAATATCATGTACAGAGACCCCACAACAAGCCCCCGTAATATAATATCATGTACAGAGACCCCACAACAAGCCCCCTGTAATATAATATCATGTATAGAGACCCCACAACCCCCCCGTAATATATCATGTACAGAGACCCCACAACAACCCCCCTATAATATAGTATCATGTACAGAGACCCCACAACAACCCCCCGTAATATAATCTAATGTACAGAGACCCCACAACAATCCACCCGTAATATAACCTCATGTACAGAGACCCCACAACAATCCCCCCGTAATATAATATCATGTACAGAGACCCCACAAGAACCCCCCGTAATATAATATCATGTATAGAGACCCCACAACAACCCCCCGTAATATATCATGTACAGAGACCCCACAACAAGCCCCTGTAATATAATATCATGTACAGAGACCCCACAACCCCCCCGTAATATAATATCATGTACAGAGACCCCACAACAAGCCCCTGTAATATAATATCATGTACAGAGACCCCACAACAAGCCCCTGTAATATAATATCATGTACAGAGACCCCACAACCCCCCCGTAATATAATATCATGTACAGAGACCCCACAACAAGCCCCCGTAATATAATATCATGTACAGAGACCCCACAACAACCCCCTGTATTATAATATCATGTACAGAGACCCCACAACAATCCACCCGTAATATAATCTCATGTACAGAGACCCCACAACAACCCCCCTGTAATATAATATCATATACAGAGACCCCACAACAACCCCCCCGTAATATAATCTAATGTACAGAGACCCCACAACAATCCCCCCGTAATATAATATCATGTACAGAGACCCCACAACCCCCCCGTAATATAATCTAATGTACAGAGACCCCACAACAACCCCCTGTAATATAATATCATGTACAGAGACCCCACAACAACCCCCCGTAATATAATCTAATGTACAGAGACCCCACAACAACCCCCTGTAATATAATATCATGTACAGAGACCCCACAACAACCCCCCCGTAATATAATATCATGTACAGAGACCCCACAACAACCCCCCCCGTAATATAATCTAATGTACAGAGACCCCACAACAACCCCCCTGTAATATAATATCATATACAGAGACCCCACAACAACCCCCCGTAATATAATATCATGTACAGAGACCCCACAACAACCCCCCGTAATATAATATCATGTACAGAGACCCCACAACAACCCCCCTGTAATATAATATCATATACAGAGACCCCACAACAACCCCCCGTAATATAATATCATGTACAGAGACCCCACAACAAGCCCCTGTAATATAATATCATGTACAGAGACCCCACAACAATCCACCCGTAATATAATATCATGTACAGAGACCCCACAACAACCCCCCGTAATATAATATCATGTATAGAGACCCCACAACAAGCCCCCCGTAATATAATCTAATGTACAGAGACCCCACACCAAGCCCCTGTAATATAATATCATGTACAGAGACCCCACAACAACCCCCCGTAATATAATATCATGTACAGAGACCCCACAACAACCCCCCGTAATATAATATCATGTACAGAGACCCCACAACAAGCCCCCCTGTAATATAATATCATGTACAGAGACCCCACAACAACCCCCCGTAATATAATATCATGTACAGAGACCCCACAACAAGCCCCTGTAATATAATATCATGTACAGAGACCCCACAACAATCCACCCGTAATATAATATCATGTACAGAGACCCCACAACAATCCACCCGTAATATAATATCATGTACAGAGACCCCACAACAACCCCCCTGTAATATAATATCATGTACAGAGACCCCACAACAACCCCCCGTAATATAATATCATGTATAGAGACCCCACAACAAGCCCCCCGTAATATAATCTAATGTACAGAGACCCCACAACAACCCCCCGTAATATAATATCATGTACAGAGACCCCACAACAACCCCCCCGTAATATAATATCATGTACAGAGACCCCACAACAATCCCCCGTAATATAATATCATATACAGAGACCCCACAACAATCCCCCCGTAATATAATATCATGTACAGAGACCCCACAACAACCCCCACGTAATATAATATCATGTACAGAGACCCCACAACAACCCCCCCCGTAATATAATCTCATGTACAGAGACCCCACAACAACCCCCCGTAATATAATATCATGTACAGAGACCCCACAACAACCCCCCCATAATATAATCTAATGTACAGAGACCCCACAACAATCCACCCGTAATATAATATCATGTACAGAGACCCCACAACAAGCCCCTGTAATATAATATCATGTACAGAGACCCCACAACAAGCCCCTGTAATATAATATCATGTACAGAGACCCCACAACAACCCCCCGTAATATAATATCATGTACAGAGACCCCACAACAAGCCCCCTGTAATATAATATCATGTACAGAGACCCTACAACAACCCCCCCCGTAATATAATATCATGTACAGAGACCCCACAACAACCCCCCGTAATATAATATCATGTACAGAGACCCCACAACAAGCCCCTGTAATATAATATCATGTACAGAGACCCCACAACAACCCCCTGTAATATAATATCATGTACAGAGACCCCACAACAATCCCCCCGTAATATAATCTCATGTACAGAGACCCCACAACAACCCCCCCCGTAATATAATCTCATGTACAGAGACCCCACAACAATCCCCCCGTAATATAATATCATGTATAGAGACCCCACAACAACCCCCCGTAATATAATCTAATGTACAGAGACCCCACAACAACCCCCCCCCGTAATATAATATCATGTACAGAGACCCCACAACAAGCCCCCCGTAATATAATATCATGTACAGAGACCCCACAACAATCCCCCCGTAATATAATATCATGTACAGAGACCCCACAACAACCCCCCCCGTAATATAATCTCATGTACAGAGACCCCACAACAATCCCCCCGTAATATAATCTCATGTACAGAGACCCCACAACAACCCCCCGTAATATAATATCATGTACAGAGACCCCACAACAACCCCCCCCGTAATATAATCTAATGTACAGAGACCCCACAACAAGCCCCTGTAATATAATATCATGTACAGAGACCCCACAACAATCCCCCTGTAATATAATATCATGTACAGAGACCCCACAACCCCCCGTAATATAATATCATGTACAGAGACCCCACAACAACCCCCCGTAATATAATATCATATACAGAGACCCCACAACAATCCACCCGTAATATAATCTCATGTACAGAGACCCCACAACAACCCCCCCGTAATATAATATCATGTACAGAGACCCCACAACAATCCCCCCCGTAATATAATATCATGTACAGAGACCCCACAACAACCCCCCGTAATATAATATCATGTACAGAGACCCCACAACAAGCCCCCCGTAATATAATCTAATGTACAGAGACCCCACAACAACCCCCCCCCGTAATATAATCTCATGTACAGAGACCCCACAACAATCCCCCCGTAATATAATATCATGTACAGAGACCCCACAACAATCCCCCCCGTAATATAATCTCATGTACAGAGACCCCACAACAACCCCCCGTAATATAATATCATGTACAGAGACCCCACAACAACCCCCCCCGTAATATAATCTAATGTACAGAGACCCCACAACAAGCCCCTGTAATATAATATCATGTACAGAGACCCCACAACAACCCCCTGTAATATAATATCATGTACAGAGACCCCACAACCCCCCGTAATATAATATCATGTACAGAGACCCCACAACAACCCCCCGTAATATAATATCATATACAGAGACCCCACAACAATCCACCCGTAATATAATCTCATGTACAGAGACCCCACAACAACCCCCCGTAATATAATATCATGTACAGAGACCCCACAACAATCCCCCCGTAATATAATATCATGTACAGAGACCCCACAACAACCCCCCGTAATATAATATCATGTACAGAGACCCCACAACAAGCCCCCTGTAATATAATCTAATGTACAGAGACCCCACAACAACCCCCCGTAATATAATATCATGTACAGAGACCCCACAACAATCCCCCCGTAATATAATATCATGTACAGAGACCCCACAACAACCCCCCGTAATATAATATCATGTACAGAGACCCCACAAGCCCCCTGTAATATAATCTAATGTACAGAGACCCCACAACAACCCCCCGTAATATAATATCATATACAGAGACCCCACAACAACCCCCCTGTAATATAATCTCATGTACAGAGACCCCACAACAAGCCCCTGTAATATAATATCATGTACAGAGACCCCACAACAACCCCCTGTATTATAATATCATGTACAGAGACCCCACAACAACCCCCCCGTAATATAATATCATGTACAGAGACCCCACAACAAGCCCCCCGTAATATAATCTCATGTACAGAGACCCCACAACAACCCCCCCGTAATATAATATCATGTACAGAGACCCCACAACAACCCCCCGTAATATAATATCATATACAGAGACCCCACAACAATCCCCCCGTAATATAATATCATGTACAGAGACCCCACAACAACCCCCCTGTAATATAATATCATGTACAGAGACCCCACAACAACCCCCCGTAATATAATATCATGTACAGAGACCCCACAACAACCCCCCGTAATATAATATCATGTACAGAGACCCCACAACAACCCCCCTGTAATATAATATCATGTACAGAGACCCCACAACAAGCCCCCCGTAATATAATATCATATACAGAGACCCCACAACAATCCCCCCGTAATATAATATCATGTACAGAGACCCCACAACAACCCCCCTGTAATATAATATCATGTACAGAGACCCCACAACAACCCCCCGTAATATAATATCATGTACAGAGACCCCACAACAACCCCCCGTAATATAATATCATGTACAGAGACCCCACAACAAGCCCCTGTATTATAATATCATGTACAGAGACCCCACAACAAGCCCCTGTAATATAATATCATGTACAGAGACCCCACAACAACCCCCCGTAATATAATATCATGTACAGAGACCCCACAACAATCCACCCGTAATATAATATCATGTACAGAGACCCCACAACAAGCCCCTGTATTATAATATCATGTACAGAGACCCCACAACAAGCCCCTGTAATATAATATCATGTACAGAGACCCCACAACAAGCCCCCTGTAATATAATATCATGTATAGAGACCCCACAACAATCCCCCTGTAATATAATCTCATGTACAGAGACCCCACAACAACCCCCCTGTAATATAATATCATATACAGAGACCCCACAACAACCCCCCGTAATATAATATCATGTACAGAGACCCCACAACAAGCCCCCCGTAATATAATATCATGTACAGAGACCCCACAACAATCCACCCGTAATATAATCTCATGTACAGAGACCCCACAACAACCCCCCCGTAATATAATATCATGTACAGAGACCCCACAACAAGCCCCCTGTAATATAATCTAATGTACAGAGACCCCACAACAACCCCCCCGTAATATAATATCATGTACAGAGACCCCACAACAAGCCCCCCGTAATATAATCTCATGTACAGAGACCCCACAACAACCCCCCCGTAATATAATATCATGTACAGAGACCCCACAACAACCCCCCGTAATATAATATCATGTACAGAGACCCCACAACAAGCCCCCCGTAATATAATATCATATACAGAGACCCCACAACAATCCCCCCGTAATATAATATCATGTACAGAGACCCCACAACAACCCCCCTGTAATATAATATCATGTACAGAGACCCCACAACAAGCCCCTGTATTATAATATCATGTACAGAGACCCCACAACAAGCCCCCTGTAATATAATATCATGTATAGAGACCCCACAACAAGCCCCCTGTAATATAATCTAATGTACAGAGACCCCACAACAAGCCCCCCGTAATATAATATCATGTACAGAGACCCCACAACAATCCCCCCGTAATATAATATCATGTACAGAGACCCCACAACAATCCACCCGTAATATAATATCATGTACAGAGACCCCACAACAAGCCCCCCGTAATATAATCTCATGTACAGAGACCCCACAACAACCCCCCCCGTAATATAGTATCATGTACAGAGACCCCACAACAACCCCCCGTAATATAATATCATATACAGAGACCCCACAACAATCCCCCCGTAATATAATATCATGTACAGAGACCCCACAACAACCCCCCTGTAATATAATATCATGTACAGAGACCCCACAACAACCCCCCGTAATATAATATCATGTACAGAGACCCCACAACAACCCCCCGTAATATAATATCATGTACAGAGACCCCACAACAACCCCCCTGTAATATAATATCATGTACAGAGACCCCACAACAAGCCCCCCGTAATATAATATCATATACAGAGACCCCACAACAATCCCCCCGTAATATAATATCATGTACAGAGACCCCACAACAACCCCCCTGTAATATAATATCATGTACAGAGACCCCACAACAACCCCCCGTAATATAATATCATGTACAGAGACCCCACAACAACCCCCCGTAATATAATATCATGTACAGAGACCCCACAACAAGCCCCCGTAATATAATATCATGTACAGAGACCCCACAACAATCCACCCGTAATATAATATCATGTACAGAGACCCCACAACAATCCACCCGTAATATAATATCATGTACAGAGACCCCACAACAAGCCCCTGTATTATAATATCATGTACAGAGACCCCACAACAAGCCCCTGTAATATAATATCATGTACAGAGACCCCACAACAAGCCCCCTGTAATATAATATCATGTATAGAGACCCCACAACAATCCCCCTGTAATATAATCTCATGTACAGAGACCCCACAACAACCCCCCGTAATATAATATCATGTACAGAGACCCCACAACAAGCCCCTGTAATATAATATCATGTACAGAGACCCCACAACAACCCCCCTGTAATATAATATCATATACAGAGACCCCACAACAACCCCCCGTAATATAATATCATGTACAGAGACCCCACAACAAGCCCCCCGTAATATAATATCATGTACAGAGACCCCACAACAATCCACCCGTAATATAATATCATGTACAGAGACCCCACAACAACCCCCCGTAATATAATATCATGTACAGAGACCCCACAACAAGCCCCCTGTAATATAATCTAATGTACAGAGACCCCACAACAACCCCCCCGTAATATAATATCATGTACAGAGACCCCACAACAAGCCCCCCGTAATATAATCTCATGTACAGAGACCCCACAACAACCCCCCCGTAATATAATATCATGTACAGAGACCCCACAACAACCCCCCGTAATATAATATCATGTACAGAGACCCCACAACAAGCCCCCCGTAATATAATATCATATACAGAGACCCCACAACAATCCCCCCGTAATATAATATCATGTACAGAGACCCCACAACAACCCCCCTGTAATATAATATCATGTACAGAGACCCCACAACAAGCCCCTGTATTATAATATCATGTACAGAGACCCCACAACAACCCCCCCGTAATATAATATCATATACAGAGACCCCACAACAACCCCCCGTAATATAATATCATGTACAGAGACCCCACAACAACCCCCCTGTAATATAATCTCATGTACAGAGACCCCACAACAACCCCCCGTAATATAATATCATGTACAGAGACCCCACAACAAGCCCCCTGTAATATAATATCATGTATAGAGACCCCACAACAAGCCCCCTGTAATATAATCTAATGTACAGAGACCCCACAACAATCCACCCGTAATATAATATCATGTACAGAGACCCCACAACAATCCACCCGTAATATAATATCATGTACAGAGACCCCACAACAATCCACCCGTAATATAATATCATGTACAGAGACCCCACAACAATCCACCCGTAATATAATATCATGTACAGAGACCCCACAACAACCCCCCGTAATATAATATCATGTACAGAGACCCCACAACAACCCCCCTGTAATATAATCTCATGTACAGAGACCCCACAACAACCCCCCGTAATATAATATCATGTACAGAGACCCCACAACAACCCCCCTGTAATATAATCTCATGTACAGAGACCCCACAACAACCCCCCGTAATATAATATCATATACAGAGACCCCACAACAACCCCCCTGTAATATAATATCATGTACAGAGACCCCACAACAATCCACCCGTAATATAATATCATGTACAGAGACCCCACAACAACCCCCCGTAATATAATATCATGTACAGAGACCCCACAACAAGCCCCCTGTAATATAATCTAATGTACAGAGACCCCACAACAACCCCCCCGTAATATAATATCATGTACAGAGACCCCACAACAAGCCCCCCGTAATATAATCTCATGTACAGAGACCCCACAACAACCCCCCCCCCATAATATAATATCATGTACAGAGACCCCACAACAACCCCCCGTAATATAATATCATGTACAGAGACCCCACAACAAGCCCCCCGTAATATAATATCATATACAGAGACCCCACAACAATCCCCCCGTAATATAATATCATGTACAGAGACCCCACAACAACCCCCCTGTAATATAATATCATGTACAGAGACCCCACAACAAGCCCCTGTATTATAATATCATGTACAGAGACCCCACAACAACCCCCCCGTAATATAATATCATATACAGAGACCCCACAACAACCCCCCGTAATATAATATCATGTACAGAGACCCCACAACAACCCCCCTGTAATATAATCTCATGTACAGAGACCCCACAACAATCCACCCGTAATATAATATCATGTACAGAGACCCCACAACAACCCCCACGTAATATAATATCATGTACAGAGACCCCACAACAACCCCCCCGTAATATAATATCATGTACAGAGACCCCACAACAACCCCCCGTAATATAATATCATGTACAGAGACCCCACAACAAGCCCCCTGTAATATAATATCATGTATAGAGACCCCACAACAAGCCCCCTGTAATATAATCTAATGTACAGAGACCCCACAACAAGCCCCTGTAATATAATATCATGTACAGAGACCCCACAACAACCCCCTGTAATATAATATCATGTACAGAGACCCCACAACAATCCCCCCGTAATATAATCTCATGTACAGAGACCCCACAACAACCCCCCCGTAATATAATCTCATGTACAGAGACCCCACAACAACCCCCCGTAATATAATATCATGTATAGAGACCCCACAACAAGCCCCCTGTAATATAATCTAATGTACAGAGACCCCACAACAACCCCCCCCCGTAATATAATATCATGTACAGAGACCCCACAACAATCCCCCCGTAATATAATATCATGTACAGAGACCCCACAACAAGCCCCCCGTAATATAATATCATGTACAGAGACCCCACAACAATCCCCCCGTAATATAATCTCATGTACAGAGACCCCACAACAACCCCCCGTAATATAATATCATGTACAGAGACCCCACAACAACCCCCCCGTAATATAATCTCATGTACAGAGACCCCACAACAATCCCCCCGTAATATAATCTCATGTACAGAGACCCCACAACAACCCCCCGTAATATAATATCATGTACAGAGACCCCACAACAACCCCCCCGTAATATAATCTAATGTACAGAGACCCCACAACAAGCCCCTGTAATATAATATCATGTACAGAGACCCCACAACAACCCCCCTGTAATATAATATCATGTACAGAGACCCCACAACAACCCCCCGTAATATAATATCATGTACAGAGACCCCACAACAACCCCCCCGTAATATAATATCATATACAGAGACCCCACAACAACCCCCCTGTAATATAATCTCATGTACAGAGACCCCACAACAACCCCCCGTAATATAATATCATGTACAGAGACCCCACAACAATCCCCCCGTAATATAATATCATGTACAGAGACCCCACAACAATCCACCCGTAATATAATATCATGTACAGAGACCCCACAACAACCCCCCCGTAATATAATCTCATGTACAGAGACCCCACAACAACCCCCCGTAATATAATATCATGTACAGAGACCCCACAACAACCCCCCTGTAATATAATCTCATGTACAGAGACCCCCCAGTATTACCGGGGTCTCTTCTGCTTCTCTCGGTGACCGTAGAGTTGACGTCTGAGATCTGGAGGAAGCGACAAAATACCAGGAAGAGAAGTCACAGGAGAGAAATGAAAGTAAGAATGTGATAGGAGGGCGGGGAGGGGGCGGGGCCTGAGTACAGCAGTCACATGGTGCCCTCCCTGTACATGACTGTCTGTAGGAGAGAGCGAGCACTCTCACAGCTCACCATCCCATATACTCGGGTATGGCCCGATTCCTTCACTCTTCCACTACTTTCTATGGCTAACACGATACAACATTATACTACTTTCTCCAGTCTTCACAAATTTGCCCCACCCTTTACTCGGTTTAGTTTGGACTTTTTTTCCTATTTTCTTCCCCTTCTAGCTATGTGGGACTTACGCTTTGTGTGACGGGCACTACTTCCATTTGGCACCATTTAGGGGTACATGTAATGATTTGCTTTTTACACTGGTAAATCCGTCCACAATTCTATCATTTTGTGCATTTTCACTCTGCGTTATTAATGCTTTGGTGACGGCCATTCCAGATTTTGGTGATTTTATGAAGTTTTTTATGCTTTTACTAATAGCGATGTTCCCAGGGTCTCCGTGTTCTGAGGCCTTGTAGTTGCTCATTATTTGTACTTATTATTGGTCTCTCTACGTAGGCCCACTCCTCCCTTAGCAGAGTTTTCCTGCCTTTCTGCCGCTATTATATCTATAGGGAATACGCCGGCATTTCTATAGGTATAACTGATACACTGTGATGGTTTTTGAATTTACAGCATTTCCACTGCAGAGATTTTTCTGTTTTTGCCGCGGTATTTCCACTGCGACCAAATCACAGCATTTTCGCAACGTGGGGCCCCGTCCTAAAAGCTTATTCAATTCTTTCCTTGCGGGTTCCCCAAATTCTGTCATCTATCACCCTAGTCCCCAACCCAAATAAAAACCTACAAGACTGCTCCAAGTACCGCCCCATTGCCCTCTTGAACACAGATTTGAAACCATTTCCCATAATACTGGACAACCGCCTAAGTTCTTGGCTCCTCTCGCTCATCCACCAGGGCCGGGTGGGTTTCGTCCCTTGTCATCGGGGAAATGACAACACCAGCAGGACAGTGGATTTGATAGAGGTCGCCAACCATCATTCTACTCCTGCCCTCCTCCTTAGTTTGGATGCTGAAAAGGCTTATGACCATCTTGACTGGTCTTTTATGTGGCCACACTAGAGGCCTCTGGGTTTTCGGGAGCGTTCCTTACAGCAATCTGAGCCCTTTATGCTTTCCCTTCGGTGGTAGTGAAACTTCCCCACTCATCGTCAAATTCTTTTCCCATTCTCAATGGGACACGAGAAGGCTGCCCCCTCCCTCCTATAATTTTTGCCCTCTGTATTGAACCACTAGCTGTCCCTCATATCCTCCATTACTACCGGGCGACCCACCTGAGACGTATCTCGTTTTGGGTGGCTATGCCTGCTTTTACCAAATGTGTGGAAGTTGAAAAATTGTGGCTGGCTCCCATACACCCCAATGTTTTACTGTGGGCTGGCCTCGCTCCGCCTTCTGGGTTCTATTTGCTTTACAAAACCTATATGGGCTTCTCAGCGCTTCTCGTTGGTCTCCCTTTTGTTTAACCCTCTCCTCCCCAATGGGCTGACAGCCAATATGGTCTGCACGTGGTCGGCAGCAGGTCTGTTCAGGATAGCACAATTGGTAGAACCTGCCACATTGGAGCTCAGGTCCTTTCAGTACCTCACCTCTACCCTTGGTCTCCCCAGAACAGAATGGCTGCACTATCAGCAGGTCGCCCACTCCCCATATGGATTCCCTATCTACTTCATTTGAGAAGCTCTGTCAGGCAGATACCTCCAGGAAAGACCTGATCTCCTCTATTTACCAGATGCTATCCTCACCGTATAGCCGAGATCCTCCTATGCATAAGTATAGGTCTGGAAGGGAGGAGGCAGTGGGTAGGCCGATGTCTCCCGGGCAGTGGCAGATTGTGTGGTCTCGAGCTATGAAATCCTCCGTGTGTGTAACATTTACGGAAACCCAGTACAAGCTTCTGATGCACGGGTGCCACACCCGCCCGGCCCCACTCCCTGAATATGGCGCTGCACAATATGGTTGGCATCTTATTTGACATCTTCTGGGAGTGCCCCCTGATAGAGTTTCTGGATGGAGGTGAAGGTCTTAACTGATGCCCTCTTCTACAGGGAGTCCCCATAAACCCATTAATCTAGCTCTTAAACTTACCTCCCAGACCTCCAGACTTCTCCTTTACCTCTGCACTGATGCTAAGACCCCCTGGACACATCCTGTGTATTACAAGGCTTCTTCCCACCGTTTCTTTCTCCCCTTTGTCCCACTCATTTTCCTAGGTACTATTTTGTTCACATGCAAGAAGCTGCTCGCATCAATGAACCCCGGCACATCAATGGACCCCGGCACATCAATGGACCCCGGCACATCAATGGACCCCGGCACATCAATGGACCCCGGCACATCAATGGACCCCGTCACATCAATGGACCCCGGCACATCAATGGACCCCGTCACATCACAACAACGAACCCCATCATATGGCATAAATAAACCCCGTCACATCAATGAAGCTCTTCTTCTCATCATACAGGTCCATATTCTCTGGAACCCATCTCTACATGGCTGTTCTCTGACCCCTATCCAGGCTGTATTTTCGGCACTCCCATGTGTCCTTATCTGTCCTAGTGTCAGTCATTTGCTGCTCAGTGATTTTATGGTAGTTCCCTGGTGAGTGTATTTGTACCTACATAGCTCGGTCTCCTCATGTGTCACAGGTTGTAGATTAATTGGTTAACGACTTAAATTAGCGCTAGTTTTGAAGCTTCTCTATATAAGTAGCTGCAGCTTATGGGGGAGGCTTTTCCTAAGGAAGAATCCATCTTAACCGAAGTGCAGATTAACCAAAGTGCACTTACACCTGGCACAAGACAGGCCAGCCATGGAAGATCACCAGGTAAACTTATACCCAAAACAACAAGCTTTATCACATGGTATGATAGAGCCGCACTGTCACTGACTATGTGAGCAATTGTCTTCCTGCAGAACTGCCCTCCATCTCTACCGCCAGTGTACACTATACATATCAGTCCTCTCTCCTCCATCTCTACCGCCAGTGTACACTATACATATCAGTCCTCTCTCCTCCATCTCTACCGCCAGTGTACACTATACATATCAGTCCTCTCCTCCATCTCTACCGCCAGTGTACACTATACATATCAGTCCTCTCCTCCATCTCTACCGCCAGTGTACACTATACATATCAGTCCTCTCCTCCATCTCTACCGCCAGTGTACACTATACATATCAGTCCTCTCTCCTCCATCTCTACCACCAGTGTACACTATACATATCAGTCCTCTCTCCTCCATCTCTACCGCCAGTGTACACTATACATATCAGTCCTCTCTCCTCCATCTCTACCGCCAGTGTACACTATACATATCAGTCCTCTCCCCTCCATCTCTACCGCCAGTGTACACTATACATATCAGTCCTCTCCTCCATCTCTACCGCCAGTGTACACTATACATATCAGTCCTCTCCTCCATCTCTACCGCCAGTGTACACTATACATATCAGTCCTCTCCTCCATCTCTACCGCCAGTGTACACTATACATATCAGTCCTCTCTCCTCCATCTCTACCGCCAGTGTACACTATACATATCAGTCCTCTCCTCCATCTCTACCGCCAGTGTACACTATACATATCAGTCCTCTCCTCCATCTCTACCGCCAGTGTACACTATACATATCAGTCCTCTCCTCCATCTCTACCACCAGTGTACATTATACATATCAGTCCTCTCCCCTCCATCTCTACCACCAGTGTACACTATACATATCAGTCCTCTCTCCTCCATCTCTACCGCCAGTGTACACTATACATATCAGTCCTCTCTCCTCCATCTCTACCGCCAGTGTACACTATACATATCAGTCCTCTCTCCTCCATCTCTACCGCCAGTGTACACTATACATATCAGTCCTCTCTCCTCCATCTCTACCGCCAGTGTACACTATACATATCAGTCCTCTCCTTCATCTCTACCGCCAGTGTACACTATACATATCAGTCCTCTCCTCCATCTCTACCGCCAGTGTACACTATACATATCAGTCCTCCCCTCCATCTCTACCGCCAGTGTACACTATACATATCAGTCCTCTCTCCTCCATCTCTACCGCCAGTGTACACTATACATATCAGTCCTCTCTCCTCCATCTCTACCGCCAGTGTACACTATACATATCAGTCCTCTCCTCCATCTCTACCACCAGTGTACACTATACATATCAGTCCTCTCTCCTCCATCTCTACCGCCAGTGTACACTATACATATCAGTCCTCTCCTCCATCTCTACCGCCAGTGTACACTATACATATCAGTCCTCTCCTCCATCTCTACCACCAGTGTACACTATACATATCAGTCCTCTCCTCCATCTCTACCGCCAGTGTACACTATACATATCAGTCCTCTCCTCCATCTCTACCGCCAGTGTACACTATACATATCAGTCCTCTCCTCCATCTCTACCGCCAGTGTACACTATACATATCAGTCCTCTCTCCTCCATCTCTACCGCCAGTGTACACTATACATATCAGTCCTCTCCTCCATCTCTACCGCCAGTGTACACTATACATATCAGTCCTCTCTCCTCCATCTCTACCGCCAGTGTACACTATACATATCAGTCCTCTCTCCTCCATCTCTACCACCAGTGTACACTATACATATCAGTCCTCTCCTCCATCTCTACCACCAGTGTACACTATACATATCAGTCCTCTCCTCCATCTCTACCGCCAGTGTACACTATACATATCAGTCCTCTCCTCCATCTCTACCGCCAGTGTACACTATACATATCAGTCCTCTCCTCCATCTCTACCGCCAGTGTACGCTATACATATCAGTCCTCTCTCCTCCATCTCTACCGCCAGTGTACACTATACATATCAGTCCTCTCCTCCATGTCTACCGCCAGTGTACACTATACATATCAGTCCTCTCCTCCATCTCTACCGCCAGTGTACACTATACATATCAGTCCTCTCCTCCATCTCTACCGCCAGTGTACACTATACATATCAGTCCTCTCCTCCATCTCTACCGCCAGTGTACACTATACATATCAGTTCTCTCCTCCATCTCTACCGCCAGTGTACATTATACATAGCAGTCTTCTCCTCCATCTCTACCGCCAGTGTACACTATACATATCAGTCCTCTCTCCTCCATCTCTACCGCCAGTGTACACTATACATATCAGTCCTCTCCTCCATCTCTACCGCCAGTGTATACTATACATATCAGTCCTCTCTCCTCCATCTCTACCGCCAGTGTACACTATACATATCAGTCCTCTCCTCCATCTCTACCGCCAGTGTACACTATACATATCAGTCCTCTCTCCTCCATCTCTACCGCCAGTGTACACTATACATATCAGTCCTCTCCTCCATCTCTACCACCAGTGTACACTATACATATCAGTCCTCTCCTCCATCTCTACCGCCAGTGTACACTATACATATCAGTCCTCTCTCCTCCATCTCTACCGCCAGTGTACACTATACATATCAGTCCTTCTCCCATGTACAGCTCTCACACACTTTTCACTCTCTTCAACCACCCTAATCCCTATACTGCTTTTAGCAGTGAAACCGAACATAACCGTCCATATAAATCACTGAACCACCTTCTGTCTCTGGCCATTTTGCTCCTCCTAGCTGCTGGGGACATCTCTCCTAACCCTGGCCCTCCTTCTCTCCCTAATTCTTCCTCTTCCTGCACACACAGGAATCCTACAGATTTAATCAATATTTACCGTGTTCCCTCTCCTTATCTTTCTCCTGTCTCTTTTAATTGTTCTCTCTGGAACGCCCGCTCAGTGTGTAACAAACTAGAATATATTAATGGCTTATTCCTCAGTAAATCTCTCATCCTGCTCGCCCTTACTGACCCCTGGATCCAGCAGTCTGATACGGCCTCCCCTGCTGCTCTGTCTCATGGTGGCCTACAATTCTCACACACCTCTAGGCCTGACAGCAGGAAGGGTGGAGGGGTAGGGTTACTTCTGTCACCGCACTATTCAGGCCATCCCACCGGTCCCCTCACTCACATTCCCCTCATTTGAAGTCCATGCTATCAGACTTTTCCGCCCACTCTCCTTACGTGTAGCTGTGATCTACCTTCCTCCCGGCTCACCCTACCAATTTCTGGATCACTTCGCTTTTTGGCTTCCCCTCTTTTTATCCAGTGAAATTCCTCCCCTCATCATGGGTGACTGTAACATCCCCACTGACACCCCTGTCCCCCCAGCTGCCTCACAGTTTCTCTCAATAACCTCGTCTTTTGGTCTTTCACAACTTTCCTCTTCCGCCACACATGTAGATGGCAACACCATTGATCTTGTCTTCCATCGTCTCCTCACGGTTTCTAAATTTACTAACTCTTCTCTGCCACTCTCTGACCATAACCTTCTGTCTCTCACCATCAGTGCTTTCTCTCCTTCACAGGACACACCTACTCATCATACATATAGGAATTTACGTGCTATTAACACCCAGCACCTCTCAGATACTCTACAGTCCTCTCTGTCCCCCATCTCTTCACTCTCCTGCCCCAATCTGGCCACCAGTCACTATAATGAAACCCTTAAGAGTGCATTGGATGAGGCGGCTCCCCCCTCCCCCTCCACTCTAAAGGTTAGACGCAGGAGGCAGCAACCCTGGCACACGCCACAGACACGTTTTCTTCAGCGGTGCTCTAGGTGTGCTGAACGTCTGTGGAGAAAATCACGTACACCTGCAGACTTCCTCTACTTTAAATTTATGCTTAAAACCTATAATTCTGCTCTTCATCTCGCCAAACAAGCCTATTTCACCGCTCTCATCTCTTCTCTCTCCTGTAACCCTAAAAGGCTATTTGAAACTTTTCATTCCTTACTTACCCCTAAGGCGCAGATTCCATTCACAGACCTTAGCGCAGATGACCTGGCCACTTATTTCCATGATAAAATTGATAAGATCCATCAGGAAATAACTGCCCAATCCCCAGGTGGCACTGACCCCCTCACCAGCCGCACTTCAGACTGTTCATTCTCATCTTTTGAACCTGTTACAGAGGAGGAAGTATCTCAGCTACTTTCTTCTTCTCACCCTACGACCTGCAGTAGTGACCCTTTCCCCTCACACCTTCTCCAGTCTCTGTCGCCTGCCGTCACGACTTACCTTACTAAAATATTTAAACTCTCTCTCTTCTGGAATTTTCCCATCCTCTTTCAAACATGCTGTCATAACCCCACTACTGAAGAAATCCTCCTGACCCGTCCTGTGCTGCTAACTATCGACCTGTCTCTAACCTCCCTGTGATGAATATCGCCTTGCCAAGCCTCTTGGCATACCTTCTTTCTTAACCTCCCACTCACACACCGTGAGTAGACCGGGTCATAGGATAGAATGAAACGAGCTGTATAAATTTTATATATTTAATAACCCAAGTGGGTCAGTACTAATTAATAGCATATACAGAAATATACAATATTAATATGTTCAAGCATAAACATACAAGCAAAAGGCGATGATACAATACAAAAACAAAAAGGGAAAATAAAATATAGAATGATACCTGAGCACAGCTCTGCTCTTAGCTGTCTTTCTTTCAGCTTCCACACAAAAAACCCAAAAAACAACTCATCCCACCTCAGTGTCAGACCCTCTGCAGCCCCACCCTTCACCTCCCCCCCAGCCAGCCCTCTCCTTCTCCCTCCTCTGCAGAATCCTCGTAGAGATGGGTACCTTTCTAGGTGCAGGGAGGGGTAGATGAAGTTAAGGTCACCGGACCACTATCCCCCATCGCCATCTGGTCAGAGATAAAAACCAGTGAGGCATTCAACTTAAGCACCACATTCCAACAAGTGGGGGGAGGTCTGACATGAGCAAGTAAAAACACACTTCCAAGAAAGATATAAAACTGAGGGTCGGTTCATCACACCTCCCCCTTTTAGAGCGTGTCGGGAGGAAGGAGGAGCCTCCGTTCTTCTTCCACCTGCACCTCCGCAGCCTCACCACGCCGGGACAGGCCATCGGCATTGCCATGGGCCTGGCCAGGCTTGTGCCGGATGTCATAGTTGTATTGCTGCAGCACCAGGCTCCAACGTAACAACCGTCCATTCTGACCTGCAACACGTTTGATCCAGATCAGAGGGTTGTGATCCGTCACCATGGTGAAGTGGCGCCCATACAAGTAAGGCTGCAGATGCTGCAAGGCCCAAACAATTGCTAGGCATTCCTTCTCCACTGTGGCGTAGGCCACCTCCCGCGGCAGTAGCTTTCGGCTGAGGTACTCCACCGGGTGCTCTTGCCCCGCTGAGTCAAGCTGGCTCGGTACGGCACCGAGTCCGTAGGTGCTGGCGTCTGTCTGTAGCACAAGCGGACGTGACTCATCGTACGCCTGAAGTACAGGTGCGTTCGCCAGGGCCGCTTTCAGGGCCTGGAAGGAGCGCTCGCATGCATCCGTCCACTGGACAGTTTGCGGCAACTTCTTCTTGGTGAGGTCCGTCAAGGGGGCAGCCAGAGCACTATAGTTCGGTACGAACTTCCTATAGTACCCTGCCGTACCCAGGAAAGACATCACCTGTCGCTTGGTCCGGGGGGTTGGCCAGGATGTGATTACATCCAGCTTTTCAGGTTCTGATTTCAGGGTTCCCCCACCTACCCAGTGTCCCAGGTATTGGACCTCGCGCATGCCCAGCTGACACTTTTCCGGTTTGATGGTCAAGCCCGCACTGTGGATCCGCCCCAGCACCTGCGTCAGGTGCTGTAGGTGTTCCTCCCAAGTGGAGCTGAAGACGGCAATGTCATCCAGGTACGCAGTGGCAAACCCTTCGCATCCCGTCAGCAGGGAGTTGACCATCCGCTGGAAAGTGGCAGGGGCATTCTTCATGTCGAATGGCATGACAGTGGACTCTTGCAGTCCGAAAGGGGTGATAAAGGCTGATCGCTCCTGTGCCTGAGGGGACAGGGGGATCTGCCAGTATCCCCGACTCAAGTCCATGATGGACAAGTACAGGGCCTTACCTAACCGGTCAAGCAGGTTGCCGATGCGCGGCATGGGGTACGCGTCGTCGACTGTAACCGCATTAAGTTCCCTGTAGTCTACACAGAACCGGGTGGTCTGGTCCTTTTTGGGCACAAGAACCACAGGTGAAGCCCATGCACTGTGAGAGGGCTGAATCACCCCCAGTTCCAGCATCTCGTCAATCTCCTTGCGCATCTGGACCTGTACCTCCGAGGAGATGCGATATGGCGACCGCCGGATAGGGGCACGATTCCCGGTATCCACATGGTGAATGGCCTGGTCAGTCCTCCCGGGCTTCGCGGAGAACAGACCAGATAGGGAGTGCAAAACTCCATTCAGCTGGGACAGCTGGGCCTCAGCCAGCAGGGGGTTCACCTGTGCCTTCTTGTTGGACCCATCCTCCTGAAAATGGGCAAGCAAGTCAACAAGGTCTTCTTCTTCCCCCTCCTCTAGCAGACTGCATACCGGAAAGGCACTAGCTTCCCGGTCATGATGATCCTTCATCATGTTGACATGGAAGACCTTATGCCTGTTCCGGCCTGGATCAACAGTGACCAGGTAGCTGACGCTGTTGACCTGCTGGTGCACGACGTATGGACCGGTCCATTTCGCCTGAAGCTTGTCCTGGGGCTCAGGGACTAGGACCCATACTTTCTGCCCCGGCTGGTACGTTCTCTCACGGGCATTCTGATTATACCAGCGCTTCTGGTCGGCCTGAGCCTGGGCCATGTTGTCATGCACCAGCTGCACCATAGCCTGCATTTGGTCACGGAATCGCAGGACATACTCCACGACTGGCACACCTTGGATGGCCGTTTCTCCTTCCCAGGACTCTTTCACAAGAGTTAGGGGCCCACATACACGTCTCCCGTACAAGAGCTCAAAGGGGGAGAACCCTGTTGAGGCTTGAGGCACCTTCCGGTAAGCGAACAGCAGGTGCGGGAGATAAGGCTCCCAGTCGCGCCCATGGGACTCGACTAACATCCTGAGCATCTTCTTCAGGGTGCCATTGAACCGTTCACACAGGCCATTGGTCTGTGGGTGATACGGGCTGGACACCAGATGTTGCACCTCTGTTACCTTACACAGGCCTTGCATCAAGGCAGACATGAACTGGGTACTGTGATGATATTAGGTGCATGTATAGTCTTAGGATATCAATATTAGTCTATACTACTGCACAGCGGGGGTTGGTGCCTAGAATCAGGCTTAGAGGAGCACCTGGAATGTGGTCAAACTACTCTCTAGTTCAGGTCTATTGTCCTGCCCCTGAAGCAATCAGCCATTTGGTCAAAAGCCTTCATCTGCATGAGACTGCAAGCCTCATTAACCCAGCAGGGGTTCATTTAGACAGGATATCTTATGCAAACGATCCACCTATAGTTGCCAGCCACCCTGGTACCATTATTAGGTCAGAGGGCTTATGGTTTTATGACAATATCTGGCCTGGGGAACCTCTTATTGTCGACCCGATAGATCCCCCAGATGCGTCAGGTCAAGGCGCACGCTCAGAATATACACATAACACCGTTCAAAATCCAGGAAATGTGCAGGCACTGATCTCCTTACCCAAAGGGAGCTGGAGTGTCAAACTTGGAGTCTATGTATTGGGGATCTCGCCAGGAACCCCATTATACTACCAGCCAGACTCTATAAACATCATGCATAGACTTATACTGAAAAGTTATTCTGAGAGATGTAGAGAGAGGGGCGGGGCTTCTCTCCCTGGTGACCTCACTCAGGGAGGAGACCAGGGGAGACAAAAGGGCTCTGCCCAGGCTGAACCAGTCTCTGTTGTCTGGTGAATTTGGAGATGCACGCTTCTTGGAGGCAAGCTGTGGGGGAAGCCATGTGACCAACATGTGGCTGCCATGCGGCCTAGGGAGCCAAACTGGAGGCCATTTTGTGACCCTAAAAGAGGTGTCACTGCATGTAAGCAACACATGCTTTTGCCCAAGACTGCTCTGAGCCTACCACATGGGCTCAGAGAAATGGACTAACTGCTTGCTCCAGGGGTCTTCTGCCATTTTACCCTGTTAAGGTGGTCTGCTGCCGGTCGTCCCATAAGAAAGTGCCCTGGCAACCACTGGAAGCCAGAGATACCTGCACAAGCTGGTGTTGGTAATATATATTCTTTTCTTTCTTTTATCCCCATCTTTATTTTTATGTACCTTGTTATGCCGTTTCCACTTGTATCTGCTTGTTAATCGCTGCATGTATTCTATGTACAGTACAGACCAAAAGTTTGGACACAACTTCTCATTCCAAGAGTTTTCTGTATTTTCATGACTATAAAAATTGCAGATTCCCACTGAAGGCATCAAAACTATGAATTAACACATGTGGAATTATATACTTATATTCCAACAGTCTTGAAGGAGTTCCCAGAGATGCGTAGCACTTGTTGGCCCTTTTGCTTTCACTCTGCGGTCCAGCTCACCCCAAACCATCTGGATTGGGTTCAGGTCTGGTGACTGTGGAGGCCAGGTCATCTGGCGTAGCACCCCATCACTCTCCTTCTTGGTCACATAGCCCTTACACAGTCTGGAGGTGTTTGGGGTCATTGTCCTGTTGGTCCAACTAAACGCAAACCGGATGGAATAGCATGCCGCTGCAAGATGCTGTGGTAACCATGCTGGTTCAGAATAAATCCCCAACAGTGTCCCCAGCAAAGCCCCCCCACACCATCACACCTCCTCCTCCATGCGTCACGGTGGGAACCAGGCATGTAGAGTCCATTCCTTCACCTTTTCTGCATAGCACAAAGACACGGTGGTTGGAACCAAAGATCTCTAATTTGGACTCATCAGACCAAAGCCCAGATTTCCACAGGTCTAATGTCCATTCCTTGTGTTCTTCTTGTGCTTGTTGCCTGTCCTTAGCAGTGGTTTCCTAGCAGCTATTTTACCATGAAGGCCTGCTGCACACAGTCTCCTCTTACCAGTTGTTGTAGAGATGTGTCTGCTGCTAGAACTCTGTGTGGCATTGACCTGGTCTCTAATCTGAGCTGCTGGTAACCTGCAATTTCTGAGGCTGGTGACTCGGATGAACTTATCCTCCGCAGCAGAGGTGACTCTTGGTCTTCCTTTCCTGGGGCGGTCCTCATGTGAGCCAGTTTCTTTGTAGCGCTTGATGGTTTTGGCCACTGCACTTGGGGACACTTTCAAAGTTTCCCAATTTTTCGGACTGACTGACCTTCATTTCTTAAAGTAATGATGGCCACTCGTTTTTCTTTACTTAGCTGCTTTTTTCTTGCCATAATACAAATTCTAACACTCCATTCAGTAGGACTATCAGCTGTGTATCCACCTGACTTCTGTACAACACAACTGATGGTCCCAACCCCATTTATAAGGCAAGAAATCCCACTTATTAAACCTGACAGGGCACACCTGTGAAGTGAAAACCATTTCAGGTGACTACCTCTTGTAGCTCATCAAGAGAATGCCAAGAGTGTGCAAAGCAGTAATCAAAGCAAAAGGTGGCTACTGTGAAGAACCTAGAATATAAGACATATTTTCAGTTGTGTCGCACTTTTTTGTTAAGTATATAATTCCACATGTGGTAATTCATAGTTTTGATGCCTTCAGTGTGAATCTACAATTTGTATAGTCATGAAAATACAGAAAACTCTTGGAATGAGAAGGTGTCCAAACTTTTGGTCCGTACTGTATGTGTTAAGTGCCTAGTGTCGACCCATTTAGGGGTTAATAAATATATAAAATTTAGAAGGCCCGCCTTATATTATCCTCTGTTGACCCGCCTCACTCACGGAAAGTGGGTGTGAGGTAATAGAAGTGATCGCAGGTAGGCCAGGCGTGAGGCCCTGGTAAACCCGGATCCTTCACAGGTACCTTGGTCTGTGAGCATCTCTCTGGGAAATCCAACACGGGAGAAGATGCCTACCAGAGCCTTGGCCACTACGTCAGCCCAGGTGGAAGACAGCGCGACAGCTTCCGGGTACCTAGTAGCGTAGTCTACTACCGTTAATATGAAACGTTTCCCGGTGCGACTGGGAATGGACAGGGGTCCAATGAGATCCACAGCCACCCACTGGAAAGGTTCGGTTATGATGGGCATAGGTATCATTGGTGCTTTGGAGCCTTGCCCCGCCTTGCCCATCCTCTGACAAGTGTCACATGAACGGCAGTATTTAGCTACATCTGTCCCCATTTTAGGCCAGTAGAATAAGTGGCTGAGGCGAGCCTTGGTCTTAGCGATCCCCAGGTGGCCTGCCAGTGGAATATCATGAGCAATCCGCAACAACTCCACCCGATAGGGTTGGGGTACCACCAAATGTTTCTCCCTAAGCCAACTTTCTTTTCCCTTTGTGGGGATCGTTTCCCGGTACAACCTCCCTTGCTCCCAGTACACGCGGTCCTTGTCCGACTCCAAGGGAGGTTGATCAGCACGCTCCTTCAATGCGCCCAGACTGCGGTCAGCTTGGACAGCGTCCCTGAACTCCTGACTGGAACCAGACAGAAGAGATGTGCATGTCACATACCCGCCGGGCTCCTCCGGCTCCAGTGTGGGGAGGTTAGTCATGGCGGTCTCAGTGCCATCTCCGGGTGACAGAGGGAACGGCTCAGGGGTCGGAGCGCCTTCCACCCCTCTAGCACTCTGGCTGCGGGTCACCACCGCAACTCCAGCAGTCCGTTCCTCATCCGGATCGGCCCTGAGATCACCGTGACCCACCTGACCACCTGGCACATTGTCCTCAGTTGGGGTTGCCCCCAGCATCTCAGAAGAGCTACCCTGTAAACCTGCAAGGCAAGAATTAGCAATTACATTGACATTGCATTCATTCATTGATTCACAGTGAACTGCATGGGTGAATGGCTGAGCCAGGGTCACACTGAGGGGGCTCTCATCACCCGCAGATGTGGGCGGGGCTACAGCCAGGTCAGCATTCCACAATGTCTCATTCACATGCTCACTGATTACTTTAGCTGGGCACACAGCAAGGGGAGACAGGCAGCTGACCCCTCCCTCTGCCTGCGTGACAGGCTTCAACACCTCATTAAAATCATCCTTCAGTACAGACATTTTGTCACAGCGAGGTGGGGCTGCTCCCACCCCGTATTGGGACACCAAGGGCCCCAAATCTCTTCCCAATAGTACATTGGCAGGCAGATCAGACATTAGCCCCACATCACGCATTCCTTTTCCCGCACCCCAGTCCAAATGGACGCAAGCCATGGGCACAGTTACGCGTTCTTGTCCAATACCCCTCAGGGTCAGAGTCTTTCCAGGGATAATACTGTCCGCAGGGACCAAGTCAGGTTGCACCAGAGTAACATTCGCCCCAGTGTCCCAAAATCCCATGACCACTTTACCCCCCACAATGACCTGTTGACTGTTGGCATCGGATTGCAACACCTCCCTCCCCACCAAGTATACAGATGGGCCAGCTGCCGTGGCTGGGGAAACAGGGGGGTTCTTAGAGCGGTTGGGGCACTCCGCCTTGAAATGTCCTGGCTGGTTACAGGCATGACACCGCCGGGCCTCTCCTTGGGATTTGGAGATGGTCCCTGGGGCGCCCAGAGTTCTTGGGACAGGGGAAGTAGAGGGGGCACCTGGGACAGAGTTTGTCTTACCCCACTTGGAGACCGCAGGCTGTGATGAACTCCAGCTTTGCCCCTCCTTCCCGCTTGGGGGTCTCTGCAGTGTGGCTCCTCTCTTGATCCCTTGCTCCCTGGTGGACACATAGTCGTCAGCAATCTCTGCAGCCTTGTCTGCTGTTTTGGGTTTCCAATCACACATGAACTGGCGGACCTCCAGAGGGCACACCTGGAGAAATTGTTCCTTTATCATAAGATCCCCAAGTCTCTCAAATGTGGTGACAGTAAGTCATTTGATCCACTGCCAGAATGTAGCCTGTAAGTGGTGTAGAACATCCGCATAGCTCTCTGTGGGACCCCGCTGTATTTTCCGGAACTTTTTGCGGTACACCTCCGGCGTGAGCCGGTATCTCCGGATCAGCGCCGCTTTGATGGTCTCATAGTCCGTGTCCTCTGGTAAGTTCGTGGAAACATCCAGGCCTTTCCCCTTAAGCCGGGGAGACAGGTAAAAGGCCCATTCTGCCTGGGGAATATGATTCTGCTTACACACCCTCTCAAATCCCCGCAAGAACGAGTCCAAGTCCCCGTTATCTTCCAAGATTGGAAAGTCCTCGGATCGGATCTTTAGCGCTCGGGCTCCTGGAGTTTGTGCAGGGGAAGGTTGCACCTGCTGGTGAAGTTCCAGCTTTTTTAGCTCAAGCTGATGCTCCCTCTCCGCCTGGCGTTCATGGGCCTCTCGCTCAGCCTCTCTCTCAGCCCAACGCTCTGCAGCAGCTTGGTACTGGTGAATCACCTTCAGACGGGTGCTATAGTCACTGGCGTCTATCTGCTATAAGGCCATTTGCAAGTATAAGTCCGTTACCCCCACAGAACTGGGGCTACTGGTCCCTCCAGGCACAGTTACCTCTGGGGTCAGGGCACCTGCTGAACTGTCTGGCATGGTGATGTTTTCTTGTGCCAGCCCCTCAGGACTCTGCTCCTCGTCCTGCCCAGCTGCAGCACCTTCCATATCAGCCATCTGCTCAGCGTTTGTATCGGTCAGTTGCTGACGTCCCCTGGTTCCACTTCGCAGAATCCAAGACATCCACTGGAAGCCGTTACCAAATAAAAGATAAGACAGAAAAAAGAAGAAGGGAGGGAACAGTACTGTACCAAACTTTCACCGTATTTTAAGCTTGATCTCATACCGCGCTCGTTCCATAGGATTGCCACAATCCTCAGTGTCTGAGTGATACCACACCCACACACTGTTATCCTAAGATCCCACAACGCTGCCACCACTGTGAAGAATATCACCTTGCCAAGCCTCTTGGTGTACCTGCGATCAACCTTCTTTCTTAACCTCCCACTCACACACCGTGAGTAGACCGGGTCATAGGATAGAATGAAACGAGCTGTATAAATTTTATATATTTAATAACCCAAGTGGGTCAGTACTAATTAATAGCATATATAGAAATATACAATATTAATATGTTCAAGCATAAACATACAAGCAAAATGCGATGATACAATACAAAAACAAAAAGGGAAAATAAAATATAGAATGATACCTGAGCACAGCTCTGCTCTTAGCTGTCTTTCTTTCAGCTTCCACACAAAAAACCCAAAAAACAACTTATCCCACCTCAGTGTCAGACCCTCTGCAGCCCCACCCTTCACCTCCCCCCCAGCCAGCCCTCTCCTTCTCCCTCCTCTGCAGAATCCTCGTAGAGATGGGTACCTTTCTAGGTGCGGGGAGGGGTAGATGAAGTTAAGGTCACCGGACCACTATCCCCCATCGCCATCTGGTCAGAGATAAAAACCAGTGAGGCATTCAACTTAAGCACCACATTCCAACAAGTGGGGGGAGGTCTGACATGAGCAAGTAAAAACACACTTCCAAGAAAGATATAAAACTGAGGGTCGGTTCATCACACTCCCCACTCCAAAAGGGGGGGGCCTTCATCTCCAAAATCTTGGAAGGCTTGGTCTATTCTCATTTAATCCGCTATCTTTCTGCTAACTCTCTTCTTGACCCCTTATAATCTGGCTTCCGCACTCTGGATTCTACTGAAACGGCCCTCACAAAAGTCTCCAATGATCTCCTGACGGCTAAATCTAAAGGTGACTTCTCTCTTCTTATTCTTCTAGATCTCTCAGCAGCATTTGACACTGTTGACCATCAACTCCTCGTCACTATGCTCCGCTCTGTCGGCCTCACAGACACCGCTCTCTCCTGGTTCTCCTCTTATCTCTCTGACCGCACTTTCTGTGTATCATTTGCGGGCTCTGTTTCTTCCCCTTGCCGTTGGGGTTCCTCAGGGCTCGGTCCTAGGTCCCCTGCTCTTCTCCCTCTACACGGCCCCCATTGGACAAACCATCACCAGATTTGGCTTCCGGTACCATCTTTATGCTGATGACACCCAATTATATACGTCATCCCGTGACATCCCCCCTGCACTAATACAGAACACCAGTGACTGTCTCTCTGCTGTCTCTAATATCATGTCTTCTCTTTATCTGACACTGAATCTCTCACAGACTGAACTACTGCTGTTTCCACCATCTAATAGATCTGTCCCTGATATCTCCATTGCAGTCTCCGGCCTTACCATATCTCCTAGGCAGTATGGCCGCTGCCTCAGGGTTATGTCAGACTCAGACCTTTCCTTCATCCCCCATATCCAATCACTCGCACGCTCATGTCATCTCCACCTCAAAAACATCTCCAGAATCCGCCCTTTCCTTACCACAGATACACTAAAGACACTTATTGTTGCCCTGATTCACTCTCGCCTTGACTACTGTAACTCCTTACTAATCCGTCTTCCCCTTACTAAACTCTCCTCTCTACAATCTATTCTGAATGCGGCGGCGGCCAGGCTCATCTATCAGTCTACACGCTACAGCGAGGCCTCCGGTCTGTGCCGGTCACTACAGCGAGGCCTCTGGTCTGTGCGGGGCCGGTCACTACAGCGAGGCCTCCGGTCTGTGCCGGTCACTACAGCGAGGCCTCCGGGGTCTGTGCCGGTCACTACAGCGAGGCCTTCGGGTTGTGCCGGTCACTACAGCGAAGCCTCCGGTCTGTGCCGGTCACTACAGCGAGGCCTCCGGTCTGTGCCGGTCACTACAGCGAGGCCTTCGGGCTGTGCCGGTCACTACAGCGAGGCCTCCGGTCTGTGCCGGTCACTACAGCGGCTGCCTATACAATACAGAATACAATATAATCTTCTCCCCCCTCACCACAAGGCTCTCCATAATGCTGCACCTCCTACATTTCCTCCCTCATCTCTGTCTATCGCCCAACCTGTACTCTCCATTCACTCACTGACCTAAGACTAACATCCTCTATTATCAGAACCCCCCACACTCCTATACAAGACTTCTCCCGAGTTGCACCACTTCTCTGGAATGTTCTATCCCGGACTATCAGATTAACCCCCAATCTCCACAGCTTCAAGCGCAAACTAAAGACACATCTTATCAGACAGGCCGATCACATCTCCTAATGTAAACCCTTCTGTAGTGAGAATCCCTAAAACGTCCCCTCCTCTGTTCACGCTCCCGCATTACCTCACAGGATATGAGGCCGTATCAGACTAACTTTATATGTCCGGGCACCGTCTGCACGTTACAGGACACGACTGGTGCCGGTTCCTACAGCTTTATATATGTGTAATGGCAGTAACCTCTATTACACAATTGTCTGACCATTGTATAAGCAATGCTACCTCCGATGTCACCCCTGCTACCTCCTGTGTCACCCCCTCTACCTCATAGATTGTAAGCTCTTGTGCGCCCCTCCCCGGCCTCTCCTCTACCTCATAGATTGTAAGCTCTTGTGTCACCTCTACCTCATAGATTGTAAGCTCTTGTGTCACCTCCTCTACCTCATAGATTGTAAGCTCTTCTGTCACCTCTACCTCATAGATTGTAAGCTCTTGTGTCACCTCCTCTACCTCATAGATTGTAAGCTCTTGTGTCACCTCTACCTCATAGATTGTAAGCTCGTGTCACCTCCTCTACCTCATAGATTGTAAGCTCTTGTGTCACCTCCTCTACCTCATAGATTGTAAGCTCTTGTGTCACCCCCTCTACCTCATAGATTGTAAGCTCTTGTGTCACCCCTCTACCTCATACATTGTAAGCTCTTGTGTCACCTCCTCTACCTCATAGATTGTAAGCTCTTGTGTCACCTCCTCTACCTCATAGATTGTAAGCTCTGTGTCACCTCCTCTACCTCATAGATTGTAAGCTCTTGTGTCACCTCCTCTACCTCATAGATTGTAAGCTCTTGTGTCACCTCCTCTACCTCATAGATTGTAAGCTCTTGTGTCACCCCCTCTACCTCATAGATTGTAAGCTCTTGTGTCACCTCCTCTACCTCATAGATTGTAAGCTCTTGTGTCACCTCCTCTACCTCATAGATTGTAAGCTCTTGTGTCACCTCCTCTACCTCATAGATTGTAAGCTCTTGTGTCACCCCCTCTACCTCATAGATTGTAAGCTCTTGTGTCACCTCTACCTCATAGATTGTAAGCTCTTGTGTCACCTCCTCTACCTCATAGATTGTAAGCTCTTGTGTCACCTCTACCTCATAGAGTGTAAGCTCTTATGTCACCTCTACCTCATAGATTGTAAGCTCTTGTGTCACCTCCTCTACCTCATAGATTGTAAGCTCTTGTGTCACCTCCTCTACCTCATAGATTGTAAGCTCTTGTGTCACCTCCTCTACCTCATAGATTGTAAGCTCTTGTGTCACCTCCCTGCCTCATAGATTGTAAGCTCTTGTGTCACCCTCTACCTCATAGATTGTAAGCTCTTGTGTCACCCCTCTACCTCATAGATTGTAAGCTCTTGTGTCACCCCCTCTACCTCATAGATTGTAAGCTCTTGTGTCACCTCCTCTACCTCATAGATTGTAAGCTCTTGTGTCACCTCCTCTACCTCATAGATTGTAAGCTCTTGTGTCACATCCTCTACCTCATAGATTGTAAGCTCTTGTGTCGCCTCCTCTACCTCATAGATTGTAAGCTCTTGTGTCACCTCTACCTCATAGATTGTAAGCTCTTGTGTCACCTCCTCTACCTCATAGATTGTAAGCTCCTGTGTCACCTCCTCTACCTCATAGATTGTAAGCTCTTGTGTCACCTCTACCTCATAGATTGTAAGCTCTTGTGTCACCCCCTCTACCTCATAGATTGTAAGCTCTTGTGTCACCTCCTCTACCTCATAGATTGTAAGCTCTTGTGTCACCTCCTCTACCTCATAGATTGTAAGCTCTTGTGTCACCTCCTCTACCTCATAGATTGTAAGCTCTTGTGTCACCCCCTCTACCTCATAGATTGTAAGCTCTTGTGTCACCCCCTCTACCTCATAGATTGTAAGCTCTTGTGTCACCTCTACCTCATAGATTGTAAGCTCTTGTGTCACCCCTCTACCTCATAGATTGTAAGCTCTTGTGTCACCTCCTCTACCTCATAGATTGTAAGCTCTTGTGTCACCTCCTCTACCTCATAGATTGTAAGCTCTTGTGTCACCTCCTCTACCCCCCCCCCTCATAGATTGTAAGCTCTTGTGTCACCCCTCTACCTCATAGATTGTAAGCTCTTGTGTCACCCCTCTACCTCATAGATTGTAAGCTCTTGTGTCACCTCCTCTACCTCATAGATTGTAAGCTCTTGTGTCACCTCTACCTCATAGATTGTAAGCTCTTGTGTCACCCCTCTACCTCATAGATTGTAAGCTCTTGTGTCACCTCCTCTACCTCATAGATTGTAAGCTCTTGTGTCACCTCCTCTACCTCATAGATTGTAAGCTCTTGTGTCACCTCCTCTACCTCATAGATTGTAAGCTCTTGTGTCACCTCCTCTACCTCATAGATTGTAAGCTCTTGTGTCACCCCTCTACCTCATAGATTGTAAGCTCTTGTGTCACCCCTCTACCTCATAGATTGTAAGCTCTTGTGTCACCTCCTCTACCTCATAGATTGTAAGCTCTTGTGTCCCCCCCCTTAGCTCTTGTGTCACCTCCTCTACCTCATAGATTGTAAGCTCTTGTGTCCCTCACCTCTACCTCATAGATTGTAAGCTCTTGTGTCACCTCCTCTACCTCATAGATTGTAAGCTCTTGTGTCACCTCTACCTCATAGATTGTAAGCTCTTGTGTCACCTCCTCTACCTCATAGATTGTAAGCTCTTGTGTCACCTCCTCTACCTCATAGATTGTAAGCTCTTGTGTCACCTCCACCTCGTGGTTGTCACCTCTACCTCATAGATTGTAAGCTCTTGTGTCACCCCTCTACCTCATAGATTGTAAGCTCTTGTGTCACCCCTCTACCTCATAGATTGTAAGCTCTTGTGTCACCTCCTCTACCTCATAGATTGTAAGCTCTTGTGTCACCTCCTCTACCTCATAGATTGTAAGCTCTTGTGTCACCTCTACCTCATAGATTGTAAGCTCTTGTGTCACCTCCTCTACCTCATAGATTGTAAGCTCTTGTGTCACCTCCTCTACCTCATAGATTGTAAGCTCTTGTGTCCCACCTCTACCTCATAGATTGTAAGCTCTTGTGTCACCCCTCTACCTCATAGATTGTAAGCTCTTGTGTCACCCCTCTACCTCATAGATTGTAAGCTCTTGTGTCACCTCCTCTACCTCATAGATTGTAAGCTCTTGTGTCACCTCCTCTACCTCATAGATTGTAAGCTCTTGTGTCACCCCTCTACCTCATAGATTGTAAGCTCTTGTGTCACCCCTCTACCTCATAGATTGTAAGCTCTTGTGTCACCTCCTCTACCTCATAGATTGTAAGCTCTTGTGTCACCTCCTCTACCTCATAGATTGTAAGCTCTTGTGTCACCTCCTCTACCTCATAGATTGTAAGCTCTTGTGTCACCTCCTCTACCTCATAGATTGTAAGCTCTTGTGTCACCCCTCTACCTCATAGATTGTAAGCTCTTGTGTCACCCCTCTACCTCATAGATTGTAAGCTCTTGTTCTTGTGTCACCCCTCTACCTCATAGATTGTAAGCTCTTGTGTCACCTCCTCTACCTCATAGATTGTAAGCTCTTGTGTCCACCTCTACCTCATAGATTGTAAGCTCTTGTGTCACCCCTCTACCTCATAGATTGTAAGCTCTTGTGTCACCTCCTCTACCTCATAGATTGTAAGCTCTTGTGTCACCTCCTCTACCTCATAGATTGTAAGCTCTTGTGTCACCTCCTCTACCTCATAGATTGTAAGCTCTTGTGTCACCTCCTCTACCTCATAGATTGTAAGCTCTTGTGTCACCCCTCTACCTCATAGATTGTAAGCTCTTGTGTCACCTCCTCTACCTCATAGATTGTAAGCTCTTGTGTCACCTCCTCTACCTCATAGATTGTAAGCTCTTGTGTCACCCCTCTACCTCATAGATTGTAAGCTCTTGTGTCACCCTCTACCTCATAGATTGTAAGCTCTTGTGTCACCTCTACCTCATAGATTGTAAGCTCTTGTGTCACCTCCTCTACCTCATAGATTGTAAGCTCTTGTGTCACCTCCTCTACCTCATAGATTGTAAGCTCTTGTGTCACCTCCTCTACCTCATAGATTGTAAGCTCTTGTGTCACCCCTCTACCTCATAGATTGTAAGCTCTTGTGTCACCCCTCTACCTCATAGATTGTAAGCTCTTGTGTCACCCCTCTACCTCATAGATTGTAAGCCTGGCCCCCCACAACTCTTGTGTCACCTCCTCTACCTCATAGATTGTAAGCTCTTGTGTCACCTCCTCTACCTCATAGATTGTAAGCTCTTGTGTCACCTCCTCTACCTCATAGATTGTAAGCTCTTGTGTCACCTCCTCTACCTCATAGATTGTAAGCTCTTGTGTCACCTCCTCTACCTCATAGATTGTAAGCTCTTGTGTCACCTCCTCTACCTCATAGATTGTAAGCTCTTGTGTCACCTCCTCTACCTCATAGATTGTAAGCTCTTGTGTCACCTCCTCTACCTCATAGATTGTAAGCTCTTGTGTCACCTCCTCTACCTCATAGATTGTAAGCTCTTGTGTCACCTCCTCTACCTCATAGATTGTAAGCTCTTGTGTCGCCACCTCTACCTCATAGATTGTAAGCTCTTGTGTCACCTCCTCTACCTCATAGATTGTAAGCTCTTGTGTCACCTCCTCTACCTCATAGATTGTAAGCTCTTGTGTCACCTCCTCTACCTCATAGATTGTAAGCTCTTGTGTCACCTCCTCTACCTCATAGATTGTAAGCTCTTCTGTGTCACCCCCTCTACCTCATAGATTGTAAGCTCTTGTGTCACCTCCTCTACCTCATAGATTGTAAGCTCTTGTGTCACCTCCTCTACCTCATAGATTGTAAGCTCTTGTGTCACCCCCTCTACCTCATAGATTGTAAGCTCTTGTGTCACCTCCTCTACCTCATAGATTGTAAGCTCTTGTGTCACCCCTCTACCTCATAGATTGTAAGCTCTTGTGTCAGGGCCCTCAGCTCAGGTGTCTATTTTTTGTAAGTACCTTTTTTGTCAGTACTTGAACCCTACAAATTGTACAGCGCTGCGGAATATGTTGGCGCTACATAAATAAATTTTATTATCATCAATGAACCCCGTCTCATCAATGTATCTCATCATATCAATGAACCCCATCATATCACATGTAGAAGTCTGAATATCTGATATAACGTATCCTATTCCCTGATGACATCACTAATATGGGAAAGCGAGCCACACCCTGTAATCGAATAGCAAGTCTCAGACGCCCCCATGGACTCCCCGCAGCCCTCCACAAGGACCACAGAGCACCCACAGCGAGAGCCCCAAACGAAAAACCCTACGGGAGCAAGGGGTAGTGAACAAGCCGCAGTCTGAGGGGAGTGTGGAAACATAACCCCAGAGGTGTCAGAGACATGAGGTCAGAGATAGAGCCAAAGCAGAAGAAGCCAAATGTCAGCGCCAGGAGATCAGAAACAGCCTCAGGCACATGAGCGGAGCTAAAGCCAAGATTCACTGCTCCGCCTCACACTAGGATTGGACTTGAAGCCGAGCTCTGCACCTTAAGGCCCTGACAGGCTGCGCAGACCCCGGCAGAGGTTGACTGGTGGTCATGGTAACCTTAAAGTGATGGCTGTAAGCTGGAGAAACAGGAAGATGGTAGTCATATAGGGGTAAATGTCACTGCGGTCCCTGCGGATTCCTTTTAGTGCCCTGTATATGGCCTGACCTCCTGACCAAGGAGCAGCTAATGAGGAACAGGACAACGCCACCATTATGTCCCTGCCCCCTCAATTATGATGGTCCAATCGTAAACTACCGTGTCACTATTACATCATCAGGGGTGTGTATGCCACACCTCATCTGAGGTCATAATGTGGGTGGAGTTAGGAAAACAAAGATGAATGCCTCAGTATACAAGACTCTGCCCACAATAGGGCAAAGTCATCCAGATAAGACCCTCCCACACAAACACATCTCATGGTGGAATAAAAAATGGTGGACAGTAGGTATACAGGAGTGTGACCGCAGAGATAGGGCGTATATATATATATATATATATATATATATATATATATATATACACACACATACGAGCCCCATATATTCCTCTATATTAGGAGCAGTAGACGAAGGCCGCGCACACCCCTGAAGGAGACGCAGAGGCAGAATCGTGTCTCGGGGGATGAGAACTATATAGTGGTGGACCGAACCAATGTCCAGCAGACAAAGGCAAAACACGGGAGTCCTCTAGAGATATTGGTAAGTAAAAAACCTACTGGAAGTGCCGTCAGTACTGAGACCCCAAAATATACACAGAAATACTGACAAAAGGTGGACACGCAGTGGTGTCAGAGGGGAGGAGACCGAAGAGAGCAAGAGCGGGGACAGTGAGGGGGAAGGACCCCAGGAGGAGGGAGCACATCAGTGACCTACAGGACCGAGCACAGGGACCCCATCAGTATATCACCACAAGAGGCTATGGGGGGGGGGGGGAGGAGGTCAAGAGACTGATCCATCAGAAAAGAGCATCATGAGGACCCCATAAAAAGCAGGAAAATTAGAGAATCAATAAGCCCCCGGGGTCTTCATTTTGGATCATTTAGATCCATCTGGGGAATGAAGTGATCCCAATCCCACCTCCTAGCACTGGGTAACCCTTTCAATCCCCACAAACACCAGCTTAGATGTAACCCCCCTGCTTGAGGTGCATGTGTCTAACTATCGGGGTGTCTCAACCATTCAGAATACTGTCAATTGGTCCCTAAATCTCCTCAATTCTCGCCTGGTCTTCTCTACATAAATGAGCAGACACAAACAAGTGGCCAGGTAAATAAGCCGGCCGAGGGGAAAACTGCAGAAGACAAGTCCTAAAATAGTCAGATATAGCCGACCGAGGGGAAAACTGCAGAAGACAAGTCCTATAATGGTCAAATATAGCCGGCAGAGGGGAAAACTGCATTAGACAAGTCCCATAATGGTCAGATATAGCCGGCCGAGGGGAAAACTGCATTAGACAAGTCCTATAATGGTCAGATATAGCCGACCGAGGGGAAAACTGCATTAGACAAGTCCTATAATGGTCAGATATAGCCGACCGAGGGGAAAACTGCAGAAGACAAGTCCTATAATGGTCAGATATAGCCGGCAGAGGGGAAAACTGCATTAGACAAGTCCCATAATGGTCAGATATAGCCGGCCGAGGGGAAAACTGCATTAGACAAGTCCTATAATGGTCAGATATAGCTGACCGAGGGGAAAACTGCAGAAGACAAGTCCTATAATGGTCAGATATAGCCGGCCGAGGGGAAAACTGCAGAAGACAAGTCCTATAATGGTCAGATATAGCCAGCCGAGGGGAAAAGTGCAGAAGACAAGTCCTAAAATAGTCAGATATAGCCGACCGAGGGGAAAACTGCAGAAGACAAGTCCTATAATGGTCAGATATAGCCGGCCGAGGGGAAAACTGCATTAGACAAGTCCTATAATGGTCAGATATAGCCGGCCGAGGGGAAAACTGCATTAGACAAGTCCAATAATGGTCAGATATAGCCGGCCGAGGGGAAAACTGCATTAGACAAGTCCCATAATGGTCAGATATAGCCGGCAGAGGGGAAAACTGCAGAAGACAAGTCCTATAATGGTCAGATATAGCCGGCCGAGTGGAAAACTGCATTAGACAAGTCCTATAATGGTCAGATATAGCCGGCAGAGGGGAAAACTGCAGAAGACAAGTCCTATAATGGTCAGATATAGCCGGCAGAGGGGAAAACTGCAGAAGACAAGTCCTATAATGTTGAAGAGTGAAGAAATCAGGTGATACCTTTTAGAGGCTAACTGAGTATATTTATAAGTAAGCTTTCAGGAGTGCTCGCTCCCTTCATCAGACATGGTGTGATACAAGAACTGAAAATTCACAGATTTTTATACACATGATCTTCAAAGGATTTTAGAGTCCTTAAAAAAACCAAAACAAAATGCAATCTAAGTAGAGAAGTTATTTATTTCATCGTGATAGCTGCATATGTCCCCCCCTCTGCGAAAGCTGACGCTGCCTGCAAGGTCCTACAAGCCACGCTGAGCCAGTTACAGTCTCAGCACCCCCAGGCCCTCCTTCTTGTGTCTGGCGATTTCAACCACGCCTCTCCATCATCCACACTTCCCAGTTTCACACAGTATGTAACCTGCCACACAAGAGACAACAAAACACTGGACTTGTTCTTTGCCAACGTGAGGGAGGCATATAACTCATCAGCCCTACCGCCCCTGGGGAGATCGGATCACAACCTAGTACATCTCCGACCTGTGTACAAGCCACTTGTACGTAGAGAACCAGCTGTCACCCGCACAGTGAGGATATGGTCCGAGGAGAGTGATGAGGCTCTGAGGGATTGTTTTGACACAACCGCATGGGAAGTTCTGCAGGATTCTTATGGAGAAGATATAGAAGGACTCACACACTGCATAACGGACTACATTAATTTTTGTGTGGACAACACAGTACCCACAAAAGTGGTGAGGTGCTTCTCCAATAACAAACCATGGATTAACTCTGATATAAAAACACTACTTAAGGAGAAAAAGATGGCATTCAGGACAAGAGATAAGGAGGGGTTGAGGGAAGTACAAAAGGAGCTGAGGCATCAAATCAGGCAAGGAAAAGCCAGTTATAAGGAAAAAAATGGAAAGGCAAATGGAAAGAAAAGATATAAGGGGGGTCTGGGAGGGGCTTAAGTCAATTTCGGGTCATAAACAGTCGGTCTGCCAGATTGAGGCAGATGTTAACTGGCTTAATGAACTAAACCTATTCTTCAACAGATTTGATCACACACCAGCTCCTCCCACCCCAGTATGTCCTTCAGCTCCCCTCACCACAATGACTTCACCCCATGCGGCTACTTCCCAACAGACCAGTAAATCCAGAAATCCGTCTTTATCTGACCGCAGTCTGACCTTCACACGGGCCCAGGTGAGGAAGGAGATGAAAAAGATCAAGGCGAGGAAAGCCGCAGGGCCAGATGACATCAGTGCAAGGCTAATTAAGACTTGTGGGGACCAGCTGTGTGGTATAATTACATATATGTATAATATGAGCCTGAGGCAGGAAATAGTCCCTGAATTACGGAAATCTTCTTGTGTGGTACCAGTTCCAAAGAAACCTCACCCTATGGACCTCAACGACTACAGACCTGTAGCACTGACATCCCACCTGATGAAGATCTTGGAGAGATTGGTTCTCACACATCTTCGCCCTCTAGTGAGCCCTGCTATGGACCCCCTCCAGTTTGCTTATCGGCCGGGCATTGGGGTAGATGATGCCATCATCCACCTTCTGCACAGGGCTCTGTCTCACCTGGAGAAACCAGGGAACACGGTGAGAATAATGTTCTTTGATTTCTCCAGTGCTTTTAACACCATACAGCCCAGGTTACTGAGAGACAAGCTGGGCCTTGCTGGAGTGGACCACCACCTCTCCAACTGGATCCTAGACTACCTCACAAATCAACCTCAATACGTGAGAGCCCAAGACTGTGTGTCAGGTACCGTTATCTGTAATACGGGGGCACCTCAGGGTACGGTTCTCGCCCCTTTCCTCTTCACACTGTACACTGCAGATTTTAGGTGCAACTCATCCAGCTGCTACCTACAGAAGTATTCTGACGACTCTGCAATAGTAGGCCTCATCACAGACGATGATGACAAGGAGTACAGAGAACTGAACCGTTTTTTTGTGGACTGGTGCCACCGGAACCACCTGAAGATTAACGCGGGGAAGACCAAGGAGATGGTGGTGGACTTCCGTAAAGGCAGAAGCCCTCCTAAACCAGTGGACATCCTGGGGACGGGCATCGAGATTGTGAACACCTATAAGTACCTGGGTCTGCTCCTTAATAATAAGCTGGACTGGGCAGATCATATGGAGGCCCTGTACAGGAAGGGCCACAGCAGGCTCTACCTGCTTAGGAAGCTGAGAGCCTTTGGAGTCCGGGGGGGCACTTCTTAGGACTTTCTTCAACTCAGTAGTGGCATCAGCCATCTTCTTTGGAGTGGCCTGCTGGGGGAGCAGTATATCAACCAGGGACAGAAATAAACTTGACAAGCTGATTAGGAGGGTCAGCTCTGTCCTGGGGAGCCCACTGGACCCAGTGCAGGTGGTGGGTGACAGAAGGATACTGTCCGTGGTGAGCTCCATGCAGAAGAAGAAGTCCCATCCCATGCATGAGACTGTGATCGCGCTGAGCAGTACTGTCAGTGACCGACTGCTCCACCCTAGGTGTGAGAAGGAGCGCTATCGGAAGTCTTTCCTCCCCACCGCGGTTAGGCTGTACAACCAACACCGACCTAAGCGGAGATCATTACACACAGAGAACTGAAATATCTCTCTGCCTGTTATATCCCCCCCCCCCCCTCTGCTACGTTCTATCTGTCTGTCTGCTATTAATGTAATGCCTCTCACCTTGGAACATTCCTGTACATGTTGTATTTGTATCTGCTTATCTTATCTTTGCTGCTGTAACACACTGAATTTCCCCACTGTGGGACTATTAAAGGACTATTATTATTATTATTATATTATTATTTACAACAGGTCAAAAAACAATCTGGAAACTTGTGGGGTGTGACAGAGGGATCAGTAATTCTTGCTGTTATCTGTTTGCTATCAGGAGGTGATTTGTGTCCCTCACAGGTCATACATAGTGTGACATGAAGCTGGCAGGAATATTGAGTTCAGTTCATGGTTCATACATAGTGTGTCAGCTGGGCATGCGTGAGGTCCAGTACCTGAGACATCGGGTAGGTGGGGGAACCCTGAAACCAGAACCTGAAAAGCTGGATGTAATCATGTCCTGGCCCACCCCCCCGGACCAAGCAACAGGTGATGTCTTTCCTGGGCACAGCAGGGTACTATAGGAAGTTTGTCCCGAACTATAGTGCCCTTGCTGCTCCCCTGACAGACCTCACCAATTCAGAAGACAAGTCCTATAATAGTCAGATATAGCCGGCCGAGGGGAAAACTGCAGAAGACAAGTCCTATAATGGTCAGATATAGCTGGCCGAGGGGAAAACTGCATTAGACAAGTCCTATAATGGTCAGATATAGCCGACCGAGGGGAAAACTGCAGAACACAAGTCCTATAATGGTCAGATATAGCCGACCGAGGGGAAAACTGCAGAACACAAGTCCTAGAATGTTCAGATATAGCCGACCGAGGGGAAAACTGCAGAAGACAAGTCCTATAATGGTCAGATATAGCCGGCCGAGGGGAAAACTGCAGAAGACAAGTCCTATAATGGTCAGATATAGCCGGCAGAGGGGAAAACTGCAGAAGACAAGTCCTATAATGGTCAGATATAGCCGGCAGAGGGGAAAACTGCAGAAGACAAGTCCTATAATGGTCAGATATAGCCGGCAGAGGGGAAAACTGCAGAAGACAAGTCCTATAATGGTCAGATATAGCCGGCCGAGGGGAAAACTGCATTAGACAAGTCCTATAATGGTCAGATATAGCCGGCAGAGGGGAAAACTGCAGAAGACAAGTCCTATAATGGTCAGATATAGCCGGGCGAGGGGAAAACTGCAGAAGACAAGTCCTATAATGGTCAGATATAGCCGACCGAGGGAAAAACTGCAGAAGACAAGTCCTATAATGGTCAGGTATAGCCGGCAGAGGGGAAAACTGCAGAACACAAGTCCTATAATGGTCAGATATAGCCGTCCGACGGGAAAACTGCAGAAGACAAGTCCTATAATGGTCAGGTATAGCCGGCAGAGGGGAAAACTGCAGAAGACAAGTCCTATAATGGTCAGATATAGCCGGCAGAGGGGAAAACTGCAGAAGACAAGTCCTATAATGGTCAGATATAGCCGGCCGAGGGGAAAACTGCAGAAGACAAGTCCTATAATGGTCAGATATAGCCGGCCGAGGGGAAAACTGCATTAGACAAGTCCTATAATGGTCAGATATAGCCGGGCGAGGGGAAAACTGCAGAAGACAAGTCCTATAATGGTCAGATATAGCCGGCAGAGGGGAAAACTGCAGAAGACAAGTCCTAAAATAGTCAGATATAGCCGACCGAGGGGAAAACTGCAGAAAACAAATCCTATAATGGTCAGATATAGCCGGCAGAGGGGAAAACTGCAGAAGACAAGTCCTATAATGGTCAGATATAGCCGGCAGAGGGGAAAACTGCAGAAGACAAGTCCTATAATGGTCAGATATAGCCGGGCGAGGGGAAAACTGCAGAAGACAAGTCCTATAATGGTCAGATATAGCCGGCCGAGGGGAAAACTGCAGAAGACAAGTCCTATAATGGTCAGATATAGCCGGCCGAGGGGAAAACTGCATTATCCAAGTCCTATAATGGTCAGATATAGCCGGGCGAGGGGAAAACTGCAGAAGACAATTCCTATAATGGTCAGATATAGCCGGGCGAGGGGAAAACTGCAGAAGACAAGTCCTATAATGGTCAGATATAGCCGGCAGAGGGGAAAACTGCAGAAGACAAGTCCTATAATGGTCAGATATAGCCGGGCGAGGGGAAAACTGCAGAAGACAAGTCCTATAATGGTCAGATATAGCCGGCAGAGGGGAAAACTGCAGAAGACAAGTCCTATAATGGTCAGATATAGCCGGGCGAGGGGAAAACTGCAGAAGACAAGTCCTAGAATGGTCAGATATAGCCGGCCGAGGGGAAAACTGCAGAAGACAAGTCCTATAATGGTCAGATATAGCCGGCAGAAGGGAAAACTGCAGAAGACAAGTCCTATAATGGTCAGATATAGCCGGGCGAGGGGAAAACTGCAGAAGACAAGTCCTAGAATGGTCAGATATAGCCGACCGAGGGGAAAACTGCAGAAGACAAGTCCTATAATGGTCAGATATAGCCGACCGAGGGAAAAACTGCAGAACACAAGTCCTATAATGGTCAGATATAGCCGGCCGAGGGGAAAACTGCAGAAGACAAGTCCTATAATGGTCAGATATAGCCGGCAGAGGGGAAAACTGCAGAAGACAAGTCCTATAATGGTCAGATATAGCCGGGCGAGGGGAAAACTGCAGAAGACAAGTCCTAGAATGGTCAGATATAGCCGGGCGAGGGGAAAACTGCAGAAGACAAGTCCTAGAATGGTCAGACACATGGTGGCTGATCCTGGGCAGACATGTTTTAGTCTACACAGTGACTTTGGACCACATGACCAAGTCTGGCGGTGTGGCCCTATGACTCCTCCTTGTAGTGTTCGGCCTTTTTATGTGTAGTCGCCGTCGACTCGCACTTACTCCATCCACCCACGTACATTAGTAACGTTGTCTTACGGCAAACTTTGGTCATGTGATGGAAGTTGCAGTTACAGTCACCGCCTAAGAACAACCATAAAGGAAGAAGACGCCATATACACAATGCTGGGTAATAAGGATAGATCAGATTGGCTATACACACTCCTCACCCCGTCAGCTTCCTCTCCCTTAACACTGCGCATGCACCTCCTCCTGCCGCTCGATCACTACATCTACGATCACACTGCGCATGCTCCTACCTGCTCTCTGCGCGCGCCCGTGACGCAGCTAGGGGAGGTCACATGAGCGCAGAGGCACGTGACCGTGTGACGTCACAGACTGATCATCTGCGGCTGTTTAGTCCGGTCCGGCCTGAGGCCCGGGGATTGTCGGTGCCGATCCGGTGAGTGCTGATGGCGAGCCCGGGGTATGTCAGTATATAGGGAGCAATGTATGCAGTGCGGGATATAGGACACGATATATAGGGACCTTTATGGGTGTAGTATATAGTGTATGATATATAGGAATCATATGGGGGTGTAGAATATAGGACACAATATATAGGGAGCATAATATATAAGACAATATATAGGACACTATATAGGGAGCATAATATATAGGACACTATATAGGGAGCATAATATATAGGACACAATATATAGGGAGCATAATATATAGGACGCAATATATAGGGAGCATAATATATAAGACACAATATATAGGACACTATATAGGGAGCATAATATATAGGACACTATATAGGGAGCATAATATATAGGACGCAATATATAGGGAGCATAATATATAAGACACAATATATAGGACACTATATAGGGAGCATAATATATAGGACACTATATAGGGAGCATAATATATAGGGAGCATAATATATAGGACACAATATATAGGGAGCATAATATATAGGACACAATATATAGGGAGCATAATATATAAGACACAATATATAGGACACTATATAGGGAGCATAATATATAGGACACTATATAGGGAGCATAATATATAGGACACAATATATAGGGAGCATAATATATAGGACGCAATATATAGGGAGCATAATATATAAGACACAATATATAGGACACTATATAGGGAGCATAATATATAGGACACTATATAGGGAGCATAATATATAGGACGCAATATATAGGGAGCATAATATATAAGACACAATATATAGGACACTATATAGGGAGCATAATATATAGGACACTATATAGGGAGCATAATATATAGGGAGCATAATATATAGGACACAATATATAGGGAGCATAATATATAGGACACAATATATAGGGAGCATAATATATAAGACACAATTTATAGGACACTATATAGGGAGCATAATATATAGGACACTATATAGGGAGCATAATATATAGGACACAATATATAGGGAGCATAATATATAGGACGCAATATATAGGGAGCATAATATATAAGACACAATATATAGGACACTATATAGGGAGCATAATATATAGGACGCAATATATAGGGAGCATAATATATAAGACACAATATATAGGACACTAGGGAGCATAATATATAGGACACTATATAGGGAGCATAATATATAGGGAGCATAATATATAGGACACAATATATAGGGAGCATAATATATAGGACACAATATATAGGGAGCATAATATATAAGACACTATATAGGGAGCATAATATATAAGACACAATATATAGGACACTATATAGGGAGCATAATATATAGGACACTATATATACGGAGCATAATATATAGGACACAATATATAGGACACTATATAGGGAGCATAATATATAGGACACTATATAGGGAGCATAATATATAGGACACAATATATAGGGAGCATAATATATAGGACGCAATATATAGGGAGCATAATATATAAGACACAATATATAGGACACTATATAGGGAGCATAATATATAGGACACTATATAGGGAGCATAATATATAGGACACAATATATAGGGAGCATAATATATAGGACACTATATAGGGAGCATAATATATAGGACACAATATATAGGGAGCATAATATATAGGACGCAATATATAGGGAGCATAATATATAAGACACAATATATAGGACACTATATAGGGAGCATAATATATAGGACACTATATAGGGAGCATAATATATAGGACACAATATATAGGGAGCATAATATATAGGACGCAATATATAGGGAGCATAATATATAAGACACAATATATAGGACACTATATAGGGAGCATAATACATAGGACACTATATAGGGAGCATAATACATAGGACACTATATAGGGAGCATAATACATAGGACACTATATAGGGAGCATAATACATAGGACACTATATAGGGAGCATAATACATAGGACACTATACATAGGGAGCATAATATATAGGACACTACATAGGGAGCATAATATATAGGACACTATACATAGGGAGCATAATATATAGGACACTATACATAGGGAGCATAATATATAGGACACTATACATAGGGAGCATAATATATAGGACGCAATATATAGGGAGCATAATATATAGGACGCAATATATAGGGAGCATAATATATAGGACGCAATATATAGGGAGCATAATATATAGGATGCAATATATAGGGAGCATAATATATAGGACGCAATATATAGGGAGCATAATATATAGGACGCAATATATAGGGAGCATAATATATAGGACGCAATATATAGGGAGCATAATATATAGGACGCAATATATAGGGAGCATAATATATAGGACGCAATATATAGGGAGCATAATATATAGGACGCAATATATAGGGAGCATAATATATAGGACGCAATATATAGGGAGCATAATATATAGGACGCAATATATAGGGAGCATAATATATAGGACGCAATATATAGGGAGCATAATATATAGGACGCAATATATAGGGGGCATAATATATAGGACGCAATATATAGGGAGCATAATATATAGGACGCAATATATAGGGAGCATAATATATAGGACGCAATATATAGGGAGCATAATATATAGGACACAATATATAGGGAGCATAATATATAGAACGCAATATATAGGGAGCATAATATATAGGACGCAATATATAGGGAGCATAATATATAGGACGCAATATATAGGGAGCATAATATATAGGACGCAATATATAGGGAGCATAATATATAGGACGCAATATATAGGGACCTTTATGGGTGTAGTATATAGTGTATGATATATAGGAATCATAAGTGGGTGTAATATATAGGACACAATATATAGGGATGATTATTAAGTAGTATTTTGTAGGCAAACAGGTTAACTCATAAATGGTGAAATAATGAGAATAATCTCACAGAATATAATAAAGTAATAAGTGTTTAATACATGAGAAGAGATAACACTGAGCTGTGGTTACACATGATGTAATAGCTCACTGGATGGGGAGCCCCATTATATATCACGCCCTGTTATATACCCAGCGTAACATGACAGAGATGCAGGGAACCGACTTTATGGTCAGTGCTAAGGGTGATTAGCACAATAACCTATAGGGGGATGTATACCAGGATAGTATACAGAAATACAGAGAGATCAGTAACAGAATAGTATACAGAGAGATCAGTAACAGAATAGTATACAGAGAGATCAGTAACAGAATAGTATACAGAAATACAGGGAGATCAGTAACAGAATAGTATACAGAGAGATCAGTAACAGAATAGTATACAGAGAGATCAGTAACAGAATAGTATACAGAGAGATCAGTAACAGAATAGTATACAGAGAGATCAGTAACAGAATAGTATACAGAGAGATCAGTAACAGAATAGTATACAGAAATACAGGGCGATCAGTAACAGAATAGTATACAGAGAGATCAGTAACAGAATAGTATACAGAGAGATCAGTAACAGAATAGTATACAGAAATACAGAGAGATCAGTAACAGAATAGTATACAGAAATACAGAGAGATCAGTAACAGAATAGTATACAGAAATACAGAGAGAGCAGTAACAGAATAGTATACAGAAATACAGAGAGATCAGTAACAGAATAGTATACAGAAATACAGAGAGAGCAGTAACAGAATAGTATACAGAGAGATCAGTAACAGAATAGTATACAGAGAGATCAGTAACAGAATAGTATACAGAGAGATCAGTAACAGAATAGTATACAGAGAGATCAGTAACAGAATAGTATACAGAGAGATCAGTAACAGAATAGTATACAGAAATACAGAGAGATCAGTAACAGAATAGTATACAGAGAGATCAGTAACAGAATAGTATACAGAAATACAGAGAGATCAGTAACAGAATAGTATACAGAGAGATCAGTAACAGAATAGTATACAGAGAGATCAGTAACAGAATAGTATACAGAAATACAGAGAGATCAGTAACAGAATAGTATACAGAGAGATCAGTAACAGAACAGTATACAGAGAGATCAGTAACAGAATAGTATACAGAAATACAGAGAGATCAGTTACAGAATAGTTTACAGAAATACAGAGAGATCAGTAACAGAATAGTATACAGAGAGATCAGTAACAGAATAGTATACAGAGAGATCAGTAACAGAATAGTATACAGAAATACAGAGAGCAGTAACAGAATAGTATACAGAAATACAGAGAGCAGTAACAGAATAGTATACAGAGAGATCAGTAACAGAATAGTATACAGAAATACAGAGAGATCAGTAACAGAATAGTATACAGAGAGATCAGTAACAGAATAGTATACAGAGAGATCAGTAACAGAATAGTATACAGAGAGATCAGTAACAGAATAGTATACAGAGAGATCAGTAACAGAATAGTATACAGAAATACAGAGCGATCAGTAACAGAATAGTATACAGAGAGATCAGTAACAGAATAGTATACAGAAATACAGAGAGATCAGTAACAGAATAGTATACAGAAATACAGAGATCAGTAACAGAATAGTATACAGAAATACAGAGAGATCAGTAACAGAATAGTATACAGAGAGATCAGTAACAGAATAGTATACAGAGAGATCAGTAACAGAATAGTATACAGAGAGATCAGTAACAGAATAGTATACAGAGAGATCAGTAACAGAATAGTATACAGAAATACAGAGAGATCAGTAACAGAATAGTATACAGATATACAGAGCGATCAGTAACAGAATAGTATACAGAGAGATCAGTAACAGAATAGTATACAGAGAGATCAGTAACAGAATAGTATACAGAAATACAGAGAGATCAGTAACAGAATAGTATACAGAGAGATCAGTAACAGAATAGTATACAGAGAGATCAGTAACAGAATAGTATACAGAGAGATCAGTAACAGAATAGTATACAGAGAGATCAGTAACAGAATAGTATACAGAAATACAGAGAGATCAGTAACAGAATAGTATACAGAAATACAGAGCGATCAGTAACAGAATAGTATACAGAAATACAGAGAGATCAGTAACAGAATAGTATACAGAAATACAGAGATCAGTAACAGAATAGTATACAGAAATACAGAGAGATCAGTAACAGAATAGTATACAGAGAGATCAGTAACAGAATAGTATACAGAGAGATCAGTAACAGAATAGTATACAGAGAGATCAGTAACAGAATAGTATACAGAGAGATCAGTAACAGAATAGTATACAGAAATACAGAGCGATCAGTAACAGAATAGTATACAGAGAGATCAGTAACAGAATAGTATACAGAAATACAGGGAGATCAGTAACAGAATAGTATACAGAAATACAGGGAGATCAGTAACAGAATAGTATACAGAGAGATCAGTAACAGAATAGTATACAGAGAGATCAGTAACAGAATAGTATACAGAGAGATCAGTAACAGAATAGTATACAGAGAGATCAGTAACAGAATAGTATACAGAAATACAGAGAGAGCAGTAACAGAATAGTATACAGAGAGATCAGTAACAGAATAGTATACAGAAATACAGAGAGATCAGTAACAGAATAGTATACAGAAATACAGAGATCAGTAACAGAATAGTATACAGAAATACAGAGAGATCAGTAACAGAATAGTATACAGAGAGATCAGTAACAGAATAGTATACAGAGAGATCAGTAACAGAATAGTATACAGAGAGATCAGTAACAGAATAGTATACAGAGAGATCAGTAACAGAATAGTATACAGAAATACAGAGCGATCAGTAACAGAATAGTATACAGAGAGATCAGTAACAGAATAGTATACAGAAATACAGGGAGATCAGTAACAGAATAGTATACAGAAATACAGGGAGATCAGTAACAGAATAGTATACAGAGAGATCAGTAACAGAATAGTATACAGAGAGATCAGTAACAGAATAGTATACAGAGAGATCAGTAACAGAATAGTATACAGAAATACAGAGAGATCAGTAACAGAATAGTATACAGAAATACAGAGAGATCAGTAACAGAATAGTATACAGAAATACAGAGAGAGCAGTAACAGAATAGTATACAGAGAGATCAGTAACAGAATAGTATACAGAAATACAGAGAGATCAGTAACAGAATAGTATACAGAAATACAGAGAGATCAGTAACAGAATAGTATACAGATATACAGAGCGATCAGTAACAGAATAGTATACAGAAATACAGAGAGATCAGTAACAGAATAGTATACAGAAATACAGAGAGATCAGTAACAGAATAGTATACAGAGAGATCAGTAACAGAATAGTATACAGAGAGATCAGTAACAGAATAGTATACAGAGAGATCAGTAACAGAATAGTATACAGAGAGATCAGTAACAGAATAGTATACAGAGAGATCAGTAACAGAATAGTATACAGAGAGATCAGTAACAGAATAGTATACAGAGAGATCAGTAACAGAATAGTATACAGAGAGATCAGTAACAGAATAGTATACAGAAATACAGAGAGATCAGTAACAGAATAGTATACAGAAATACAGAGAGATCAGTAACAGAATAGTATACAGAAATTCAGAGAGCAGTAACAGAATAGTATACAGAAATAAAGAGTGATCAGTAACAGAATAGTATACAGAAATACAGAGATCAGTAACAATAGTATACAGAAATACAGAGAGATCAGTAACAGAATAGTATACAGAAATACAGAGAGATCAGTAACAGAATAGTATACAGAAATACAGAGAGATCAGTAACAGAATAGTATACAGAAATACAGAGAGATCAGTAACAGAATAGTATACAGAAATACAGAGAGATCAGTAACAGAATGGTATACAGAGAGATCAGTAACAGAATAGTATACAGAGAGATCAGTAACAGAATAGTATACAGAAATACAGAGATTAGTAACAGAATAGTATACAGAAATACAGAGAGATCAGTAACAGAATAGTATACAGAGAGATCAGTAACAGAATAGTATACAGAGAGATCAGTAACAGAATAGTATACAGAGAGATCAGTAACAGAATAGTATACAGAGAGATCAGTAACAGAATAGTATACAGAGAGATCAGTAACAGAATAGTATACAGAGAGATCAGTAACAGAATAGTATACAGAGAGATCAGTAACAGAATAGTATACAGAGAGATCAGTAACAGAATAGTATACAGAAATACAGAGAGATCAGTAACAGAATAGTATACAGAAATACAGAGAGATCAGTAACAGAATAGTATACAGAAATACAGAGAGATCAGTAACAGAATAGTATACAGAAATACAGAGAGCAGTAACAGAATAGTATACAGAAATAAAGAGTGATCAGTAACAGAATAGTATACAGAAATACAGAGATCAGTAACAATAGTATACAGAAATACAGAGAGATCAGTAACAGAATAGTATACAGAAATACAGAGAGCTCAGTAACAGAATAGTATACAGAAATACAGAGAGATCAGTAACAGAATAGTATACAGAGAGATCAGTAACAGAATAGTATACAGAAATACAGAGAGATCAGTAACAGAATAGTATACAGAAATACAGAGAGATCAGTAACAGAATAGTATACAGAAATACAGAGAGATCAGTAACAGAATGGTATACAGAGAGATCAGTAACAGAATAGTATACAGAGAGATCAGTAACAGAATAGTATACAGAAATACAGGGAGATCAGTAACAGAATAGTATACAGAGAGATCAGTAACAGAATAGTATACAGAGAGATCAGTAACAGAATAGTATACAGAGAGATCAGTAACAGAATAGTATACAGAGAGATCAGTAACAGAATAGTATACAGAGAGAGCAGTAACAGAATAGTATACAGAGAGATCAGTAACAGAATAGTATACAGAGAGATCAGTAACAGAATAGTATACAGAGAGATCAGTAACAGAATAGTATACAGAGAGAGCAGTAACAGAATAGTATACAGAGAGATCAGTAACAGAATAGTATACAGAAATACAGAGAGATCAGTAACAGAATAGTATACAGAGAGATCAGTAACAGAATAGTATACAGAAATACAGAGAGATCAGTAACAGAATAGTATACAGAAATACAGAGAGATCAGTAACAGAATAGTATACAGAGATACAGAGAGATCAGTAACAGAATAGTATACAGAGAGATCAGTAACAGAATAGTATACAGAGAGATCAGTAACAGAATAGTATACAGAGAGATCAGTAACAGAATAGTATACAGAGAGATCAGTAACAGAATAGTATACAGAAATACAGAGAGATCAGTAACAGAATAGTATACAGAAATACAGAGAGATCAGTAACAGAATAGTATACAGAGAGATCAGTAACAGAATAGTATACAGAAATACAGGGAGATCAGTAACAGAATAGTGTACAGAAATACAGAGAGAGCAGTAACAGAATAGTATACAGAGATACAGAGAGATCAGTAACAGAATAGTATACAGAGAGATCAGTAACAGAATAGTATACAGAAATACAGAGATTAGTAACAATAGTATACAGAAATACAGAGAGATCAGTAACAGAATAGTATACAGAAATACAGAGAGATCAGTAACAGAATAGTATACAGAAATACAGAGAGATCAGTAACAGAATAGTATACAGAAATACAGAGAGCAGTAACAGAATAGTATACAGAGAGATCAGTAACAGAATAGTATACAGAGAGATCAGTAACAGAATAGTATACAGAGAGATCAGTAACAGAATAGTATACATAAATACAGAGAGATCAGTAACAGAATAGTATACAGAGAGATCAGTAACAGAATAGTATACAGAAATACAGGGAGATCAGTAACAGAATAGTATACAGAGAGATCAGTAACAGAATAGTATACAGAGAGATCAGTAACAGAATAGTATACAGAGAGATCAGTAACAGAATAGTATACAGAGAGATCAGTAACAGAATAGTATACAGAAATACAGAGAGATCAGTAACAGAATAGTATACAGAGAGATCAGTAACAGAATAGTATACAGAGAGATCAGTAACAGAATAGTATACAGAGAGATCAGTAACAGAATAGTATACAGAAATACAGAGAGATCAGTAACAGAATAGTATACAGAAATACAGAGATCAGTAACAGAATAGTATACAGAAATACAGAGATCAGTAACAGAATAGTATACAGAAATACAGAGAGATCAGTAACAGAATAGTATACAGAAATACAGAGAGATCAGTAACAGAATAGTATACAGAAATACAGAGAGATCAGTAACAGAATAGTATACAGAGAGATCAGTAACAGAATAGTATACAGAGAGATCAGTAACAGAATAGTATACAGATAGATCAGTAACAGAATAGTATACAGAGAGATCAGTAACAGAATAGTATACAGAGAGATCAGTAACAGAATAGTATACAGAGAGATCAGTAACAGAATAGTATACAGAAATACAGAGAGATCAGTAACAGAATAGTATACAGAGAGATCAGTAACAGAATAGTATACAGAGAGATCAGTAACAGAATAGTATACAGAAATACAGAGAGATCAGTAACAGAATAGTATACAGAAATACAGAGAGATCAGTAACAGAATAGTATACAGAGAGATCAGTAACAGAATAGTATACAGAGAGATCAGTAACAGAATAGTATACAGAGAGATCAGTAACAGAATAGTATACAGAGAGATCAGTAACAGAATAGTATACAGAGAGATCAGTAACAGAATAGTATACAGAAATACAGAGAGATCAGTAACAGAATAGTATACAGAGAGATCAGTAACAGAATAGTATACAGAAATACAGAGAGATCAGTAACAGAATAGGATACAGAAATACAGAGCGATCAGTAACAGAATAGTATACAGATATACAGAGCGATCAGTAACAGAATAGTATACAGAAATACAGAGAGATCAGTAACAGAATAGTATACAGAGAGATCAGTAACAGAATAGTATACAGAAATACAGGGAGATCAGTCACAGAATAGTATACAGAAATACAGGGAGATCAGTAACAGAATAGTATACAGAAATACAGAGAGATCAGTAACAGAATAGTATACAGAGAGATCAGTAACAGAATAGTATACAGAAATACAGAGATCAGTCACAGAATAGTATACAGAAATACAGAGAGAGCAGTAACAGAATAGTATACAGAAATACAGAGAGATCAGTAACAGAATAGTATACAGAAATACAGAGAGCAGTAACAGAATAGTATACAGAAATACAGAGATCAGTAACAGAATAGTATACAGAGAGATCAGTAACAGAATAGTATACAGAGAGATCAGTAACAGAATAGTATACAGAGAGATCAGTAACAGAATAGTATACAGAGAGATCAGTAACAGAATAGTATACAGAGAGATCAGTAACAGAATAGTATACAGAAATACAGAGCGATCAGTAACAGAATAGTATACAGAAATACGGAGAGATCAGTAACAGAATAGTATACAGAAATACAGAGCGATCAGTAACAGAATAGAATACAGAAATACAGAGAGATCAGTAACAGAATAGAAAACAGAAATACAGAGAGATCAGTAACAGAATAGTATACAGAAATACAGAGTGATCAGTAACAGAATAGTATACAGAGCGATCAGTAACAGAATAGTATACCGAAATACAGAGAGATCAGTAACAGAATAGTATACAGAAATACAGAGAGATCAGTAACAGAATAGTATACAGAAATACAGAGAGATCAGTAACAGAATAGTATACAGAAATACAGAGCGATCAGTAACAGAATAGAAAACAGAAATACAGAGAGATCAGTAACAGAATAGTATACAGAAATACAGAGTGATCAGTAACAGAATAGTATACAGAGCGATCAGTAACAGAATAGTATACCGAAATACAGAGAGATCAGTAACAGAATAGTATACAGAAATACAGAGAGATCAGTAACAGAATAGTATACAGAAATACAGAGAGATCAGTAACAGAATAGTATACAGAGAGATCAGTAACAGAATAGTATACAGAGAGATCAGTAACAGAATAGTATACAGAGAGATCAGTAACAGAATAGTATACAGAGAGATCAGTAACAGAATAGTATACAGAGAGATCAGTAACAGAATAGTATACAGATAGATCAGTAACAGAATAGTATACAGATATACAGAGCGATCAGTAACAGAATAGTATACAGAGAGATCAGTAACAGAATAGTATACAGAGAGATCAGTAACAGAATAGTATACAGAGAGATCAGTAACAGAATAGTATACAGAGAGATCAGTAACAGAATAGTATACAGAGAGATCAGTAACAGAATAGTATACAGAAATACAGAGAGATCAGTAACAGAATAGTATACAGAGAGATCAGTAACAGAATAGTATACAGAAATACAGAGAGCAGTAACAGAATAGTATACAGAAATGCAGAGATCAGTAACAGAATAGTATACAGAAATACAGGGAGATCAGTAACAGAATAGTATACAGAAATACAGAGAGATCAGTAACAGAATAGTATACAGAGAGATCAGTAACAGAATAGTATACAGAAATACAGAGAGCAGTAACAGAATAGTATACAGAAATGCAGAGATCAGTAACAGAATAGTATACAGAAATACAGGGAGATCAGTAACAGAATAGTATACAAAGAGATCAGTAACAGAATAGTATACAGAAATACAGAGAGCAGTAACAGAATAGTATACAGAAATACAGGGAGATCAGTAACAATATAGTATACAGAAATACAGAGAGAGCAGTAACAGAATAGTATACAGAGAGATCAGTAACAGAATAGTATACAGAGAGATCAGTAACAGAATAGTATACAGAGAGATCAGTAACAGAATAGTATACAGAGAGAGATCAGTAACAGAATAGTATACAGAGAGATCAGTAACAGAATAGTATACAGAGAGAGCAGTAACAGAATAGTATACAGAAATACAGGGAGATCAGTAACAGAATAGTATACAGAAATACAGAGAGATCAGTAACAGAATAGTATACAGAAATACAGGGAGATCAGTAACAGAATAGTATACAGAAATACAGAGATCAGTAACAGAATAGTATACAGAAATACAGGGAGATCAGTAACAGAATAGTATACAGAAATACAGGGAGATCAGTAACAGAATAGTATACAGAAATACAGGGAGATCAGTAACAGAATAGTATACAGAAATACAGAGATTAGTAACAGAATAGTATACAGAAATACAGAGAGATCAGTAACAGAATAGTATACAGAAATACAGAGAGATCAGTAACAGAATAGTATACAGAAATACAGAGAGATCAGTAACAGAATAGTATACAGAGAGATCAGTAACAGAATAGTATACAGAGAGAGCAGTAACAGAATAGTATACAGAAATACAGGGAGATCAGTAACAGAATAGTATACAGAGAGATCAGTAACATAATAGTATACAGAGAGAGCAGTAACAGAATAGTATACAGAAATACAGGGAGATCAGTAACAGAATAGTATACAGAAATACAGAGATTAGTAACAGAATAGTATACAGAAATACAGGGAGATCAGTCACAGAATAGTATACAGAAATACAGAGAGATCAGTAACAGAATAGTATACAGAAATACAGAGAGAGCAGTAACAACAGTATACAGAAATACAGAGTGATCAGTAACAGAATAGTATACAGAAATACAGAGAGATCAGTAACAGAATAGTATACAGAAATACAGAGAGAGCAGTAACAGAATAGTATACAGAGAGATCAGTAACAGAATAGTATACAGAGAGATCAGTAACAGAATAGTATACAGAGAGATCAGTAACAGAATAGTATACAGAGAGATCAGTAACAGAATAGTATACAGAGAGATCAGTAACAGAATAGTATACAGAGAGATCAGTAACAGAATAGTATACAGAAATACAGAGAGATCAGTAACAGAATAGTATACAGATATACAGAGCGATCAGTAACAGAATAGTATACAGAAATACAGAGGTCAGTAACAGAATAGTATACAGAAATACAGAGATCAGTAACAGAATAGTATACAGAAATACAGAGAGATCAGTAACAGAATAGTATACAGAGAGATCAGTAACAGAATAGTATACAGAGAGATCAGTCACAGAATAGTATACAGAAATACAGGGAGATCAGTAACAGAATAGTATACAGAAATACAGAGATCAGTAACAGAATAGTATACAGAAATACAGAGGTCAGTAACAGAATAGTATACAGAAATACAGAGATCAGTAACAGAATAGTATACAGAAATACAGAAAGATCAGTAACAGAATAGTATACAGAGAGATCAGTAACAGAATAGTATACAGAGAGATCAGTCACAGAATAGTATACAGAAATACAGGGAGATCAGTAACAGAATAGTATACAGAAATACAGAGAGATCAGTAACAGAATAGTATACAGAAATACAGAGAGATCAGTAACAGAATAGTATACAGAAATACAGAGAGATCAGTAACAGAATAGTATACAGAGCGATCAGTAACAGAATAGTATACAGAGAGATCAGTAACAGAATAGTATACAGAGAGATCAGTAACAGAATAGTATACAGAGAGATCAGTAACAGAATAGTATACAGAGAGATCAGTCACAGAATAGTATACAGAAATACAGGGAGATCAGTAACAGAATAGTATACAGAAATACAGGGAGATCAGTAACAGAATAGTATACAGAGAGATCAGTAACAGAATAGTATACAGAGAGATCAGTAACAGAATAGTATACATAAATACAGAGAGATCAGTAACAGAATAGTATACAGAGAGATCAGTAACAGAATAGTATACAGAAATACAGGGAGATCAGTAACAGAATAGTATACAGAGAGATCAGTAACAGAATAGTATACAGAGAGATCAGTAACAGAATAGTATACAGAGAGATCAGTAACAGAATAGTATACAGAGAGATCAGTAACAGAATAGTATACAGAAATACAGAGAGATCAGTAACAGAATAGTATACAGATAGATCAGTAACAGAATAGTATACAGAGAGATCAGTAACAGAATAGTATACAGAGAGATCAGTAACAGAATAGTATACAGAAATACAGAGAGATCAGTAACAGAATAGTATACAGAAATACAGAGATCAGTAACAGAATAGTATACAGAAATACAGAGATCAGTAACAGAATAGTATACAGAGAGATCAGTAACAGAATAGTATACAGAAATACAGAGAGATCAGTAACAGAATAGTATACAGAGAGATCAGTAACAGAATAGTATACAGAGAGATCAGTAACAGAATAGTATACAGAAATACAGAGAGATCAGTAACAGAATAGTATACAGAAATACAGAGAGATCAGTCACAGAATAGTATACAGAAATACAGAGAGAGCAGTAACAGAATAGTATACAGAGAGATCAGTAACAGAATAGTATACAGAGAGATCAGTAACAGAATAGTATACAGAGAGATCAGTAACAGAATAGTATACAGATAGATCAGTAACAGAATAGTATACAGAGAGATCAGTAACAGAATAGTATACAGAGAGAGCAGTAACAGAATAGTATACAGAGAGAGCAGTAACAGAATAGTATACAGAAATACAGAGAGAGCAGTAACAGAATAGTATACAGAGAGATCAGTAACAGAATAGTATACAGAAATACAGAGAGATCAGTAACAGAATAGTATACAGAGAGATCAGTAACAGAATAGTATACAGAGAGATCAGTAACAGAATAGTATACAGAGAGATCAGTAACAGAATAGTATACAGAGAGATCAGTAACAGAATAGTATACAGAGAGATCAGTAACAGAATAGTATACAGAGAGATCAGTAACAGAATAGTATACAGAAATACAGGGAGATCAGTCACAGAATAGTATACAGAGAGATCAGTAACAGAATAGTATACAGAGAGATTAGTAACAGAATAGTATACAGAAATACAGAGCGATCAGTAACAGAATAGTATACAGAAATACAGGGAGATCAGTAACAGAATAGTATACAGAAATACAGGGAGATCAGTCACAGAATAGTATACAGAGAGATCAGTGACAGAATAGTATACAGAGAGATCAGTAACAGAATAGTATACAGAGAGATCAGTAACAGAATAGTATACAGAGAGATCAGTAACAGAATAGTATACAGAGAGATCAGTAACAGAATAGTATACAGAGAGATCAGTAACAGAATAGTATACAGAAATACAGGAAAGAAAAGATACAGAGAGATCAGTAACAGAATAGTATACAGAGAGATCAGTAACAGAATAGTATACAGAGAGATCAGTAACAGAATAGTATACAGAGAGATCAGTAACAGAATAGTATACAGATAGATCAGTAACAGAATAGTATACAGATATACAGAGCGATCAGTAACAGAATAGTATACAGAGAGATCAGTAACAGAATAGTATACAGAGAGATCAGTAACAGAATAGTATACAGAGAGATCAGTAACAGAATAGTATACAGATAGATCAGTAACAGAATAGTATACAGAAATACAGAGAGATCAGTAACAAAATAGTATACAGAAATACAGAGAGATCAGTAACAGAATAGTATACAGAGAGATCAGTAACAGAATAGTATACAGAGAGATCAGTAACAGAATAGTATACAGAAATACAGAGAGATCAGTAACAGAATAGTATACAGAAATACAGAGAGATCAGTAACAGAATAGTATACAGAGAGATCAGTAACAGAATAGTATACAGAGAGATCAGTAACAGAATAGTATACAGAGAGATCAGTAACAGAATAGTATACAGAGAGATCAGTAACAGAATAGTATACAGAGAGATCAGTAACAGAATAGTATACAGAGAGATCAGTAACAGAATAGTATACAGAAATACAGAGAGATCAGTAACAGAATAGTATACAGAGAGATCAGTAACAGAATAGTATACAGAGAGATCAGTAACAGAATAGTATACAGAGAGATCAGTAACAGAATAGTATACAGAGAGATCAGTAACAGAATAGTATACAGAAATACAGAGAGATCAGTAACAGAATAGGATACAGAAATACAGAGCGATCAGTAACAGAATAGTATACAGATATACAGAGCGATCAGTAACAGAATAGTATACAGAAATACAGAGAGATCAGTAACAGAATAGTATACAGAGAGATCAGTAACAGAATAGTATACAGAAATACAGAGAGATCAGTAACAGGATAGTATACAGAAATACAGAGAGATCAGTCACAGAATAGTATACAGAAATACAGAGAGAGCAGTAACAGAATAGTATACAGAAATACAGAGAGATCAGTAACAGAATAGTATACAGAAATACAGAGAGATCAGTAACAGAATAGTATACAGAGAGATCAGTAACAGAATAGTATACAGAGAGATCAGTAACAGAATAGTATACAGAAATACAGAGAGCAGTAACAGAATAGTATACAGAAATACAGAGCGATCAGTAACAGAATAGTATACAGAAATACGGAGAGATCAGTAACAGAATAGTATACAGAGAGATCAGTAACAGAATAGTATACAGAGAGATCAGTAACAGAATAGTATACAGAGAGATCAGTAACAGAATAGTATACAGAGAGATCAGTAACAGAATAGTATACAGAGAGATCAGTAACAGAATAGTATACAGAGAGATCAGTAACAGAATAGTATACAGAGAGATCAGTAACAGAATAGTATACAGAGAGATCAGTAACAGAATAGTATACAGATAGATCAGTAACAGAATAGTATACAGATATACAGAGCGATCAGTAACAGAATAGTATACAGAGAGATCAGTAACAGAATAGTATACAGAGAGATCAGTAACAGAATAGTATACAGAGAGATCAGTAACAGAATAGTATACAGAGAGATCAGTAACAGAATAGTATACAGAAATACAGGGAGATCAGTAACAGAATAGTATACAGATATACAGAGCGATCAGTAACAGAATAGTATACAGAAATACAGAGAGATCAGTAACAGAATAGTATACAGAGAGATCAGTAACAGAATAGTATACAGAGAGATCAGTAACAGAATAGTATACAGAAATACAGAGAGATCAGTAACAGAATAGTATACAGAAATACAGAGATCAGTAACAGAATAGTATACAGAAATACAGAGATCAGTAACAGAATAGTATACAGAAATACAGAGATCAGTAACAGAATAGTATACAGAAATACAGAGAGATCAGTAACAGAATAGTATACAGAAATACAGAGAGATCAGTAACAGAATAGTATACAGAGAGATCAGTAACAGAATAGTATACAGAGAGATCAGTAACAGAATAGTATACAGAGAGATCAGTAACAGAATAGTATACAGAAATACAGAGAGATCAGTAACAGAATAGTATACAGAAATACAGAGATCAGTAACAGAATAGTATACAGAAATACAGAGATCAGTAACAGAATAGTATACAGAAATACAGAGATCAGTAACAGAATAGTATACAGAAATACAGAGAGATCAGTAACAGAATAGTATACAGAGAGATCAGTAACAGAATAGTATACAGAGAGATCAGTAACAGAATAGTATACAGAGAGATCAGTAACAGAATAGTATACAGAGAGAGCAGTAACAGAATAGTATACAGAGAGAGCAGTAACAGAATAGTATACAGAGAGATCAGTAACAGAATAGTATACAGAGAGATCAGTAACAGAATAGTATACAGAGAGATCAGTAACAGAATAGTATACAGAGAGATCAGTAACAGAATAGTATACAGAAATACAGAGAGATCAGTAACAGAATAGTATACAGAGAGATCAGTAACAGAATAGTATACAGAAATATAGAGAGATCAGTAACAGAATAGTATACAGAGAGAGCAGTAACAGAATAGTATACAGAAATACAGAGAGATCAGTAACAGAATAGTATACAGAGAGATCAGTAACAGAATAGTATACAGAAATACAGAGAGATCAGTAACAGAATAGTATACAGAAATACAGAGAGATCAGTAACAGAATAGTATACAGAGAGATCAGTAACAGAATAGTATACAGAGAGATCAGTAACAGAATAGTATACAGAGAGATCAGTAACAGAATAGTATACAGAGAGATCAGTAACAGAATAGTATACAGAGAGATCAGTAACAGAATAGTATACAGAGAGATCAGTAACAGAATAGTATACAGAAATACAGAGAGATCAGTAACAGAATAGTATACAGAGAGATCAGTAACAGAATAGTATACAGAGAGATCAGTAACAGAATAGTATACAGAGAGATCAGTAACAGAATAGTATACAGAGAGATCAGTAACAGAATAGTATACAGAAATACAGAGAGATCAGTAACAGAATAGGATACAGAAATACAGAGCGATCAGTAACAGAATAGTATACAGATATACAGAGCGATCAGTAACAGAATAGTATACAGAAATACAGAGAGATCAGTAACAGAATAGTATACAGAGAGATCAGTAACAGAATAGTATACAGAAATACAGAGAGATCAGTAACAGGATAGTATACAGAAATACAGAGAGATCAGTCACAGAATAGTATACAGAAATACAGAGAGAGCAGTAACAGAATAGTATACAGAAATACAGAGAGATCAGTAACAGAATAGTATACAGAAATACAGAGAGATCAGTAACAGAATAGTATACAGAGAGATCAGTAACAGAATAGTATACAGAGAGATCAGTAACAGAATAGTATACAGAAATACAGAGAGCAGTAACAGAATAGTATACAGAAATACAGAGCGATCAGTAACAGAATAGTATACAGAAATACGGAGAGATCAGTAACAGAATAGTATACAGAGAGATCAGTAACAGAATAGTATACAGAGAGATCAGTAACAGAATAGTATACAGAGAGATCAGTAACAGAATAGTATACAGAGAGATCAGTAACAGAATAGTATACAGAGAGATCAGTAACAGAATAGTATACAGAGAGATCAGTAACAGAATAGTATACAGAGAGATCAGTAACAGAATAGTATACAGAGAGATCAGTAACAGAATAGTATACAGAGAGATCAGTAACAGAATAGTATACAGATAGATCAGTAACAGAATAGTATACAGATATACAGAGCGATCAGTAACAGAATAGTATACAGAGAGATCAGTAACAGAATAGTATACAGAGAGATCAGTAACAGAATAGTATACAGAGAGATCAGTAACAGAATAGTATACAGAGAGATCAGTAACAGAATAGTATACAGAAATACAGGGAGATCAGTAACAGAATAGTATACAGATATACAGAGCGATCAGTAACAGAATAGTATACAGAAATACAGAGAGATCAGTAACAGAATAGTATACAGAGAGATCAGTAACAGAATAGTATACAGAGAGATCAGTAACAGAATAGTATACAGAAATACAGAGAGATCAGTAACAGAATAGTATACAGAAATACAGAGATCAGTAACAGAATAGTATACAGAAATACAGAGATCAGTAACAGAATAGTATACAGAAATACAGAGATCAGTAACAGAATAGTATACAGAAATACAGAGAGATCAGTAACAGAATAGTATACAGAAATACAGAGAGATCAGTAACAGAATAGTATACAGAGAGATCAGTAACAGAATAGTATACAGAGAGATCAGTAACAGAATAGTATACAGAGAGATCAGTAACAGAATAGTATACAGAAATACAGAGAGATCAGTAACAGAATAGTATACAGAAATACAGAGATCAGTAACAGAATAGTATACAGAAATACAGAGATCAGTAACAGAATAGTATACAGAAATACAGAGATCAGTAACAGAATAGTATACAGAAATACAGAGAGATCAGTAACAGAATAGTATACAGAGAGATCAGTAACAGAATAGTATACAGAGAGATCAGTAACAGAATAGTATACAGAGAGATCAGTAACAGAATAGTATACAGAGAGATCAGTAACAGAATAGTATACAGAGAGAGCAGTAACAGAATAGTATACAGAGAGAGCAGTAACAGAATAGTATACAGAGAGATCAGTAACAGAATAGTATACAGAGAGATCAGTAACAGAATAGTATACAGAGAGATCAGTAACAGAATAGTATACAGAGAGATCAGTAACAGAATAGTATACAGAAATACAGAGAGATCAGTAACAGAATAGTATACAGAGAGATCAGTAACAGAATAGTATACAGAAATATAGAGAGATCAGTAACAGAATAGTATACAGAGAGAGCAGTAACAGAATAGTATACAGAAATACAGAGAGATCAGTAACAGAATAGTATACAGAGAGATCAGTAACAGAATAGTATACAGAAATACAGGGAGATCAGTAACAGAATAGTATACAGAAATACAGGGAGATCAGTCACAGAATAGTATACAGAAATACAGAGAGATCAGTGACAGAATAGTATACAGAGAGATCAGTGACAGAATAGTATACAGAGAGATCAGTAACAGAATAGTATACAGAGAGCAGTAACAGAATAGTATACAGAGAGATCAGTAACAGAATAGTATACAGAGAGATCAGTAACAGAATAGTATACAGAGAGATCAGTAACAGAATAGTATACAGAAATACAGGGAGATCAGTCACAGAATAGTATACAGAGAGATCAGTAACAGAATAGTATACAGAGAGATTAGTAACAGAATAGTATACAGAAATACAGAGCGATCAGTAACAGAATAGTATACAGAAATACAGGGAGATCAGTAACAGAATAGTATACAGAAATACAGGGAGATCAGTCACAGAATAGTATACAGAGAGATCAGTGACAGAATAGTATACAGAGAGATCAGTAACAGAATAGTATACAGAGAGATCAGTAACAGAATAGTATACAGAGAGATCAGTAACAGAATAGTATACAGAGAGATCAGTAACAGAATAGTATACAGAGAGATCAGTAACAGAATAGTATACAGAAATACAGGGAGATCAGTCACAGAATAGTATACAGAGAGATCAGTAACAGAATAGTATACAGAGAGAGCAGTAACAGAATAGTATACAGAAATACAGGGAGATCAGTAACAGAATAGTATACAGAAATACAGAGATTAGTAACAGAATAGTATACAGAAATACAGGGAGATCAGTCACAGAATAGTATACAGAAATACAGAGAGATCAGTAACAGAATAGTATACAGAAATACAGAGAGAGCAGTAACAACAGTATACAGAAATACAGAGTGATCAGTAACAGAATAGTATACAGAAATACAGAGAGATCAGTAACAGAATAGTATACAGAAATACAGAGAGAGCAGTAACAGAATAGTATACAGAGAGATCAGTAACAGAATAGTATACAGAGAGATCAGTAACAGAATAGTATACAGAGAGATCAGTAACAGAATAGTATACAGAGAGATCAGTAACAGAATAGTATACAGAGAGATCAGTAACAGAATAGTATACAGAGAGATCAGTAACAGAATAGTATACAGAAATACAGAGAGATCAGTAACAGAATAGTATACAGATATACAGAGCGATCAGTAACAGAATAGTATACAGAAATACAGAGGTCAGTAACAGAATAGTATACAGAAATACAGAGATCAGTAACAGAATAGTATACAGAAATACAGAGAGATCAGTAACAGAATAGTATACAGAGAGATCAGTAACAGAATAGTATACAGAGAGATCAGTCACAGAATAGTATACAGAAATTCAGGGAGATCAGTAACAGAATAGTATACAGAAATACAGAGATCAGTAACAGAATAGTATACAGAAATACAGAGATCAGTAACAGAATAGTATACAGAAATACAGAAAGATCAGTAACAGAATAGTATACAGAGAGATCAGTAACAGAATAGTATACAGAGAGATCAGTCACAGAATAGTATACAGAAATACAGGGAGATCAGTAACAGAATAGTATACAGAAATACAGAGAGATCAGTAACAGAATAGTATACAGAAATACAGAGAGATCAGTAACAGAATAGTATACAGAGAGATCAGTAACAGAATAGTATACAGAGAGATCAGTCACAGAATAGTATACAGAAATACAGGGAGATCAGTAACAGAATAGTATACAGAAATACAGGGAGATCAGTAACAGAATAGTATACAGAGAGATCAGTAACAGAATAGTATACAGAGAGATCAGTAACAGAATAGTATACATAAATACAGAGAGATCAGTAACAGAATAGTATACAGAGAGATCAGTAACAGAATAGTATACAGAAATACAGGGAGATCAGTAACAGAATAGTATACAGAGAGATCAGTAACAGAATAGTATACAGAGAGATCAGTAACAGAATAGTATACAGAGAGATCAGTAACAGAATAGTATACAGAGAGATCAGTAACAGAATAGTATACAGAAATACAGAGAGATCAGTAACAGAATAGTATACAGAGAGATCAGTAACAGAATAGTATACAGAGAGATCAGTAACAGAATAGTATACAGAGAGATCAGTAACAGAATAGTATACAGAAATACAGAGAGATCAGTAACAGAATAGTATACAGAAATACAGAGATCAGTAACAGAATAGTATACAGAAATACAGAGATCAGTAACAGAATAGTATACAGAGAGATCAGTAACAGAATAGTATACAGAAATACAGAGAGATCAGTAACAGAATAGTATACAGAAATACAGAGATCAGTAACAGAATAGTATACAGAAATACAGAGATCAGTAACAGAATAGTATACAGAAATACAGAGAGATCAGTAACAGAATAGTATACAGAAATACAGAGAGATCAGTAACAGAATAGTATACAGAGAGATCAGTAACAGAATAGTATACAGAGAGATCAGTAACAGAATAGTATACAGAGAGATCAGTAACAGAATAGTATACAGATAGATCAGTAACAGAATAGTATACAGAGAGATCAGTAACAGAATAGTATACAGAGAGAGCAGTAACAGAATAGTATACAGAGAGAGCAGTAACAGAATAGTATACAGAAATACAGAGAGAGCAGTAACAGAATAGTATACAGAGAGATCAGTAACAGAATAGTATACAGAAATACAGAGAGATCAGTAACAGAATAGTATACAGAGAGATCAGTAACAGAATAGTATACAGAGAGATCAGTAACAGAATAGTATACAGAGAGATCAGTAACAGAATAGTATACAGAGAGATCAGTAACAGAATAGTATACAGAAATACAGAGAGATCAGTAACAGAATAGTATACAGAGAGATCAGTAACAGAATAGTATACAGAAATATAGAGAGATCAGTAACAGAATAGTATACAGAGAGAGCAGTAACAGAATAGTATACAGAGAGATCAGTAACAGAATAGTATACAGAAATACAGAGAGATCAGTAACAGAATAGTATACAGAGAGATCAGTAACAGAATAGTATACAGAAATACAGGGAGATCAGTAACAGAATAGTATACAGAAATACAGGGAGATCAGTCACAGAATAGTATACAGAAATACAGAGAGATCAGTGACAGAATAGTATACAGAGAGATCAGTGACAGAATAGTATACAGAGAGATCAGTAACAGAATAGTATACAGAGAGCAGTAACAGAATAGTATACAGAGAGATCAGTAACAGAATAGTATACAGAGAGATCAGTAACAGAATAGTATACAGAGAGATCAGTAACAGAATAGTATACAGAAATACAGGGAGATCAGTCACAGAATAGTATACAGAGAGATCAGTAACAGAATAGTATACAGAGAGATTAGTAACAGAATAGTATACAGAAATACAGAGCGATCAGTAACAGAATAGTATACAGAAATACAGGGAGATCAGTAACAGAATAGTATACAGAGATACAGAGAGATCAGTAACAGAATAGTATACAGAGAGATCAGTAACAGAATAGTATACAGAAATACAGAGAGATCAGTAACAGAATAGTATACAGAGAGATCAGTAACAGAATAGTATACAGAGAGATCAGTAACAGAATAGTATACAGAGAGATCAGTAACAGAATAGTATACAGAGAGATCAGTAACAGAATAGTATACAGAAATACAGAGAGATCAGTAACAGAATAGGATACAGAAATACAGAGCGATCAGTAACAGAATAGTATACAGATATACAGAGCGATCAGTAACAGAATAGTATACAGAAATACAGAGAGATCAGTAACAGAATAGTATACAGAGAGATCAGTAACAGAATAGTATACAGAAATACAGAGAGATCAGTAACAGGATAGTATACAGAAATACAGAGAGATCAGTCACAGAATAGTATACAGAAATACAGAGAGAGCAGTAACAGAATAGTATACAGAAATACAGAGAGATCAGTAACAGAATAGTATACAGAAATACAGAGAGATCAGTAACAGAATAGTATACAGAGAGATCAGTAACAGAATAGTATACAGAGAGATCAGTAACAGAATAGTATACAGAAATACAGAGAGCAGTAACAGAATAGTATACAGAAATACAGAGCGATCAGTAACAGAATAGTATACAGAAATACGGAGAGATCAGTAACAGAATAGTATACAGAGAGATCAGTAACAGAATAGTATACAGAGAGATCAGTAACAGAATAGTATACAGAGAGATCAGTAACAGAATAGTATACAGAGAGATCAGTAACAGAATAGTATACAGAGAGATCAGTAACAGAATAGTATACAGAGAGATCAGTAACAGAATAGTATACAGAGAGATCAGTAACAGAATAGTATACAGAGAGATCAGTAACAGAATAGTATACAGATAGATCAGTAACAGAATAGTATACAGATATACAGAGCGATCAGTAACAGAATAGTATACAGAGAGATCAGTAACAGAATAGTATACAGAGAGATCAGTAACAGAATAGTATACAGAGAGATCAGTAACAGAATAGTATACAGAGAGATCAGTAACAGAATAGTATACAGAAATACAGGGAGATCAGTAACAGAATAGTATACAGATATACAGAGCGATCAGTAACAGAATAGTATACAGAAATACAGAGAGATCAGTAACAGAATAGTATACAGAGAGATCAGTAACAGAATAGTATACAGAGAGATCAGTAACAGAATAGTATACAGAAATACAGAGAGATCAGTAACAGAATAGTATACAGAAATACAGAGATCAGTAACAGAATAGTATACAGAAATACAGAGATCAGTAACAGAATAGTATACAGAAATACAGAGATCAGTAACAGAATAGTATACAGAAATACAGAGAGATCAGTAACAGAATAGTATACAGAAATACAGAGAGATCAGTAACAGAATAGTATACAGAGAGATCAGTAACAGAATAGTATACAGAGAGATCAGTAACAGAATAGTATACAGAGAGATCAGTAACAGAATAGTATACAGAAATACAGAGAGATCAGTAACAGAATAGTATACAGAAATACAGAGATCAGTAACAGAATAGTATACAGAAATACAGAGATCAGTAACAGAATAGTATACAGAAATACAGAGATCAGTAACAGAATAGTATACAGAAATACAGAGAGATCAGTAACAGAATAGTATACAGAGAGATCAGTAACAGAATAGTATACAGAGAGATCAGTAACAGAATAGTATACAGAGAGATCAGTAACAGAATAGTATACAGAGAGATCAGTAACAGAATAGTATACAGAGAGAGCAGTAACAGAATAGTATACAGAGAGAGCAGTAACAGAATAGTATACAGAGAGATCAGTAACAGAATAGTATACAGAGAGATCAGTAACAGAATAGTATACAGAGAGATCAGTAACAGAATAGTATACAGAGAGATCAGTAACAGAATAGTATACAGAAATACAGAGAGATCAGTAACAGAATAGTATACAGAGAGATCAGTAACAGAATAGTATACAGAAATATAGAGAGATCAGTAACAGAATAGTATACAGAGAGAGCAGTAACAGAATAGTATACAGAAATACAGAGAGATCAGTAACAGAATAGTATACAGAGAGATCAGTAACAGAATAGTATACAGAAATACAGAGAGATCAGTAACAGAATAGTATACAGAAATACAGAGAGATCAGTAACAGAATAGTATACAGAGAGATCAGTAACAGAATAGTATACAGAGAGATCAGTAACAGAATAGTATACAGAGAGATCAGTAACAGAATAGTATACAGAGAGATCAGTAACAGAATAGTATACAGAGAGATCAGTAACAGAATAGTATACAGAGAGATCAGTAACAGAATAGTATACAGAAATACAGAGAGATCAGTAACAGAATAGTATACAGAGAGATCAGTAACAGAATAGTATACAGAGAGATCAGTAACAGAATAGTATACAGAGAGATCAGTAACAGAATAGTATACAGAGAGATCAGTAACAGAATAGTATACAGAAATACAGAGAGATCAGTAACAGAATAGGATACAGAAATACAGAGCGATCAGTAACAGAATAGTATACAGATATACAGAGCGATCAGTAACAGAATAGTATACAGAAATACAGAGAGATCAGTAACAGAATAGTATACAGAGAGATCAGTAACAGAATAGTATACAGAAATACAGAGAGATCAGTAACAGGATAGTATACAGAAATACAGAGAGATCAGTCACAGAATAGTATACAGAAATACAGAGAGAGCAGTAACAGAATAGTATACAGAAATACAGAGAGATCAGTAACAGAATAGTATACAGAAATACAGAGAGATCAGTAACAGAATAGTATACAGAGAGATCAGTAACAGAATAGTATACAGAGAGATCAGTAACAGAATAGTATACAGAAATACAGAGAGCAGTAACAGAATAGTATACAGAAATACAGAGCGATCAGTAACAGAATAGTATACAGAAATACGGAGAGATCAGTAACAGAATAGTATACAGAGAGATCAGTAACAGAATAGTATACAGAGAGATCAGTAACAGAATAGTATACAGAGAGATCAGTAACAGAATAGTATACAGAGAGATCAGTAACAGAATAGTATACAGAGAGATCAGTAACAGAATAGTATACAGAGAGATCAGTAACAGAATAGTATACAGAGAGATCAGTAACAGAATAGTATACAGAGAGATCAGTAACAGAATAGTATACAGAGAGATCAGTAACAGAATAGTATACAGATAGATCAGTAACAGAATAGTATACAGATATACAGAGCGATCAGTAACAGAATAGTATACAGAGAGATCAGTAACAGAATAGTATACAGAGAGATCAGTAACAGAATAGTATACAGAGAGATCAGTAACAGAATAGTATACAGAGAGATCAGTAACAGAATAGTATACAGAAATACAGGGAGATCAGTAACAGAATAGTATACAGATATACAGAGCGATCAGTAACAGAATAGTATACAGAAATACAGAGAGATCAGTAACAGAATAGTATACAGAGAGATCAGTAACAGAATAGTATACAGAGAGATCAGTAACAGAATAGTATACAGAAATACAGAGAGATCAGTAACAGAATAGTATACAGAAATACAGAGATCAGTAACAGAATAGTATACAGAAATACAGAGATCAGTAACAGAATAGTATACAGAAATACAGAGATCAGTAACAGAATAGTATACAGAAATACAGAGAGATCAGTAACAGAATAGTATACAGAAATACAGAGAGATCAGTAACAGAATAGTATACAGAGAGATCAGTAACAGAATAGTATACAGAGAGATCAGTAACAGAATAGTATACAGAGAGATCAGTAACAGAATAGTATACAGAAATACAGAGAGATCAGTAACAGAATAGTATACAGAAATACAGAGATCAGTAACAGAATAGTATACAGAAATACAGAGATCAGTAACAGAATAGTATACAGAAATACAGAGATCAGTAACAGAATAGTATACAGAAATACAGAGAGATCAGTAACAGAATAGTATACAGAGAGATCAGTAACAGAATAGTATACAGAGAGATCAGTAACAGAATAGTATACAGAGAGATCAGTAACAGAATAGTATACAGAGAGATCAGTAACAGAATAGTATACAGAGAGAGCAGTAACAGAATAGTATACAGAGAGAGCAGTAACAGAATAGTATACAGAGAGATCAGTAACAGAATAGTATACAGAGAGATCAGTAACAGAATAGTATACAGAGAGATCAGTAACAGAATAGTATACAGAGAGATCAGTAACAGAATAGTATACAGAAATACAGAGAGATCAGTAACAGAATAGTATACAGAGAGATCAGTAACAGAATAGTATACAGAAATATAGAGAGATCAGTAACAGAATAGTATACAGAGAGAGCAGTAACAGAATAGTATACAGAAATACAGAGAGATCAGTAACAGAATAGTATACAGAGAGATCAGTAACAGAATAGTATACAGAAATACAGGGAGATCAGTAACAGAATAGTATACAGAAATACAGGGAGATCAGTCACAGAATAGTATACAGAAATACAGAGAGATCAGTGACAGAATAGTATACAGAGAGATCAGTGACAGAATAGTATACAGAGAGATCAGTAACAGAATAGTATACAGAGAGCAGTAACAGAATAGTATACAGAGAGATCAGTAACAGAATAGTATACAGAGAGATCAGTAACAGAATAGTATACAGAGAGATCAGTAACAGAATAGTATACAGAAATACAGGGAGATCAGTCACAGAATAGTATACAGAAATACAGGGAGATCAGTCACAGAATAGTATACAGAAATACAGGGAGATCAGTCACAGAATAGTATACAGAGAGATCAGTGACAGAATAGTATACAGAGAGATCAGTAACAGAATAGTATACAGAGAGATCAGTAACAGAATAGTATACAGAGAGATCAGTAACAGAATAGTATACAGAGAGATCAGTAACAGAATAGTATACAGAGAGATCAGTAACAGAATAGTATACAGAAATACAGGGAGATCAGTCACAGAATAGTATACAGAGAGATCAGTAACAGAATAGTATACAGAGAGAGCAGTAACAGAATAGTATACAGAAATACAGGGAGATCAGTAACAGAATAGTATACAGAAATACAGAGATTAGTAACAGAATAGTATACAGAAATACAGGGAGATCAGTCACAGAATAGTATACAGAAATACAGAGAGATCAGTAACAGAATAGTATACAGAAATACAGAGAGAGCAGTAACAACAGTATACAGAAATACAGAGTGATCAGTAACAGAATAGTATACAGAAATACAGAGAGATCAGTAACAGAATAGTATACAGAAATACAGAGAGAGCAGTAACAGAATAGTATACAGAGAGATCAGTAACAGAATAGTATACAGAGAGATCAGTAACAGAATAGTATACAGAGAGATCAGTAACAGAATAGTATACAGAGAGATCAGTAACAGAATAGTATACAGAGAGATCAGTAACAGAATAGTATACAGAGAGATCAGTAACAGAATAGTATACAGAAATACAGAGAGATCAGTAACAGAATAGTATACAGATATACAGAGCGATCAGTAACAGAATAGTATACAGAAATACAGAGGTCAGTAACAGAATAGTATACAGAAATACAGAGATCAGTAACAGAATAGTATACAGAAATACAGAGAGATCAGTAACAGAATAGTATACAGAGAGATCAGTAACAGAATAGTATACAGAGAGATCAGTCACAGAATAGTATACAGAAATTCAGGGAGATCAGTAACAGAATAGTATACAGAAATACAGAGATCAGTAACAGAATAGTATACAGAAATACAGAGATCAGTAACAGAATAGTATACAGAAATACAGAAAGATCAGTAACAGAATAGTATACAGAGAGATCAGTAACAGAATAGTATACAGAGAGATCAGTCACAGAATAGTATACAGAAATACAGGGAGATCAGTAACAGAATAGTATACAGAAATACAGAGAGATCAGTAACAGAATAGTATACAGAAATACAGAGAGATCAGTAACAGAATAGTATACAGAGAGATCAGTAACAGAATAGTATACAGAGAGATCAGTCACAGAATAGTATACAGAAATACAGGGAGATCAGTAACAGAATAGTATACAGAAATACAGGGAGATCAGTAACAGAATAGTATACAGAGAGATCAGTAACAGAATAGTATACAGAGAGATCAGTAACAGAATAGTATACATAAATACAGAGAGATCAGTAACAGAATAGTATACAGAGAGATCAGTAACAGAATAGTATACAGAAATACAGGGAGATCAGTAACAGAATAGTATACAGAGAGATCAGTAACAGAATAGTATACAGAGAGATCAGTAACAGAATAGTATACAGAGAGATCAGTAACAGAATAGTATACAGAGAGATCAGTAACAGAATAGTATACAGAGAGATCAGTAACAGAATAGTATACAGAAATACAGAGAGATCAGTAACAGAATAGTATACAGAGAGATCAGTAACAGAATAGTATACAGAGAGATCAGTAACAGAATAGTATACAGAGAGATCAGTAACAGAATAGTATACAGAAATACAGAGAGATCAGTAACAGAATAGTATACAGAAATACAGAGATCAGTAACAGAATAGTATACAGAAATACAGAGATCAGTAACAGAATAGTATACAGAGAGATCAGTAACAGAATAGTATACAGAAATACAGAGAGATCAGTAACAGAATAGTATACAGAAATACAGAGATCAGTAACAGAATAGTATACAGAAATACAGAGATCAGTAACAGAATAGTATACAGAAATACAGAGAGATCAGTAACAGAATAGTATACAGAAATACAGAGAGATCAGTAACAGAATAGTATACAGAGAGATCAGTAACAGAATAGTATACAGAGAGATCAGTAACAGAATAGTATACAGAGAGATCAGTAACAGAATAGTATACAGATAGATCAGTAACAGAATAGTATACAGAGAGATCAGTAACAGAATAGTATACAGAGAGAGCAGTAACAGAATAGTATACAGAGAGAGCAGTAACAGAATAGTATACAGAAATACAGAGAGAGCAGTAACAGAATAGTATACAGAGAGATCAGTAACAGAATAGTATACAGAAATACAGAGAGATCAGTAACAGAATAGTATACAGAGAGATCAGTAACAGAATAGTATACAGAGAGATCAGTAACAGAATAGTATACAGAGAGATCAGTAACAGAATAGTATACAGAAATACAGAGAGATCAGTAACAGAATAGTATACAGAGAGATCAGTAACAGAATAGTATACAGAAATATAGAGAGATCAGTAACAGAATAGTATACAGAGAGAGCAGTAACAGAATAGTATACAGAGAGATCAGTAACAGAATAGTATACAGAAATACAGAGAGATCAGTAACAGAATAGTATACAGAGAGATCAGTAACAGAATAGTATACAGAAATACAGGGAGATCAGTAACAGAATAGTATACAGAAATACAGGGAGATCAGTCACAGAATAGTATACAGAAATACAGAGAGATCAGTGACAGAATAGTATACAGAGAGATCAGTGACAGAATAGTATACAGAGAGATCAGTAACAGAATAGTATACAGAGAGCAGTAACAGAATAGTATACAGAGAGATCAGTAACAGAATAGTATACAGAGAGATCAGTAACAGAATAGTATACAGAGAGATCAGTAACAGAATAGTATACAGAAATACAGGGAGATCAGTCACAGAATAGTATACAGAGAGATCAGTAACAGAATAGTATACAGAGAGATTAGTAACAGAATAGTATACAGAAATACAGAGCGATCAGTAACAGAATAGTATACAGAAATACAGGGAGATCAGTAACAGAATAGTATACAGAAATACAGGGAGATCAGTCACAGAATAGTATACAGAGAGATCAGTGACAGAATAGTATACAGAGAGATCAGTAACAGAATAGTATACAGAGAGATCAGTAACAGAATAGTATACAGAGAGATCAGTAACAGAATAGTATACAGAGAGATCAGTAACAGAATAGTATACAGAGAGATCAGTAACAGAATAGTATACAGAAATACAGGGAGATCAGTCACAGAATAGTATACAGAGAGATCAGTAACAGAATAGTATACAGAGAGATCAGTAACAGAATAGTATACAGAGAGATCAGTAACAGAATAGTATACAGAGAGATCAGTAACAGAATAGTATACAGATAGATCAGTAACAGAATAGTATACAGATATACAGAGCGATCAGTAACAGAATAGTATACAGAGAGATCAGTAACAGAATAGTATACAGAGAGATCAGTAACAGAATAGTATACAGAGAGATCAGTAACAGAATAGTATACAGATAGATCAGTAACAGAATAGTATACAGAAATACAGAGAGATCAGTAACAGAATAGTATACAGAAATACAGAGAGATCAGTAACAGAATAGTATACAGAGAGATCAGTAACAGAATAGTATACAGAGAGATCAGTAACAGAATAGTATACAGAAATACAGAGAGATCAGTAACAGAATAGTATACAGAGAGATCAGTAACAGAATAGTATACAGAAATACAGAGAGATCAGTAACAGGATAGTATACAGAAATACAGAGAGATCAGTCACAGAATAGTATACAGAAATACAGAGAGAGCAGTAACAGAATAGTATACAGAAATACAGAGAGATCAGTAACAGAATAGTATACAGAAATACAGAGAGATCAGTAACAGAATAGTATACAGAGAGATCAGTAACAGAATAGTATACAGAGAGATCAGTAACAGAATAGTATACAGAAATACAGAGAGCAGTAACAGAATAGTATACAGAAATACAGAGCGATCAGTAACAGAATAGTATACAGAAATACGGAGAGATCAGTAACAGAATAGTATACAGAGAGATCAGTAACAGAATAGTATACAGAGAGATCAGTAACAGAATAGTATACAGAGAGATCAGTAACAGAATAGTATACAGAGAGATAGTAACAGAATAGTATACAGAGAGATCAGTAACAGAATAGTATACAGAGAGATCAGTAACAGAATAGTATACAGAGAGATCAGTAACAGAATAGTATACAGAGAGATCAGTAACAGAATAGTATACAGATAGATCAGTAACAGAATAGTATACAGATATACAGAGCGATCAGTAACAGAATAGTATACAGAGAGATCAGTAACAGAATAGTATACAGAGAGATCAGTAACAGAATAGTATACAGAGAGATCAGTAACAGAATAGTATACAGAGAGATCAGTAACAGAATAGTATACAGAAATACAGGGAGATCAGTAACAGAATAGTATACAGATATACAGAGCGATCAGTAACAGAATAGTATACAGAAATACAGAGAGATCAGTAACAGAATAGTATACAGAGAGATCAGTAACAGAATAGTATACAGAGAGATCAGTAACAGAATAGTATACAGAAATACAGAGAGATCAGTAACAGAATAGTATACAGAAATACAGAGATCAGTAACAGAATAGTATACAGAAATACAGAGATCAGTAACAGAATAGTATACAGAAATACAGAGATCAGTAACAGAATAGTATACAGAAATACAGAGAGATCAGTAACAGAATAGTATACAGAAATACAGAGATCAGTAACAGAATAGTATACAGAGAGATCAGTAACAGAATAGTATACAGAGAGATCAGTAACAGAATAGTATACAGAGAGATCAGTAACAGAATAGTATACAGAAATACAGAGAGATCAGTAACAGAATAGTATACAGAAATACAGAGATCAGTAACAGAATAGTATACAGAAATACAGAGATCAGTAACAGAATAGTATACAGAAATACAGAGATCAGTAACAGAATAGTATACAGAAATACAGAGAGATCAGTAACAGAATAGTATACAGAGAGATCAGTAACAGAATAGTATACAGAGAGATCAGTAACAGAATAGTATACAGAGAGATCAGTAACAGAATAGTATACAGAGAGATCAGTAACAGAATAGTATACAGAGAGATCAGTAACAGAATAGTATACAGAGAGATCAGTAACAGAATAGTATACAGAAATACAGAGAGATCAGTAACAGAATAGTATACAGAGAGATCAGTAACAGAATAGTATACAGAAATATAGAGAGATCAGTAACAGAATAGTATACAGAGAGAGCAGTAACAGAATAGTATACAGAAATACAGAGAGATCAGTAACAGAATAGTATACAGAGAGATCAGTAACAGAATAGTATACAGAAATACAGGGAGATCAGTAACAGAATAGTATACAGAAATACAGGGAGATCAGTCACAGAATAGTATACAGAAATACAGAGAGATCAGTGACAGAATAGTATACAGAGAGATCAGTGACAGAATAGTATACAGAGAGATCAGTAACAGAATAGTATACAGAGAGCAGTAACAGAATAGTATACAGAGAGATCAGTAACAGAATAGTATACAGAGAGATCAGTAACAGAATAGTATACAGAGAGATCAGTAACAGAATAGTATACAGAGAGATCAGTAACAGAATAGTATACAGAAATACAGGGAGATCAGTCACAGAATAGTATACAGAGAGATCAGTAACAGAATAGTATACAGAGAGATTAGTAACAGAATAGTATACAGAAATACAGAGCGATCAGTAACAGAATAGTATACAGAAATACAGGGAGATCAGTAACAGAATAGTATACAGAAATACAGGGAGATCAGTCACAGAATAGTATACAGAGAGATCAGTGACAGAATAGTATACAGAGAGATCAGTAACAGAATAGTATACAGAGAGATCAGTAACAGAATAGTATACAGAGAGATCAGTAACAGAATAGTATACAGAGAGATCAGTAACAGAATAGTATACAGAGAGATCAGTAACAGAATAGTATACAGAAATACAGGGAGATCAGTCACAGAATAGTATACAGAGAGATCAGTAACAGAATAGTATACAGAGAGATCAGTAACAGAATAGTATACAGAGAGATCAGTAACAGAATAGTATACAGAGAGATCAGTAACAGAATAGTATATAGAGAGATCAGTAACAGAATAGTATACAGAAATACAGAGAGATCAGTAACAGAATAGTATACAGAGAGATCAGTAACAGAATAGTATACAGAGAGATCAGTAACAGAATAGTATACAGATAGATCAGTAACAGAATAGTATACAGAAATACAGAGAGATCAGTAACAGAATAGTATACAGAAATACAGAGAGATCAGTAACAGAATAGTATACAGAGAGATCAGTAACAGAATAGTATACAGAGAGATCAGTAACAGAATAGTATACAGAAATACAGAGAGATCAGTAACAGAATAGTATACAGAAATACAGAGAGATCAGTAACAGAATAGTATACAGAGAGATCAGTAACAGAATAGTATACAGAGAGATCAGTAACAGAATAGTATACAGAGAGATCAGTAACAGAATAGTATACAGAGAGATCAGTAACAGAATAGTATACAGAGAGATCAGTAACAGAATAGTATACAGAAATACAGAGAGATCAGTAACAGAATAGTATACAGAGAGATCAGTAACAGAATAGTATACAGAAATACAGAGAGATCAGTAACAGAATAGGATACAGAAATACAGAGCGATCAGTAACAGAATAGTGTACAGATATACAGAGCGATCAGTAACAGAATAGTATACAGAAATACAGAGAGATCAGTAACAGGATAGTATACAGAAATACAGAGAGATCAGTAACAGAATAGTATACAGAAATACAGAGAGATCAGTAACAGAATAGTATACAGAAATACAGAGAGATCAGTAACAGAATAGTATACAGAGAGATCAGTAACAGAATAGTATACAGAGAGATCAGTAACAGAATAGTATACAGAAATACAGAGAGCAGTAACAGAATAGTATACAGAAATACAGAGCGATCAGTAACAGAATAGTATACAGAAATACGGAGAGATCAGTAACAGAATAGTATACAGAGAGATCAGTAACAGAATAGTATACAGAGAGATCAGTAACAGAATAGTATACAGAGAGATCAGTAACAGAATAGTATACAGAGAGATCAGTAACAGAATAGTATACAGAGAGATCAGTAACAGAATAGTATACAGAGAGATCAGTAACAGAATAGTATACAGATAGATCAGTAACAGAATAGTATACAGATATACAGAGCGATCAGTAACAGAATAGTATACAGAGAGATCAGTAACAGAATAGTATACAGAGAGATCAGTAACAGAATAGTATACAGAGAGATCAGTAACAGAATAGTATACAGAGAGATCAGTAACAGAATAGTATACAGAAATACAGGGAGATCAGTAACAGAATAGTATACAGATATACAGAGCGATCAGTAACAGAATAGTATACAGAAATACAGAGAGATCAGTAACAGAATAGTATACAGAAATACAGAGAGATCAGTAACAGAATAATATACAGAAATACAGAGAGATCAGTAACAGAATAGTATACAGAAATACAGGGAGATCAGTAACAGAATAGTATACAGAAATACAGAGAGATCAGTAACAGAATAGTATACAGAGAGATCAGTAACAGAATAGTATACAGAAATACAGAGAGCAGTAACAGAATAGTATACAGAAATGCAGAGATCAGTAACAGAATAGTATACAGAAATACAGGGAGATCAGTAACAGAATAGTATACAAAGAGATCAGTAACAGAATAGTATACAGAAATACAGAGAGCAGTAACAGAATAGTATACAGAAATACAGGGAGATCAGTAACAATATAGTATACAGAAATACAGAGAGAGCAGTAACAGAATAGTATACAGAGAGATCAGTAACAGAATAGTATACAGAGAGATCAGTAACAGAATAGTATACAGAGAGATCAGTAACAGAATAGTATACAGAGAGAGATCAGTAACAGAATAGTATACAGAGAGATCAGTAACAGAATAGTATACAGAGAGAGCAGTAACAGAATAGTATACAGAAATACAGGGAGATCAGTAACAGAATAGTATACAGAAATACAGAGAGATCAGTAACAGAATAGTATACAGAAATACAGGGAGATCAGTAACAGAATAGTATACAGAAATACAGAGATCAGTAACAGAATAGTATACAGAAATACAGGGAGATCAGTAACAGAATAGTATACAGAAATACAGGGAGATCAGTAACAGAATAGTATACAGAAATACAGGGAGATCAGTAACAGAATAGTATACAGAAATACAGAGATTAGTAACAGAATAGTATACAGAAATACAGAGAGATCAGTAACAGAATAGTATACAGAAATACAGAGAGATCAGTAACAGAATAGTATACAGAAATACAGAGAGATCAGTAACAGAATAGTATACAGAGAGATCAGTAACAGAATAGTATACAGAGAGAGCAGTAACAGAATAGTATACAGAAATACAGGGAGATCAGTAACAGAATAGTATACAGAGAGATCAGTAACAGAATAGTATACAGAGAGAGCAGTAACAGAATAGTATACAGAAATACAGGGAGATCAGTAACAGAATAGTATACAGAAATACAGAGATTAGTAACAGAATAGTATACAGAAATACAGGGAGATCAGTCACAGAATAGTATACAGAAATACAGAGAGATCAGTAACAGAATAGTATTCAGAAATACAGAGAGAGCAGTAACAACAGTATACAGAAATACAGAGTGATCAGTAACAGAATAGTATACAGAAATACAGAGAGATCAGTAACAGAATAGTATACAGAAATACAGAGAGAGCAGTAACAGAATAGTATACAGAGAGATCAGTAACAGAATAGTATACAGAGATACAGAGAGATCAGTAACAGAATAGTATACAGAAATACAGAGAGATCAGTAACAGAATAGTATACAGAAATACAGAGAGCAGTAACAGAATAGTATACAGAGAGATCAGTAACAGAATAGTATACAGAGAGATCAGTAACAGAATAGTATACAGAGAGATCAGTAACAGAATAGTATACAGAGAGATCAGTAACAGAATAGTATACAGAGAGATCAGTAACAGAATAGTATACAGAGAGATCAGTAACAGAATAGTATACAGAAATACAGAGAGATCAGTAACAGAATAGTATACAGATATACAGAGCGATCAGTAACAGAATAGTATACAGAAATACAGAGGTCAGTAACAGAATAGTATACAGAAATACAGAGATCAGTAACAGAATAGTATACAGAAATACAGAGAGATCAGTAACAGAATAGTATACAGAGAGATCAGTAACAGAATAGTATACAGAGAGATCAGTCACAGAATAGTATACAGAAATACAGGGAGATCAGTAACAGAATAGTATACAGAAATACAGAGATCAGTAACAGAATAGTATACAGAGAGATCAGTCACAGAATAGTATACAGAAATACAGGGAGATCAGTAACAGAATAGTATACAGAGCGATCAGTAACAGAATAGTATACAGATATACAGAGCGATCAGTAACAGAATAGTATACAGAAATACAGAGAGATCAGTAACAGAATAGTATACAGAAATACAGAGAGATCAGTAACAGAATAGTATACAGAAATACAGAGAGATCAGTAACAGAATAGTATACAGAGAGATCAGTAACAGAATAGTATACAGAGAGATCAGTAACAGAATAGTATACAGAGAGATCAGTAACAGAATAGTATACAGAGAGATCAGTAACAGAATAGTATACAGAGAGATCAGTAACAGAATAGTATACAGAGAGATCAGTCACAGAATAGTATACAGAAATACAGGGAGATCAGTAACAGAATAGTATACAGAAATAGAGAGAGATCAGTAACAGAATAGTATACAGAAATAGAGAGAGATCAGTAACAGAATAGTATACAGAAATACAGAGAGATCAGTAACAGAATAGTATACAGAGAGATCAGTAACAGAATAGTATACAGAGAGATCAGTAACAGAATAGTATACAGAGAGATCAGTAACAGAATAGTATACAGAGAGATCAGTAACAGAATAGTATACAGAGAGATCAGTCACAGAATAGTATACAGAAATACAGGGAGATCAGTAACAGAATAGTATACAGAGAGATCAGTAACAGAATAGTATACAGAGAGATCAGTCACAGAATAGTATACAGAAATACAGGGAGATCAGTAACAGAATAGTATACAGAAATACAGAGATCAGTAACAGAATAGTATACAGAAATACATAGTGAACCTCCTATAGATATACAACATGAAATTCATATAGACCAATCAATTAGACACTAGGATGTTGTAGACTAAGACATGTCCTATTACAATTATATGGGGATCAGAATTTGGCACTTGGTATATGGGGATCAGTATGGCAATCGGTATATGGGGATCAGTATGGCGATCGGTATATGGGGATCAGTAAGGCGATCGGTATATGGGGATCAGTAAGGCGATCGGTATATGGGGATCAGTAAGGCGATCGGTATATGGGGATCAGTAAGGCGATCGGTATGTGGGGATCAGTAAGGCGATCGGTATGTGGGGATCAGTATGGCGATCGGTATATGGGGATCAGTATGGCGATCGGTATATGGGGATCAGTATGGCGATCGGTATGTGGGGATCAGTATGGCGATCGGTATATGGGGATCAGTATGTCGCTAGGTATATGAGGATCAGTATGACGATCGGTATATGGGGATCAGTATGGCGATCGGTATATGGGGATCAGTATGGCACTAGGTATATGAGGATCAGTATGGCGATCGGTATATGGGGATCAGTATGGCACTAGGTATATGAGGATCAGTATGGCGATCGGTATATGGGGATCAGTATGGCGCTTGGTATATGGAGATCAGTATGGCGCTTGGTATATGAGAATTAGTATGGCGATCGGTATATGGGCATCAGTATGGCGATCGGTATATGGGGATCAGTATGGCGATCGGTATATGGGGATCAGTATGGCGCTTGGTATATGAGGATTAGTATGGGGATTAGTATGGCGCTCGGTGTATGGGGATCAGTATGGCGCTCGTTGTATGGGGATCAGTATGGCGCTTGGTATATGAGGATTAGTATGGCGATTGGTATATGAGGATCAGTATGGCGATCGGTATATGGGCATCAGTATGGCGCTCGGTGTATGGGGATCAGTATGGTGCTCGGTATATGGGGATCAGTATGGCGATCGGTATATGGGGATCAGTATGGCGATCGGTATATGGGGATCAGTATGGCGATCGGTATATGGGGATCAGTATGGCGATCGGTATATGGGGATCAGTATGGCGATCGGTATATGGGGATCAGTATGGCGATCGGTATATGGGGATCAGTATGGCGATCGGTATATGGGGATCAGTATGGCGATCGGTATATGGGGATCAGTATGGCGATCGGTATATGGGGATCAGTATGGCGATCGGTATATGGGGATCAGTATGGCGATCGGTATATGGGGATCAGTATGGCGCTTGGTATATGAGGATTAGTATGGGGATCAGTATGGCGCTCGGTGTATGGGGATCAGTATGGTGCTCGGTATATGGCGCTCGGTATATGGGGATCAGTATGGCGATCGGTATATGGGGATCAGTATGGCGATCGGTATATGGGGATCAGTATGGCGATCGGTATATGGGGATCAGTATGGCGCTTGGTGTATGGGGATCAGTATGGCAATCGGTATATGGGCATCAGTATGGCGCTCGGTGTATGGGGATCAGTATGGTGATCGGTATATGGGGATCAGTATGGCGATTGGTATATGGGGATCAGTATGGCGCTCGGTATATGGGGATCAGTATGGTGCTTGGTATATGGCACTCGGTGTATGGGGATCGATATGGCGCTCAGTATATGGGTATCGGTATTTGGCACTCGGTATATGGGGATCAGTATGGCGCTCGGTGTATGGGGATCAGTATGGCGATCGGTATATGGGGATCAGTATGGCGATCGGTATATGGGGATCAGTATGGCGCTCGGTGTATGGGGATCAGTATGGCGCTCGGTGTATGGGGATCAGTATGGCGCTCGGTGTATGGGGATCAGTATGGTGCTCGGTATATGTGGATCAGTATGGCGATCGGTATATGGGGATCAGTATGGCGATCGGTATATGGGGATCAGTATGGCGATCGGTGTATGGGGGTCAGTATGGCGATCGGTATATGGGGATCAGTATGGCGATCGGTATATGGGGATCAGTATGGCGATCGGTATATGGGGATCAGTATGGCGATCGGTATATGGGGATCAGTATGGCGATCGGTATATGGGGATCAGTATGGCGCTCGGTATATGGGGATCAGTATGGTGCTTGGTATATGGCACTCGGTGTATGGGGATCGATATGGCGCTCGGTATATGGGTATCGGTATTTGGCACTCGGTATATGGGGATCAGTAAGGCGATCGGTATGTGGGGATCAGTAAGGCGATCGGTATGTGGGGATCAGTATGGCGATCGGTATATGGGGATCAGTATGGCGATCGGTATATGGGGATCAGTATGGCGATCGGTATGTGGGGATCAGTAAGGCGATCGGTGTATGGGGATCAGTATGGCGATCGGTATATGGGGATCAGTATGGCGATCGGTATATGGGGATCAGTATGGCGATCGGTATATGGGGATCAGTATGGCGATCGGTATGTGGGGATCAGTATGGCGATCGGTATGTGGGGATCAGTATGGCGCTCGGTATGTGGGGATCAGTATGGCGATCGGTATGTGGGGATCAGTATGGCGCTCGGTATGTGGGGATCAGTATGGCGCTCGGTATGTGGGGATCAGTATGGTGATCGGTATGTGGGGATCAGTATGGCGCTCGGTATGTGGGGATCAGTATGGTGATCGGTATGTGGGGATCAGTATGGCGATCGGTATGTGGGGATCAGTATGGCGATCGGTATATGGGGATCAGTATGTCGCTAGGTATATGAGGATCAGTATGGCGATCGGTATATGGGGATCAGTATGGCGATCGGTATATGGGGATCAGTATGGCGCTAGGTATATGAGGATTAGTATGGCGATCGGTATATGGGGATCAGTATGGCGCTTGGTATATGAGGATTAGTATGGGGATCAGTATGGCGCTCGGTGTATGGGGATCAGTATGGCGCTCGGTATATGAGGATTAGTATGGGGATCAGTATGGCGCTCGGTGTATGGGGATCAGTATGGCGATCGGTATATGGGGATCAGTATGGCGATCGGTATATGGGGATCAGTATGTCGCTTGGTATATGAGGATTAGTATGGCGATTGGTATATGAGGATCAGTATGGCGATCGGTATATGGGCATCAGTATGGCGCTAGGTATATGAGGATTAGTATGGCGATCGGTATATGGGGATCAGTATGGCGCTTGGTATATGAGGATTAGTATGGGGATCAGTATGGCGCTCGGTGTATGGGGATCAGTATGGCGCTCGGTATATGAGGATTAGTATGGGGATCAGTATGGCGCTCGGTGTATGGGGATCAGTATGGCGATCGGTATATGGGGATCAGTATGGCGATCGGTATATGGGGATCAGTATGTCGCTTGGTATATGAGGATTAGTATGGCGATTGGTATATGAGGATCAGTATGGCGATCGGTATATGGGCATCAGTATGGCGCTCGGTGTATGGGGATCAGTATGGTGCTCGGTATATGTGGATCAGTATGGCGATCAGTATGGCGCTCGGTGTATGGGGATCGGTATATGGGCATCAGTATGGCGCTCGGTGTATGGGGATCAGTATGGCGCTCGGTGTATGGGGATCGGTATATGGGCATCAGTATGGCGCTCGGTGTATGGGGATCAGTATGGCGATCGGTATATGGGCATCAGTATGGCGCTCGGTGTATGGGGATCAGTATGGCGCTCGGTATATGGGGATCAGTATGGTGCTTGGTATATGGCGCTCGGTGTATGGGGATCGATATGGCGCTCGGTATATGGGTATCGGTATTTGGCACTCGGTATATGGGGATCAGTATGGCGCTCGGTGTATGGGGATCAGTATGGCGCTCGGTGTATGGGGATCAGTATGGCGCTCGGTGTATGGGGATCAGTATGGCGCTCGGTGTATGGGGATCAGTATGGCGCTCGGTGTATGGGGATCAGTATGGCGCTCGGTGTATGGGGATCAGTATGGCGCTCGGTGTATGGGGATCAGTATGGCGCTCGGTGTATGGGGATCAGTATGGCGCTCGGTGTATGGGGATCAGTATGGCGCTCGGTGTATGGGGATCAGTATGGCGCTCGGTGTATGGGGATCAGTATGGCGCTCGGTATATGTGGATCAGTATGGCGATCAGTATGGCGCTCGGTGTATGGGGATCAGTATGGCGCTCGGTATATGTGGTTCAGTATGGCGATCAGTATGGTGCTCGGTATATAGAGTGCAGTGCACCTTTAGGTTCACACTTGCAGCTTCACTTCCCCGTTTGCTGCTTTGTGATGGTATTTTAGCCGCCGCTGATGAATCCGTTGGGCAGAAACCTTCCTTATTCTGCCTTTATCTGCAGGAACCAGTCTGTGCTCTGAAGCAGCCACAAATCTCTTCACAGTCCAACCATTGTGCATGGAATGTCCATTCGGCCATTTTCATGTGGCCTCTTACAAGAGCTTGTTACTTACCTGTTTATGGCTGCAGGTGCAGTGCGGCTCTTGTAAGAGGCCACATGAAAATGGCCGATGGACATGCACAGTCGGTTCTGTCCAACGCGAAATGGCAGAGGCGACAGAGCATGCGTGAGATTTGATGACGTGGTGAATGATGCGGCGCTGGATTTTGAAAACAGCATGTGACGTAAGCACAGGGGACGCCCCCTGTGCATCCCGAAGACTTATTTGCATAATCACAAAATAAGACAATATAGAAAACGGCGACGTGGATCACAAAAAGAATGGTAGGAGACGAATAGCCTTTCTAAAAGCTATTATGACGTGCTGTTATTTAAAATGGGTTTTCCCAATGATAGAATCCCTTTAAAACAGCAAATAACTTCTTTGTGACACTTCAATCCAATTAGCAGAATAATCTGTATATCAGTATGGTGCTCGGTATAGAGATCAGTATATAGAGATCAGTATGGTGCTCGGTATAGAGATCAGTATATAGAGATCAGTATGGTGCTCGGTATAGAGATCAGTATATAGAGATCAGTATGGTGCTCAGTATAGAGATCAGTATGGTGCTTGGTATAGAGATCAGTATGGTGCTCTATATAGAGATCAGTATGGTGCTTGGTATAGAGTACACTATATAGATATCAGTATGGTGCTCGGTATAGAGATCAGTATGGTGCTCGGTATAGAGATCAGTATGGTGCTCGGTATAGAGATCAGTATATAGAGATCAGTATGGTGCTCGGTATAGAGATCAGTATGATGCTTGGTATAGAGTACACTATATAGAGATCAGTATGATGCTTGGTATAGAGTACACTATATAGATATCAGTATGGTGCTCGGTATAGAGATCAGTATGGTGCTCGGTATAGAGTACACTATATAGAGATCAGTATGGTGCTCGGTATAGAGTACACTATATAGATATCAGTATGGTGCTCGGTATAGAGATCAGTATGGTGCTCGGTATAGAGATCAGTATATAGAGATCAGTATGGTGCTCGGTATAGAGATCAGTATATAGAGATCAGTATGGTGCTCGGTATAGAGATCAGTATGGTGCTCGGTATAGAGTACACTATATAGAGATCAGTATGGTGCTCGGTATAGAGTACACTATATAGAGATCAGTATGGTGCTCGGTATAGAGATCAGTATGGTGCTTGGTATAGAGATCAGTATATAGGGATCAGTATGGTGCTTGGTATAGAGATCAGTATGGTGCTTGGTATAGAGATCAGTATATAGGGATCAGTATGGTGCTCGGTATAGAGATCAGTATGGTGCTTGGTATAGAGTACACTATATAGAGATCAGTATGGTGCTCGGTATAGAGATCAGTATGATGCTTGGTATAGAGTACACTATATAGGGATCAGTATGGTGCTCGGTATAGAGATCAGTATGATGCTTGGTATAGAGTACACTATATAGGGATCGGTATGGTGCTCAGTATAGAGATCAGTATGGTGCTTGGTATAGAGTACACTATATAGAGATCAGTATGGTGCTCAGTATAGAGATCAGTATGATGCTTGGTATAGCGTACACTATATAGATATCAGTATGGTGCTCAGTATAGAGATCAGTATGGTGCTCGGTATAGAGATCAGTATATAGGGATCAGTATGGTGCTCGGTATAGAGATCAGTATGATGCTTGGTATAGAGTACACTATATAGAGATCAGTATGGTGCTTGGTATAGAGATCAGTATGGTGCTTGGTATAGAGTACACTATATAGAGATCAGTATGGTGCTCGGTATAGAGATCAGTATGATGCTTGGTATAGAGTACACTATATAGAGATCAGTATGGTGCTCAGTATAGAGATCAGTATGGTGCTTTGTATAAAGTACACTATATAGAGATCAGTATGGTGCTTTGTATAGAGTACACTATATAGAGATCAGTATGGTGCTCGGTATAGAGATCAGTATGGTGCTTGGTATAGAGTACACTATATAGGGATCAGTATATAGAGATCAGTATGGTGCTCGGTATAGAGATCAGTATGATGCTTGGTATAGAGTACACTATATAGAGATCAGTATGGTGCTTGGTATAGAGATCAGTATGGTGCTCGGTATAGAGATCAGTATGGTGCTCGGTATAGAGATCAGTATGGTGCTTGGTATAGAGTACACTGTATAGAGATCAGTATGGTACTCGGTATAGAGATCAGTATGGTGCTTGGTATAGAGATCAGTATATAGAGATCAGTATGGTGCTCAGTATAGAGATCAGTATGGTGCTCGGTATAGAGATCAGTATATAGGGATCAGTATAGTGCTCGGTATAGAGATCAGTATGATGCTTGGTATAGAGTACACTATATAGAGATCAGTATGGTGCTTGGTATAGAGATCAGTATGGTGCTTGGTATAGAGTACACTATATAGAGATCAGTATGGTGCTTGGTATAGAGATCAGTATGGTGCTCATTATAGAGATCAGTATGATGCTTGGTATAGAGTACACTATATAGATATCAGTATGGTGCTCAGTATAGAGATCAGTATGGTGCTCTGTATAGAGATCAGTATATAGGGATCAGTATGGTGCTCAGTATAGAGATCAGTATGGTGCTTGGTATAGAGATCAGTATGGTGCTCTATATAGAGATCAGTATGGTGCTTGGTATAGAGTACACTATATAGATATCAGTATGGTGCTCGGTATAGAGATCAGTATGGTGCTCGGTATAGAGATCAGTATATAGAGATCAGTATGGTGCTCGGTATAGAGATCAGTATATAGAGATCAGTATGGTGCTCGGTATAGAGTACACTATATAGAGATCAGTATGGTGCTCGGTATAGAGTACACTATATAGAGATCAGTATGGTGCTCGGTATAGAGATCAGTATGGTGCTTGGTATAGAGATCAGTATATAGGGATCAGTATGGTGCTTGGTATAGAGATCAGTATGGTGCTTGGTATAGAGATCAGTATATAGGGATCAGTATGGTGCTCGGTATAGAGATCAGTATGGTGCTTGGTATAGAGTACACTATATAGAGATCAGTATGGTGCTCGGTATAGAGATCAGTATGATGCTTGGTATAGAGTACACTATATAGAGATCAGTATGGTGCTCTATATAGAGATCAGTATGGTGCTTGGTATAGAGTACACTATATAGAGATCAGTATGGTGCTCGGTATAGCGTACACTATATAGAGATCAGTATGGTGCTCGGTATAGAGTACACTATATAGAGATCAGTATGATGCTTGGTATAGAGTACACTATATAGAGATCAGTATGGTGCTCGGTATAGAGATCAGTATTGTGCTTGGTATAGAGTACACTATATAGATATCAGTATGGTGCTCAGTATAGAGATCAGTATGGTGTTCGGTATAGAGATCAGTATATAGGGATCAGTATGGTGCTCGGTATAGAGATCAGTATGATGCTTGGTATAGAGTACACTATATAGAGATCAGTATGATGCTTGGTATAGAGTACACTATATAGAGATCAGTATGGTGCTCGGTATAGAGATCAGTATGATGCTTGGTATAGAGTACACTATATAGAGATCAGTATGGTGCTCGGTATAGAGATCAGTATTGTGCTTGGTATAGAGTACACTATATAGAGATCAGTATGGTGCTCGGTATAGAGATCAGTATGGTGCTTGGTATAGAGTACACTATATAGAGATCAGTATGGTGCTCGGTATAGAGATCAGTATGGTGCTCGGTACAGAGATCAGTATGATGCTTGGTATAGAGTACACTATATAGAGATCAGTATGGTGCTTGGTATAGAGATCAGTATGGTGCTCGGTATAGAGATCAGTATGGTGCTTGGTATAGAGTACACTATATAGAGATCAGTATGATGCTTGGTATAGAGTACACTATATAGAGATCAGTATGATGCTTGGTATAGAGTACACTATATAGGGATCAGTATATAGAGATCAGTATGGTGCTTGGTATAGAGATCAGTATGGTGCTCGGTATAGAGATCAGTATGGTGCTCGGTATAGAGATCAGTATGGTGCTTGGTATAGAGTACACTATATAGAGATCAGTATGGTGCTCGGTATAGAGATCAGTATGGTGCTTGGTATAGAGTACACTATATAGATATCAGTATGGTGCTCTGTATAGAGATCAGTATGATGCTTGGTATAGAGTACACTATATAGGGATCAGTATGGTGCTCGGTATAGAGATCAGTATGATGCTTGGTATAGAGTACACTATATAGAGATCAGTATGGTGCTCAGTATAGAGATCAGTATGGTTCTTGGTATAGAGTACACTATATAGAGATCAGTAAGGTGCTCAGTATAGAGATCAGTATGATGCTTGGTATAGAGTACACTATATAGAGATCAGTATGGTGCTCGGTATAGAGATCAGTATGATGCTTGGTATAGAGTACACTATATAGAGATCAGTATGGTGCTCGGTATAGAGATCAGTATGATGCTTGGTATAGAGTACACTATATAGAGATCAGTATGGTGCTCGGTATAGAGATCAGTATGGTGCTCGGTATAGAGATCAGTATGGTTCTTGGTATAGAGTACACTATATAGAGATCAGTATGGTGCTCAGTTTTGAGTACACTATATAAAGATCAGTATGGTGCTCTATATAGAGATCAGTATGGTGCTCGGTATAGCGTACACTATATAGAGATCAGTATGGTGCTCGGTATAGAGTACACTATATAGAGATCAATATGATGCTTGGTATAGAGTACACTATATAGAGATCAGTATGGTGCTCGGTATAGAGATCAGTATGGTGCTTGGTATGGAGATCAGTATATAGGGATCAGTATGGTGCTCGGTATAGAGATCAGTATGGTGCTTGGTATAGAGTACACTATATAGGGATCAGTATATAGAGATCAGTATGGTGCTTGGTATAGAGTACACTATATAGAGATCAGTATGGTGCTCGGTATAGAGATCAGTATGATGCTTGGTATAGAGTACACTATATAGAGATCAGTATGGTGCTCGGTATAGAGATCGGTATGATGCTTGGTATAGAGTACACTATATAGGGATCAGTATGGTGCTCGGTATAGAGTACACTATATAGAGATCAGTATGGTGCTCGGTATAGAGTACACTATATAGAGATCAGTATGGTGCTCGGTATAGAGATCAGTATGGTGCTTGGTATAGAGATCAGTATGGTGCTCGGTATAGAGTACACTATATAGGGATCAGTATGGTGCTCGGTATAGAGTACAGTATATAGAGATCAGTAAGGTGCTCAGTATAGAGTACACTATATAGAGATCAGTATGGTGCTCGGTATAGAGTACACTATATAGAGATCAGTATGGTGCTCAGTATAGAGATCGGTATGATGCTTGGTATAGAGTACACTATATAGAGATCAGTATGGTGCTCGGTATAGAGATCAGTATGGTGCTTGGTATAGAGATCAGTATGGTGCTCGGTATAGAGTACAGTATATAGAGATCAGTAAGGTGCTTAGTATAGAGTACACTATATAGAGATCAGTATGGTGCTCGGTATAGAGATCAGTATTGTGCTTGGTATAGAGATCAGTAAGGTGCTCGGTATAGAGATCAGTATTGTGCTTGGTATAGAGTACACTATATAGAGATCAGTATGATGCTCGGTATAGAGATCAGTATGGTGCTTGGTATAGAGTACACTATATAGGGATCAGTATATAGGGATCAGTATATAGAGATCAGTATGGTGCTCGGTATAGAGATCAGTATGGTGCTTGGTATAGAGTACACTATATAGAGATCAGTATGGTGCTCAGTATAGAGATCAGTATGGTTCTTGGTATAGAGTACACTATATAGGGATCAGTATGGTGCTTGGTATAGAGTACACTATATAGAGATCAGTATGGTGCTCGGTATAGATATCAGTATGGTGCTCGGTATAGAGATCAGTATTGTGCTTGGTATAGAGTACACTATATAGAGATCAGTATGGTGCTCGGTATAGAGATCAGTATGATGCTTGGTATAGAGTACACTATATAGAGATCAGTATGATGCTTGGTATAGAGTACACTATATAGAGATCAGTATGGTGCTCGGTATAGAGATCAGTATGATGCTTGGTATAGAGTACACTATATAGAGATCAGTATGGTGCTTGGTATAGAGTACACTATATAGAGATCAGTATGGTGCTTGGTATAGAGTACACTATATAGAGATCAGTATGGTGCTCGGTATAGAGATCAGTATGGTGCTTGGTATAGAGATCAGTATATAGAGATCAGTATGGTGCTCGGTATAGAGATCAGTATGATGCTTGGTATAGAGTACACTATATAGAGATCAGTATGGTGCTCGGTATAGAGATCAGTATTGTGCTTGGTATAGAGTACACTATATAGAGATCAGTATGGTGCTCGGTGCAGAGATCAGTATGATGCTTGGTATAGAGTACACTATATAGAGATCAGTATGGTGCTTGGTATAGAGATCAGTATATAGAGATCAGTATGGTGCTCGGTATAGAGATCAGTATGATGCTTGGTATAGAGTACACTATATAGAGATCAGTATGGTGCTCGGTATAGAGATCAGTATGATGCTTGGTATAGAGTACACTATATAGAGATCAGTATGGTGCTCGGTATAGAGATCAGTATGGTGCTCGGTATAGAGATCAGTATGGTTCTTGGTATAGAGTACACTATATAGAGATCAGTATGGTGCTCAGTTTTGAGTACACTATATAAAGATCAGTATGGTGCTCTATATAGAGATCAGTATGGTGCTCGGTATAGCGTACACTATATAGAGATCAGTATGGTGCTCGGTATAGCGTACACTATATAGAGATCAATATGATGCTTGGTATAGAATACACTATATAGAGATCAGTATGGTGCTCGGTATAGAGATCAGTATGGTGCTTGGTATAGAGATCAGTATATAGGGATCAGTATGGTGCTCGGTATAGAGATCAGTATGGTGCTTGGTATAGAGTACACTATATAGGGATCAGTATATAGAGATCAGTATGGTGCTTGGTATAGAGTACACTATATAGAGATCAGTATGGTGCTCGGTATAGAGATCAGTATGATGCTTGGTATAGAGTACACTATATAGAGATCAGTATGGTGCTCGGTATAGAGATCGGTATGATGCTTGGTATAGAGTACACTATATAGGGATCAGTATGGTGCTCGGTATAGAGTACACTATATAGAGATCAGTATGGTGCTCGGTATAGAGTACACTATATAGAGATCAGTATGGTGCTCGGTATAGAGATCAGTATGGTGCTTGGTATAGAGATCAGTATGGTGCTCGGTATAGAGTACACTATATAGGGATCAGTATGGTGCTCGGTATAGAGTACAGTATATAGAGATCAGTAAGGTGCTCAGTATAGAGTACACTATATAGAGATCAGTATGGTGCTCGGTATAGAGTACACTATATAGAGATCAGTATGGTGCTCAGTATAGAGATCAGTATGGTGCTTGGTATAGAGATCAGTATGGTGCTCGGTATAGAGTACACTATATAGAGATCAGTATGGTGCTCAGTATAGAGATCAGTATGATGCTTGGTATAGAGTACACTATATAGAGATCAGTATGGTGCTCGGTATAGAGATCAGTATGGTGCTTGGTATAGAGATCAGTATGGTGCTCGGTATAGAGTACAGTATATAGAGATCAGTAAGGTGCTCAGTATAGAGTACACTATATAGAGATCAGTATGGTGCTCGGTATAGAGATCAGTATTGTGCTTGGTATAGAGATCAGTAAGGTGCTCGGTATAGAGATCAGTATTGTGCTTGGTATAGAGTACACTATATAGAGATCAGTATGATGCTCGGTATAGAGATCAGTATGGTGCTTGGTATAGAGTACACTATATAGGGATCAGTATATAGGGATCAGTATATAGAGATCAGTATGGTGCTCGGTATAGAGATCAGTATGGTGCTTGGTATAGAGTACACTATATAGAGATCAGTATGGTGCTCAGTATAGGGATCAGTATGGTGCTTGGTATAGAGTACACTATATAGAGATCAGTATGGTGCTCGGTATAGATATCAGTATGGTGCTCGGTATAGAGATCAGTATTGTGCTTGGTATAGAGTACACTATATAGAGATCAGTATGGTGCTCGGTATAGAGATCAGTATGGTGCTTGGTATAGAGTACACTATATAGAGATCAGTATGGTGCTCAGTATAGAGATCAGTATGGTGCTTGGTATAGAGTACACTATATAGGGATCAGTATATAGGGATCAGTATATAGAGATCAGTATGGTGCTCGGTATAGAGATCAGTATGGTGCTTGGTATAGAGTACACTATATAGAGATCAGTATGGTGCTCAGTATAGGGATCAGTATGGTGCTTGGTATAGAGTACACTATATAGAGATCAGTATGGTGCTCGGTATAGATATCAGTATGGTGCTCGGTATAGAGATCAGTATGATGCTTGGTATAGAGTACACTATATAGAGATCAGTATGGTGCTTGGTATAGAGTACACTATATAGAGATCAGTATGGTGCTCGGTATAGAGATCAGTATGATGCTTGGTATAGAGTACACTATATAGAGATCAGTATGATGCTTGGTATAGAGTACACTATATAGAGATCAGTATGGTGCTCGGTATAGAGATCAGTATGATGCTTGGTATAGAGTACACTATATAGAGATCAGTATGGTGCTTGGTATAGAGATCAGTATGGTGCTCGGTATAGAGTACAGTATATAGAGATCAGTAAGGTGCTCAGTATAGAGTACACTATATAGAGATCAGTATGGTGCTCAGTATAGAGATCAGTAAGGTGCTCGGTATAGAGATCAGTATTGTGCTTGGTATAGAGTACACTATATAGAGATCAGTATGATGCTCGGTATAGAGATCAGTATGGTGCTCGGTATAGAGTACACTATATAGAGATCAGTAAGGTGCTCAGTATAGAGTACAGTATATAGAGATCAGTATGATGCTCGGTATAGAGATCAGTATGGTGCTCGGTATAGAGTACACTATATAGAGATCAGTAAGGTGCTCAGTATAGAGTACAGTATATAGAGAACAGTATGGTGCTCAGTATAGAGTACAGTATATAGAGAACAGTAAGGTGCTCAGTATAGAGTACAGTATATAGAGAACAGTAAGGTGCTCAGTATAGAGTACAGTATATAGAGATCAGTATGATGCTCGGTATAGAGTACAGTATATAGAGATCAGTAAGGTGCTCAGTATAGAGTACAGTATATAGAGAACAGTATGGTGCTCAGTATAGAGTACAGTATATAGAGAACAGTAAGGTGCTCAGTATAGAGTACAGTATATAGAGATCAGTAAGGTGCTCAGTATAGAGTACAGTATATAGAGAACAGTATGGGGTTCAGTACATATGGCTTGGCAATTAATCACAAAATATCCAAAACTGAAGCCCAGTTCAGGCTCGCTTCACTCCTGCTTCTGGATTCCGTTCGGGGTTTACATCCCCAAATTTGCTGGAAAAATGCGGAGAGAAAAGTTCTGCAAACAGGTGGACCCGATTATAAGTCTATGGGTATATATAATGTCTAGGATATACTGGTGTAATATATGAGGGTACATACACACGTGGACAAAATTGTTGGTCTCCTCCTTCGTTTAATGAATGAAAATCCCACAATGGTCACAGAAATAACTGGAATCTGACTAAAGTAATAATATATAACAATTCTATGAAAATGAACAAATGAAAGTCAGACATTGCTTTCCAACCAGGCTGCAGCATGAAACAGGCCTGGACAGAAATGAGGGTTTCCCTGAAAATAATGTGACCAAAGGGACATCAAGGTGTGTCCACGAATTCTCATCCCAGGTGTCTCCAATCCTGTAATCAGTCCGTGGCCTGTATATAGGGCTGCAGACACTCGCTGTGCTGTTCGGTGACATGGTGAGTACCAACATGGACCAGAGGAAGCGAAGGAAAGAGATGTCTCAGGAGCTTAGAGAGAAAATGATAGACAAGCCTGTTAAAGGTAAAGGTTATAAGACCATCTCCAAGCAGCTCGATGTTCCTGTGACTACAGTTGCACATATTATTCAGAAATGTAAGATCCATGGGCCTGTAGCCAACCTGGACGTGGCCGCAGGAGACAAATCAAAGAGAAGGATAATACGAATGGTAACAAAAGAGCCCAGAAAAACTTCTAAAGAGATTAAAGGTGAACTTCAAGCTCAAGGAACATCAGTGTCAGATCGCACCATCCGTCGTTGTTTGAGCCAAAGTGGACTTCATGGGAGACGACCAAGGAGGACGCCATTGCTGAAAACAAATCATAAAAAAGCCAGACTGGAATTTGCCAAACTCCATGTTGACAAGCCACAAAGCTTCTGGGAGAATGTCCTATGGACAGATGAGACAAAAATGTAAATATTTGGCAAGGCACATCAGCTCTATGTTCACAGATGGAAAAATGAAGCCTATCTTGAAAAGAACACTGTCCCTACTGTGACACATGGAGGAGGCTCTGTTATGTTCTGGGGCTGCATCTGGCACAGGGGTCTTGAATCTGTGCAGGGTACAATGAAATCTCAAGACTATCAAGGGATTCTAGAGAGAAATGTGCTGCCCAGTGTTAGAAAGCTTGGTCTCAGTCGCAGGTCATGGGTCTTGTAACAGGATAATGACCCAAAACACACAGCTAAAAACCCCCAAGAATGGCTAAGAGGGAAACATTGGACTATTGTGAAGTGGCCTTCTATGAGCCCTGACCTAAATCCTATTGGAAGGAGCTGAAACATGCCGTCTGGAGGAGGCACCCTTCACACCCGAGACAACTGGAGCAGTTTGCTCATGAGGAGCGGCCAAAATCCCTGCTGAGAGGTGCAGAAGTCTCATTGCCAGTTACAGGAATCGTCTGATTGCAGGGATTGCCTCAAAAGGTTGTGCAACTAAATATTAAGGGAACCCTCATTTCTGTCCAGGCCTGTTTCATGCTGAAGCCTGGTTGGAAAGCAATGTCTGACTTTCATTTGGTCATTTTCATAGAATTGTTATATATTATTACTTTTGTCAGATTCCAGTTATTTCTGTGACCATTGTGGGGTTTTCTTTCATTAAACGAGGGAGGAACAACAACTGTGTCCACAAGTGTATAATGTCTAGGATATACTGGTGTAATATATGAGGGTATATATAATGTCTAGGATATACTGGTGTAGTATATATAATGTCTAGGACATCCTCATGTGTGATATGGTGATTATAATAATAATAATAGTCCTTTAATAGTCCCACAATGGGGAAATTCAGTGTGTTACAGCAGCAAAGATAAGATAAGATAAGCAGATACAAATACAAATACAACATGTACAGGAATGTTCCAAGGTGAGAGGCATTACATTGATAGCAGACAGACAGATAGGACGTAGCAGGGGGGGGGGGGGATATAACAGGCAGAGAGATATTTCAGTTCTCTGTGTGTAATGATCTCCGCTTAGGTCGGTGTTGGTTGTACAGCCTAACCGTGGTGGGGAGGAAAGACTTCCGATAGCGCTCCTTCTCACACCTAGGGTGGAGCAGTCGGTCACTGACAGTACTGCTCAGCGCGATCACAGTCTCATGCATGGGATGGGACTTCTTCTTCTGCATGGAGCTCACCACGGACAGTATCCTTCTGTCACCCACCACCTGCACTGGGTCCAGTGGGCTCCCCAGGACAGAGCTGGCCCTTCTAATATAATATGGTGATTATATACCCTCAGGATACCGACATTATATACTTGGGGGCGGCTCATTCTATGTTATTTTTGGATTTCAGGAATTGTCAGAGATATAAAGGATGTCGCACGAGAAGAGCTTCCTGGTGACCGGGGACCCCTACTCTAACCCACCCTACCCTGTAGGAACCGCTCCAGTTGCAGCCCCAGGATATGGACAGCCTCCATACCCCAATACTGCCCCCTATCCTACTGAGGTGCCGTACCCCAATGCTGTTCCATACCCCAGTGCCGTTCCTTACCCCACCCACCAACCTATGGGACAGCCACCGTACCCTCCTGCTTATAACCAGGGTCCATATCCAGGCGCCCCCTATCCTGGCCAGCCATACCAGCAGCCCCCATATGGCCCGGGCAGCTACCCCTCGGAGCAGAGTGGTGAGTGAGGGGTGTGGAGGGTGGAGCGTTCTCTTACTAGGTCGCTTATAATGGGCACACCTCCCCTTTGTTTGTTTTCTCAGCAGACTTTGGCTCCCCCATACACAGCACCGCGTATCATGAGGAGGGTCCCCCGTCATATTGTGATAACCAGGACTTTCCCATCAGCCACTGGGATGATAAGAACATTCGGCGGGCATTTATCCGTAAGGTTAGTGGGGACCGCAGGACATGGGGTATCACACATACTGGGTCTGGGGCCACTGCTATTACCTCTGCTCTATTAGCAATGCCTGGGATGTCTGGCGCTGATCTGCTGGTTATGTCTGGGATGTCTGGCGCTGATCTGCTGGTGATGTCTGGGATGTCTGGCGCTGATCTGCTGGTTATGTCTGGGATGTCTGGCGCTGATCTGCTGGTGATGTCTGGGATGTCTGGCGCTGATCTGCTGGTGATGCCTGGGATGTCTGGCGCTGATCTGCTGGTTATGTCTGGGATGTCTGGCGCTGATCTGCTGGTTATGTCTGGGATGTCTGGCGCTGATCTGCTGGTTATGTCTGGGATGTCTGGCGCTGATCTGCTGGTTATGTCTGGCGCTGATCTGCTGGTTATGTCTGGGATGTCTGGCGCTGATCAGCTGGTTATGTCTGGGATGTCTGGCGCTGATCAGCTGGTTATGTCTGGGATGTCTGGCGCTGATCTGCTGGTGATGTCTGGGATGTCTGGCGCTGATCTGCTGGTTATGTCTGGGATGTCTGGCGCTGATCTGCTGGTGATGTCTGGGATGTCTGGCGCTGATCTGCTGGTGATGTCTGGGATGTCTGGCGCTGATCTGCTGGTTATGTCTGGGATGTCTGGCGCTGATCTGCTGGTTATGTCTGGGATGTCTGGCGCTGATCTGCTGGTTATGTCTGGGATGTCTGGCGCTGATCTGCTGGTTATGTCTGGCGCTGATCTGCTGGTTATGTCTGGCGCTGATCTGCTGGTTATGTCTGGCGCTGATCTGCTGGTTATGTCTGGCGCTGATCTGCTGGTGATGCCTGGGGCGTCTGGCGCTGTTCTGCTGGTTGTGTCTGGGGCGTCTGGCGCTGATCTGCTGGTGATGCCTGGGGCCTCTGACGCTGATCTGCTGGTTATGCCTGGGATGTCTGGCGCTGATCTGCTGGTGATGCCTGGGATGTCTGGCGCTGATCTACTGGTGATGCCTGGGATGTCTGGCGCTGATCTGCTGGTGATGCCTGGGATGTCTGGCGCTGATCTACTGGTGATGCCTGGGATGTCTGGCGCTGATCTGCTGGTTGTGTCTGGGGCGTCTGGCGCTGATCTGCTGGTTGTGTCTGGGGCGTCTGGCGCTGATCTGCTGGTTGTGTCTGGGGCGTCTGGCGCTGATCTGCTGGTGATGCCTGGGGCCTCTGACGCTGATCTGCTGGTTATGCCTGGGATGTCTGGCGCTGATCTGCTGGTGATGCCTGGGATGTCTGGCGCTGATCTACTGGTGATGCCTGGGATGTCTGGCGCTCATCTGCTGGTGATATCTTTGCTCTTCTCGTCAGGTCTTCCTCGTTCTCACGGCTCAGCTCCTGGTCACTTTTGCTTTTGTTGCGGTTTTCACCTTTGTGGATGACGTCCGGCTGTATGTCAGGAAGAACACGTGGACATATTACCTCTCGTACGCCGTCTTTTTCGTCTCTCTCATCACTCTCAGCTGCTGTGGAGATTTCCGCCGCCGCCACCCATGGAACCTTGTGGCCCTGGTAAGTGACGTGTTTCAAGGGCCGGCGCTGTGGCTGAGCGGTGTTGGAGCGATCTAACGCCAGCTTTCCCCTTCACAGTCCATCCTGACGCTCAGCCTCTCCTACATGGTCGGTATGATTGCCAGCTTTTATGAGACGGACGCGGTGATAATGGCGTTGGGGATTACAGCTGCCGTCTGCTTTACTGTAGTCCTCTTCTCCTTGCAGGTAAGTAGTCACCATAGCCCAGACGCAGCTTCTCCATCGCTAACTACTATCCCCATCATCTCATGAGAGATTTTTCTTGACAGACGAAATATGACTTCACTTCCTGCATGGGGGTCCTGATGGTCAGTCTTGTGGTCCTCATCATCTTCTCCATACTCTGCATCTTCATCCGCAACAAGATCCTGCAGATTGTCTATGCGTCACTGGGGGCGCTGCTCTTCACATGTGTAAGTACACTTATTATCTATACCTCCGGGGGGCGCCGCTCCTCACATGTGTAAGTACACTTATTATCTATACCTCCGGGGGCGCCGCTCTTCACATGTGTAAGTACACTTATTATCTATACCTCCGGGGGGCGCCGCTCTTCACATGTGTAAGTACACTTATTATCTATACCTCCGGGGGGCGCCGCTCCTCACATGTCACTACACTTATTATCTATACCTCCGGGGGGCGCCGCTCCTCACATGTCACTACACTTATTATCTATACCTCCGGGGGCGCCGCTCCTCACATGTTACTACACTTATTATCTATACCTCCGGGGGGCGCCGCTCCTCACATGTCACTACACTTATTATCTATACCTCCGGGGGGCGCCGCTCTTCACATGTGTAAGTACACTTATTATCTATACCTCCGGGGGGCGCCGCTCTTCACATGTCACTACACTTATTATCTATACCTCCGGGGGGCGCCGCTCCTCACATGTCGCTACACTTATTATCTATACCTCCGGGGGGCGCCGCTCCTCACATGTCACTACACTTATTATCTATACCTCCGGGGGGCGCCGCTCCTCACATGTCACTACACTTATTATCTATACCTCCGGGGGGCGCCGCTCCTCACATGTCACTACACTTATTATCTATACCTCCGGGGGGCGCCGCTCCTCACATGTATCACTACACTTATTATCTATACCTCCGGGGGGCGCCGCTCCTCACATGTGTAAGTACACTTATTATCTATACCTCCGGGGGGCGCCGCTCCTCACATGTTACTACACTTATTATCTATACCTCCGGGGGGCGCCGCTCCTCACATGTCACTACACTTATTATCTATACCTCCGGGGGGCGCCGCTCCTCACATGTCACTACACTTATTATCTATACCTCCGGGGGGCGCCGCTCCTCACATGTCACTACACTTATTATCTATACCTCCGGGGGGCGCCGCTCCTCACATGTGTAAGTACACTTATTATCTATACCTCCGGGGGGCGCCGCTCTTCACATGTGTAAGTACACTTATTATCTATACCTCCGGGGGGCGCCGCTCCTCACATGTATCACTACACTTATTATCTATACCTCCGGGGGGCGCCGCTCCTCACATGTGTAAGTACACTTATTATCTATACCTCCGGGGGGCGCCGCTCCTCACATGTATCACTACACTTATTATCTATACCTCCGGGGGGCGCCGCTCTTCACATGTGTAAGTACACTTATTATCTATACCTCCGGGGGGCGCCGCTCCTCACATGTCGCTACACTTATTATCTATACCTCCGGGGGGCGCCGCTCCTCACATGTCACTACACTTATTATCTATACCTCCGGGGGGCGCCGCTCCTCACATGTCACTACACTTATTATCTATACCTCCGGGGGGCGCCGCTCCTCACATGTCACTACACTTATTATCTATACCTCCGGGGGCGCCGCTCCTCACATGTATCACTACACTTATTATCTATACCTCCGGGGGGCGCCGCTCCTCACATGTGTAAGTACACTTATTATCTATACCTCCGGGGGGCGCCGCTCCTGACATGTCACTACACTTATTATCTATACCTCCGGGGGGCGCCGCTCCTCACATGTCACTACACTTATTATCTATACCTCCGGGGGGCGCCGCTCCTCACATGTATCACTACACTTATTATCTATACCTCCGGGGGGCGCCGCTCCTCACATGTATCACTACACTTATTATCTATACCTCCGGGGGGCGCCGCTCCTCACATGTGTAAGTACACTTATTATCTATACCTCCGGGGGGCGCCGCTCCTCACATGTCACTACACTTATTATCTATACCTCCGGGGGGCGCCGCTCCTCACATGTGTAAGTACACTTATTATCTATACCTCCGGGGGGCGCCGCTCTTCACATGTGTAAGTACACTTATTATCTATACCTCCGGGGGGCGCCGCTCCTCACATGTATCACTACACTTATTATCTATACCTCCGGGGGGCGCCGCTCCTCACATGTCACTACACTTATTATCTATACCTCCGGGGGGCGCCGCTCCTCACATGTATCACTACACTTATTATCTATACCTCCGGGGGCGCCGCTCCTCACATGTATCACTACACTTATTATCTATACCTCCGGGGGCGCCGCTCCTCACATGTCACTACACTTATTATCTATACCTCCGGGGGGCGCCGCTCCTCACATGTATCACTACACTTATTATCTATACCTCCGGGGGGCGCCGCTCCTCACATGTATCACTACACTTATTATCTATACCTCCGGGGGGCGCCGCTCTTCACATGTTACTACACTTATTATCTATACCTCCGGGGGGCGCCGCTCCTCACATGTATCACTACACTTATTATCTATACCTCCGGGGGGCGCCGCTCCTCACATGTATCACTACACTTATTATCTATACCTCCGGGGGCGCCGCTCCTCACATGTCACTACACTTATTATCTATACCTCCGGGGGGCGCCGCTCCTCACATGTATCACTACACTTATTATCTATACCTCCGGGGGCGCCGCTCCTGACATGTCACTACACTTATTATCTATACCTCCGGGGGGCGCCGCTCCTCACATGTATCACTACACTTATTATCTATACCTCCGGGGGGCGCCGCTCCTCACATGTCACTACACTTATTATCTATACCTCCGGGGGCGCCGCTCCTCACATGTCACTACACTTATTATCTATACCTCCGGGGGCGCCGCTCCTCACATGTATCACTACACTTATTATCTATACCTCCGGGGGGCGCCGCTCCTCACATGTATCACTACACTTATTATCTATACCTCCGGGGGGCGCCGCTCCTCACATGTATCACTACACTTATTATCTATACCTCCGGGGGGCGCCGCTCCTCACATGTATCACTACACTTATTATCTATACCTCCGGGGGGCGCCGCTCCTCACATGTCACTACACTTATTATCTATACCTCGGGGGGCGCCGCTCCTCACATGTCACTACACTTATTATCTATACCTCCGGGGGGCGCCGCTCCTCACATGTCACTACACTTATTATCTATACCTCCGGGGGGCGCCGCTCCTCACATGTCACTACACTTATTATCTATACCTCCGGGGGGCGCCGCTCCTCACATGTATCACTACACTTATTATCTATACCTCCGGGGGGCGCCGCTCCTCACATGTCACTACACTTATTATCTATACCTCCGGGGGCGCCGCTCCTCACATGTATCACTACACTTATTATCTATACCTCCGGGGGGCGCCGCTCCTCACATGTCACTACACTTATTATCTATACCTCCGGGGGGCGCCGCTCCTCACATGTATCACTACACTTATTATCTATACCTCCGGGGGGCGCCGCTCCTCACATGTCACTACACTTATTATCTATACCTCCGGGGGGCGCCGCTCCTCACATGTCACTACACTTATTATCTATACCTCCGGGGGGCGCCGCTCCTCACATGTCACTACACTTATTATCTATACCTCCGGGGGGCGCCGCTCCTCACATGTCACTACACTTATTATCTATACCTCCGGGGGGCGCCGCTCCTCACATGTATCACTACACTTATTATCTATACCTCCGGGGGGCGCCGCTCCTCACATGTCACTACACTTATTATCTATACCTCCGGGGGGCGCCGCTCCTCACATGTATCACTACACTTATTATCTATACCTCCGGGGGGCGCCGCTCCTCACATGTATCACTACACTTATTATCTATACCTCCGGGGGCGCCGCTCCTCACATGTCACTACACTTATTATCTATACCTCCGGGGGGCGCCGCTCCTCACATGTTACTACACTTATTATCTATACGTATCATGTTAGTCTCCCATCAAGCACATCGGGGGGCGTCATTGGTCGGCCATTGTAAAGGGAGTGGTCAGCAGACAATGCTGATGATTATCGCCTCCAAGTGTATGCAGTGTGACATGACAAGCATTAATAACTCCAGTACTAGCAGGCCGGGGTGGAAGTGCGGGGATTCCTGCGGGGGGCGCTCACACTCCTTACATATCAGTAACTTGAATTACAAGACTTCTCCTTGGTATTAGTCGGGGCTGTGGAGTTGGAGGCCTCCTGGATTTTCCCACAGACTTCATAAAGGGCTGAAAGCCGAGGTCAGTCAGGAGCAGTAAAGCTCTTCTGATTCATGAATAATCCAGTGATTGATCCCTATGATAGATGTATAGTCTGTAAAAAATTTACTATCATAGGGATCAGTCATTGGATTATGTTTTTATTGATGTTTTGGGCCTGTTGTTTATAATGAGGGGGGGTCTTCTTAAGGTTGAGGGATGAAAGGAAAAAAAAAAAAAAAGTGGGGATATTTTAAATTAAAAGGGGGGAGAGAAGGGGGACTGTACCTATAACAAGGAGACGTCCACTACATCTAGAGGAAAGAAGGTTTATACACAACATAGAAGGGATTCTTTACTGTAAGAGCAGTGACACTATGGCCTGTACCTATAACAAGGAGACGTCCACTACATCTAGAGGAAAGAAGGATTATACACAACATAGAAGGGATTCTTTACTGTAAGAGCAGTGAGACTATGGCCTGTACCTATAACAAGGAGACGTCCACTACATCTAGAGGAAAGAAGGATTATACACAACATAGAAGGGATTCTTTACTGTAAGAGCAGTGACACTATGGCCTGTACCTATAACAAGGAGGCGTCCACTACATCTAGAGGAAAGAAGGTTTATACACAACATAGAAGGGATTCTTTACTGTAAGAGCAGTGAGACTATGGGCTGTACCTATAACAAGGAGCGACCACTACATCTAGAGGAAAGAAGGATTATACACAACATAGAAGGGATTCTTTACTGTAAGAGCAGTGAGACTATGGACTGTACCTATAACAAGGAGGCGACCACTACATCTAGAGGAAAGAAGGATTATACACAACATAGAAGGGATTCTTTACTGTAAGAGCAGTGACACTATGGACTGTACCTATAACAAGGAGCGACCACTACATCTAGAGGAAAGAAGGATTATACACAACATAGAAGGGATTCTTTACTGTAAGAGCGGTGACACTATGGGCTGTACCTATAACAAGGAGACGTCCACTACATCTAGAGGAAAGAAGGATTATACACAACATAGAAGGGATTCTTTACTGTAAGAGCGGTGACACTATGGGCTGTACCTATAACAAGGAGCGACCACTACATCTAGAGGAAAGAAGGATTATACACAACATAGAAGGGATTCTTTACTGTAAGAGCGGTGACACTATGGGCTGTACCTATAACAAGGAGCGACCACTACATCTAGAGGAAAGAAGGTTTATACACAACATAGAAGGGATTCTTTACTGTAAAAGCAGTGAGACTATGGACTGTGCCTATAACAAGGAGACGTCCACTACATCTAGAGGAAAGAAGGATTATACACAACATAGAAGGGATTCTTTACTGTAAGAGCAGTGAGACTATGGACTGTACCTATAACAAGGAGACGTCCACTACATCTAGAGGAAAGAAGGTTTATACACAACATAGAAGGGATTCTTTACTGTAAGAGCAGTGAGACTATGGACTGTACCTATAACAAGGAGACGTCCACTACATCTAGAGGAAAGAAGGATTATACACAACATAGAAGGGATTCTTTACTGTAAGAGCAGTGAGACTATGGACTGTACCTATAACAAGGAGACGTCCACTACATCTAGAGGAAAGAAGGATTATACACAACATAGAAGGGATTCTTTACTGTAAGAGCACTGAGACTATGGACTGTACCTATAACAAGAGGCGACCACTACATCTAGAGGAAAGAAGGTTTATACACAACATAGAAGGGATTCTTTACTGTAAGAGCAGTGAGACTATGGACTGTACCTATAACAAGGAGCGACCACTACATCTAGAGGAAAGAAGGTTTATACACAACATAGAAGGGATTCTTTACTGTAAGAGCAGTGAGACTACGGACTGTACCTATAACAAGGAGGCGTCCACTACATCTAGAGGAAAGAAGGATTATACACAACATAGAAGGGATTCTTTACTGTAAGAGCAGTGAGACTACGGACTGTACCTATAACAAGGAGGCGTCCACTACATCTAGAGGAAAGAAGGTTTATACACAACATAGAAGGGATTCTTTACTGTAAGAGCAGTGAGACTATGGACTGTACCTATAACAAGGAGCGACCACTACATCTAGAGGAAAGAAGGTTTATACACAACATAGAAGGGATTCTTTACTGTAAGAGCAGTGAGACTATGGACTGTACCTATAACAAGGAGGCGACCACTACATCTAGAGGAAAGAAGGATTATACACAACATAGAAGGGATTCTTTACTGTAAGAGCGGTGACACTATGGACTGTACCTATAACAAGGAGGCGTCCACTACATCTAGAGGAAAGAAGGATTATACACAACATAGAAGGGATTCTTTACTGTAAGAGCAGTGAGACTATGGACTGTACCTATAACAAGGAGGCGTCCACTACATCTAGAGGAAAGAAGGTTTATACACAACATAGAAGGATTCTTTACTGTAAGAGCAGTGAGACTATGGACTGTACCTATAACAAGGAGCGACCACTACATCTAGAGGAAAGAAGGATTATACACAACATAGAAGGGATTCTTTACTGTAAGAGCAGTGAGACTATGGACTGTACCTATAACAAGAGGCGACCACTACATCTAGAGGAAAGAAGGTTTATACACAACATAGAAGGGATTCTTTACTGTAAGAGCAGTGACACTATGGACTGTACCTATAACAAGGAGGCGACCACTACATCTAGAGGAAAGAAGGATTATACACAACATAGAAGGGATTCTTTACTGTAAGAGCAGTGAGACTATGGACTGTACCTATAACAAGGAGCGACCACTACATCTAGAGGAAAGAAGGATTATACACAACATAGAAGGGATTCTTTACTGTAAGAGCAGTGAGACTATGGACTGTACCTATAACAAGGAGGCGTCCACTACATCTAGAGGAAAGAAGGTTTATACACAACATAGAAGGATTCTTTACTGTAAGAGCAGTGAGACTATGGACTGTACCTATAACAAGGAGGCGACCACTACATCTAGAGGAAAGAAGGATTATAGACAACATAGAAGGGATTCTTTACTGTAAGAGCAGTGACACTATGGACTGTACCTATAACAAGGAGGCGTCCACTACATCTAGAGGAAAGAAGGTTTATACACAACATAGAAGGGATTCTTTACTGTAAGAGCAGTGAGACTATGGCCTGTACCTATAACAAGGAGCGACCACTACATCTAGAGGAAAGAAGGATTATACACAACATAGAAGGGATTCTTTACTGTAAGAGCAGTGAGACTATGGACTGTACCTATAACAAGGAGGCGTCCACTACATCTAGAGGAAAGAAGGTTTATACACAACATAGAAGGGATTCTTTACTGTAAGAGCAGTGAGACTATGGACTGTACCTATAACAAGGAGGCGTCCACTACATCTAGAGGAAAGAAGGTTTATACACAACATAGAAGGGATTCTTTACTGTAAGAGCAGTGAGACTATGGACTGTACCTATAAAAAGGAGCGGCCACTACATCTAGAGGAAAGAAGGATTATACACAACATAGAAGGGATTCTTTACTGTAAGAGCAGTGAGACTATGGACTGTACCTATAACAAGGAGCGACCACTACATCTAGAGGAAAGAAGGATTATACACAACATAGAAGGGATTCTTTACTGTAAGAGCAGTGAGACTATGGGCTGTACCTATAACAAGGAGGCGTCCACTACATCTAGAGGAAAGAAGGATTATACACAACATAGAAGGGATTCTTTACTGTAAGAGCAGTGAGACTATGGACTGTGCCTATAACAAGGAGCGACCACTACATCTAGAGAAAAGAAGGATTATACACAACATAGAAGGGATTCTTTACTGTAAGAGCAGTGAGACTATGGACTGTACCTATAACAAGGAGGCGTCCACTACATCTAGAGGAAAGAAGGATTATACACAACATAGAAGGGATTCTTTACTGTAAGAGCAGTGAGACTATGGACTGTGCCTATAACAAAGAGACGTCCACTACATCTAGAGGAAAGAAGGATTATACACAACATAGAAGGGATTCTTTACTGTAAGAGCAGTGAGACTATGGACTGTACCTATAACAAGGAGCGACCACTACATCTAGAGGAAAGAAGGTTTATACACAACATAGAAGGGATTCTTTACTGTAAGAGCAGTGAGACTATGGACTGTACCTATAAAAAGGAGCGGCCACTACATCTAGAGGAAAGAAGGATTATACACAACATAGAAGGGATTCTTTACTGTAAGAGCAGTGAGACTATGGACTGTACCTATAACAAGGAGCGACCACTACATCTAGAGGAAAGAAGGTTTATACACAACATAGAAGGGATTCTTTACTGTAAGAGCAGTGACACTATGGACTGTACCTATAACAAGGAGCGACCACTACATCTAGAGGAAAGAAGGTTTATACACAACATAGAAGGGATTCTTTACTGTAAGAGCAGTGAGACTATGGGCTGTACCTATAACAAGGAGGCGTCCACTACATCTAGAGGAAAGAAGGATTATACACAACATAGAAGGGATTCTTTACTGTAAGAGCAGTGAGACTATGGACTGTGCCTATAACAAGGAGCGACCACTACATCTAGAGAAAAGAAGGATTATACACAACATAGAAGGGATTCTTTACTGTAAGAGCAGTGAGACTATGGACTGTACCTATAACAAGGAGGCGTCCACTACATCTAGAGGAAAGAAGGATTATACACAACATAGAAGGGATTCTTTACTGTAAGAGCAGTGAGACTATGGACTGTGCCTATAACAAAGAGACGTCCACTACATCTAGAGGAAAGAAGGATTATACACAACATAGAAGGGATTCTTTACTGTAAGAGCAGTGAGACTATGGACTGTGCCTATAACAAAGAGACGTCCACTACATCTAGAGGAAAGAATTATACACAACATAGAAGGGATTCTTTACTGTAAGAGCAGTGACACTATGGACTGTACCTATAACAAGGAGGCGTCCACTACATCTAGAGGAAAGAAGGTTTATACACAACATAGAAGGGATTCTTTACTGTAAGAGCAGTGAGACTATGGACTGTACCTATAACAAGGAGGCGTCCACTACATCTAGAGGAAAGAAGGTTTATACACAACATAGAAGGGATTCTTTACTGTAAGAGCAGTGAGACTATGGACTGTACCTATAACAAGGAGGCGTCCACTACATCTAGAGGAAAGAACGTTTATACACAACATAGAAGGGATTCTTTACTGTAAGAGCAGTGAGACTATGGACTGTACCTATAACAAGGAGCGACCACTACATCTAGAGGAAAGAAGGATTATACACAACATAGAAGGGATTCTTTACTGTAAGAGCAGTGACACTATGGACTGTACCTATAACAAGGAGGCGTCCACTACATCTAGAGGAAAGAAGGTTTATACACAACATAGAAGGGATTCTTTACTGTAAGAGCAGTGACACTATGGACTGTACCTATAACAAGGAGGCGTCCACTACATCTAGAGGAAAGAAGGATTATACACAACATAGAAGGGATTCTTTACTGTAAGAGCAGTGACACTATGGACTGTACCTATAACAAGGAGCGACCACTACATCTAGAGGAAAGAAGGATTATACACAACATAGAAGGGATTCTTTACTGTAAGAGCGGTGAGACTATGGACTGTACCTATAACAAGGAGGCGTCCACTACATCTAGAGGAAAGAAGGTTTATACACAACATAGAAGGGATTCTTTACTGTAAGAGCAGTGAGACTATGGGCTGTACCTGTAACAAGGAGGCAGCCACTACATCTAGAGGAAAGAAGGATTATACACAACATAGAAGGGATTCTTTACTGTAAGAGCAGTGAGACTATGGACTGTACCTATAACAAGGAGGCGACCACTACATCTAGAGGAAAGAAGGATTATACACAACATAGAAGGGATTCTTTACTGTAAGAGCAGTGACACTATGGACTGTACCTATAACAAGGAGGCGTCCACTACATCTATAGGAAAGAAGGTTTATACACAACACAGAAGGGATTCTTTACTGTAAGAGCAGTGACACTATGGACTGTACCTATAACAAGGAGCGTCCTCTACATCTAGAGGAAAGAAGGATTATACACAACATAGAAGGGATTCTTTACTGTAAGAGCAGTGACACTATGGACTGTACCTATAACAAGGAGACGTCCACTACATCTAGAGGAAAGAAGGTTTATACACAACATAGAAGGGATTCTTTACTGTAAGAGCGGTGAGACTATGGCCTGTACCTATAACAAGGTGACGTCCACTACATCTAGAGGAAAGAATTATACACAACATAGAAGGGATTCTTTACTGTAAGAGCAGTGACACTATGGACTGTACCTATAACAAGGAGCGACCACTACAGCTAGAGGAAAGAAGGTTTATACACAACATAGAAGGGATTCTTTACTGTAAGAGCGGTGAGACTATGGACTGTACCTATAACAAGGAGCGACCACTACATCTAGAGGAAAGAAGGTTTATACACAACATAGAAGGGATTCTTTAGTGTAAGAGCAGTGACACTATGGACTGTACCTATAACAAGGAGCGACCACTACATCTAGAGGAAAGAAGGATTATACACAACATAGAAGGGATTCTTTACTGTAAGAGCAGTGAGACTATGGACTGTACCTATAACAAGGAGGCGACCACTACATCTAGAGGAAAGAAGGATTATAGACAACATAGAAGGGATTCTTTACTGTAAGAGCAGTGACACTATGGACTGTACCTATAACAAGGAGGCGTCCACTACATCTAGAGGAAAGAAGGTTTATACACAACATAGAAGGGATTCTTTACTGTAAGAGCAGTGAGACTATGGCCTGTACCTATAACAAGGAGCGACCACTACATCTAGAGGAAAGAAGGATTATACACAACATAGAAGGGATTCTTTACTGTAAGAGCAGTGAGACTATGGACTGTACCTATAACAAGGAGGCGACCACTACATCTAGAGGAAAGAAGTATTATACACAACATAGAAGGGATTCTTTACTGTAAGAGCAGTGAGACTATGGACTGTACCTATAACAAGGAGGCGACCACTACATCTAGAGGAAAGAAGGATTATACACAACATAGAAGGGATTCTTTACTGTAAGAGCAGTGACACTATGGACTGTACCTATAACAAGGAGGCGTCCACTACATCTAGAGGAAAGAAGGTTTATACACAACACAGAAGGGATTCTTTACTGTAAGAGCAGTGAGACTATGGACTGTACCTATAACAAGGAGGCGTCCACTACATCTAGAGGAAAGAAGGTTTATACACAACATAGAAGGGATTCTTTACTGTAAGAGCAGTGAGACTATGGACTGTACCTATAACAAGGAGGCGTCCACTACATCTAGAGGAAAGAAGGTTTATACACAACATAGAAGGGATTCTTTACTGTAAGAGCAGTGAGACTATGGACTGTACCTATAACAAGGAGGCGTCCACTACATCTAGAGGAAAGAAGGTTTATACACAACATAGAAGGGATTCTTTACTGTAAGAGCAGTGAGACTATGGACTGTACCTATAAAAAGGAGCGGCCACTACATCTAGAGGAAAGAAGGATTATACACAACATAGAAGGGATTCTTTACTGTAAGAGCAGTGACACTATGGACTGTACCTATAACAAGGAGCGACCACTACAGCTAGAGGAAAGAAGGTTTATACACAACATAGAAGGGATTCTTTACTGTAAGAGCGGTGAGACTATGGACTGTACCTATAACAAGGAGCGACCACTACATCTAGAGGAAAGAAGGTTTATACACAACATAGAAGGGATTCTTTAGTGTAAGAGCAGTGACACTATGGACTGTACCTATAACAAGGAGCGACCACTACATCTAGAGGAAAGAAGGATTATACACAACATAGAAGGGATTCTTTACTGTAAGAGCAGTGAGACTATGGACTGTACCTATAACAAGGAGGCGTCCACTACATCTAGAGGAAAGAAGGTTTATACACAACATAGAAGGGATTCTTTACTGTAAGAGCAGTGAGACTATGGCCTGTACCTATAACAAGGAGCGACCACTACATCTAGAGGAAAGAAGGATTATAGACAACATAGAAGGGATTCTTTACTGTAAGAGCAGTGACACTATGGACTGTACCTATAACAAGGAGGCGTCCACTACATCTAGAGGAAAGAAGGTTTATACACAACATAGAAGGGATTCTTTACTGTAAGAGCAGTGAGACTATGGCCTGTACCTATAACAAGGAGCGACCACTACATCTAGAGGAAAGAAGGATTATACACAACATAGAAGGGATTCTTTACTGTAAGAGCAGTGAGACTATGGACTGTACCTATAACAAGGAGGCGACCACTACATCTAGAGGAAAGAAGGATTATACACAACATAGAAGGGATTCTTTACTGTAAGAGCAGTGACACTATGGACTGTACCTATAACAAGGAGGCGTCCACTACATCTAGAGGAAAGAAGGTTTATACACAACACAGAAGGGATTCTTTACTGTAAGAGCAGTGAGACTATGGACTGTACCTATAACAAGGAGGCGTCCACTACATCTAGAGGAAAGAAGGTTTATACACAACATAGAAGGGATTCTTTACTGTAAGAGCAGTGAGACTATGGACTGTACCTATAACAAGGAGGCGTCCACTACATCTAGAGGAAAGAAGGTTTATACACAACATAGAAGGGATTCTTTACTGTAAGAGCAGTGAGACTATGGACTGTACCTATAACAAGGAGGCGTCCACTACATCTAGAGGAAAGAAGGTTTATACACAACATAGAAGGGATTCTTTACTGTAAGAGCAGTGAGACTATGGACTGTACCTATAAAAAGGAGCGGCCACTACATCTAGAGGAAAGAAGGATTATACACAACATAGAAGGGATTCTTTACTGTAAGAGCAGTGAGACTATGGACTGTACCTATAACAAGGAGCGACCACTACATCTAGAGGAAAGAAGGTTTATACACAACATAGAAGGGATTCTTTACTGTAAGAGCAGTGACACTATGGACTGTACCTATAACAAGGAGCGACCACTACATCTAGAGGAAAGAAGGATTATACACAACATAGAAGGGATTCTTTACTGTAAGAGCAGTGACACTATGGACTGTACCTATAACAAGGAGGCGTCCACTACATCTAGAGGAAAGAAGGATTATACACAACATAGAAGGGATTCTTTACTGTAAGAGCAGTGACACTATGGACTGTACCTATAACAAGGAGACGTCCACTACATCTAGAGGAAAGAAGGTTTATACACAACATAGAAGGGATTCTTTACTGTAAGAGCAGTGAGACTATGGACTGTACCTATAACAAGGAGGCGTCCACTACATCTAGAGGAAAGAAGGTTTATACACAACATAGAAGGGATTCTTTACTGTAAGAGCAGTGAGACTATGGACTGTACCTATAACAAGGAGCGACCACTACATCTAGAGGAAAGAAGGATTATACACAACATAGAAGGGATTCTTTACTGTAAGAGCAGTGACACTATGGACTGTACCTATAACAAGGAGGCGTCCACTACATCTAGAGGAAAGAAGGTTTATACACAACATAGAAGGGATTCTTTACTGTAAGAGCAGTGACACTATGGACTGTACCTATAACAAGGAGGCGTCCACTACATCTAGAGGAAAGAAGGATTATACACAACATAGAAGGGATTCTTTACTGTAAGAGCAGTGACACTATGGACTGTACCTATAACAAGGAGCGACCACTACATCTAGAGGAAAGAAGGATTATACACAACATAGAAGGGATTCTTTACTGTAAGAGCGGTGAGACTATGGACTGTACCTATAACAAGGAGGCGTCCACTACATCTAGAGGAAAGAAGGTTTATACACAACATAGAAGGGATTCTTTACTGTAAGAGCAGTGAGACTATGGGCTGTACCTGTAACAAGGAGGCAGCCACTACATCTAGAGGAAAGAAGGATTATACACAACATAGAAGGGATTCTTTACTGTAAGAGCAGTGAGACTATGGACTGTACCTATAACAAGGAGCGACCACTACATCTAGAGGAAAGAATTATACACAACATAGAAGGGATTCTTTACTGTAAGAGCAGTGACACTATGGACTGTACCTATAACAAGGAGACGTCCACTACATCTAGAGGAAAGAAGGTTTATACAGAACATAGAAGGGATTCTTTACTGTAAGAGCAGTGAGACTATGCACTGTACCTATAACAAGGAGCGACCACTACATCTAGAGGAAAGAATTATACACAACATAGAAGGGATTCTTTACTGTAAGAGCAGTGACACTATGGACTGTACCTATAACAAGGAGCGACCACTACAGCTAGAGGAAAGAAGGTTTATACACAACATAGAAGGGATTCTTTACTGTAAGAGCGGTGAGACTATGGACTGTACCTATAACAAGGAGCGACCACTACATCTAGAGGAAAGAAGGTTTATACACAACATAGAAGGGATTCTTTAGTGTAAGAGCAGTGACACTATGGACTGTACCTATAACAAGGAGCGACCACTACATCTAGAGGAAAGAAGGATTATACACAACATAGAAGGGATTCTTTACTGTAAGAGCAGTGAGACTATGGACTGTACCTATAACAAGGAGACATCCACTACATCTAGAGGAAAGAAGGATTATACACAACATAGAAGGGATTCTTTACTGTAAGAGCGGTGAGACTATGCACTGTACCTATAACAAGGAGGCGACCACTACATCTAGAGGAAAGAAGGTTTATACACAACATAGAAGGGATTCTTTACTGTAAGAGCAGTGAGACTATGGACTGTACCTATAACAAGGAGCGACCACTACATCCAGAGGAAAGAAGGATTATACACAACATAGAAGGGATTCTTTACTGTAAGAGCAGTGAGACTACGGACTGTACCTATAACAAGGAGCGACCACTACATCTAGAGGAAAGAAGGTTTATACACAACATAGAAGGGATTCTTTACTATAAGAGCAGTGACACTATGGACTGTACCTATAACAAGGAGCGACCACTACATCTAGAGGAAAGAAGGATTATACACAACATAGAAGGGATTCTTTACTGTAAGAGCAGTGACACTATGGACTGTACCTATAACAAGGAGACGTCCACTACATCTAGAGGAAAGAAGGATTATACACAACATAGAAGGGATTCTTTACTGTAAGAGCAGTGACACTATGGACTGTACCTATAACAAGGAGACGTCCACTACATCTAGAGGAAAGAAGGATTATACACAACATAGAAGGGATTCTTTACTGTAAGGGCGGGGGGACTAGGGGGGGGTTTTGGGGTGGGGCCCGGGCCCCATTCCCCCCTGGGGGCCTGGGGGGGGGGGCGGGGGTGGAGAGGGGGTGGGGGTGTGGGGGGGGGCCCCCCGCCCCCCCGGGGGTTTTTTTTCCCTCCACTTTCTGGGGGGGGGGAGAAAAAAATTTTTAGAAAAACCCCCCCTTTTGTGTGGGTGTGGTGGGGGGAGGGGGAGGGGGGGGGGGGGGGGGGGGGGGGGGCAGGGGGAAAAAAAGAAATATTTTTTTTAGAGACGGTAAGACTTATGCTCCCAGCCAGAGGAATCCTGCGCAACTCCTCAAAACACACAGATGCTTGGCTGAGCGGTGCGATGCTGATGCTGTCCTTCCCCTAGACTCCTTTGGCAGCAGGTTAGGTCATCTCCTCGTAGGATTAGGCAGTTGCTCTCCCCACCTTCTACTGTCGGGGGCGCTCACACACCTCACATGGCCGGTTGATCTCATGAAAATCTGTGGTTTCGGCAATAGATATTTAGTGTGCATTCACCTTAAGTCTAACCGTGCGCATTAGATGGCTTTGGCTGAGCAGCTAATCCTTTGGGTCTCCTATACACATGCATGCTGGGCTTGTCTGCTTCCTCTGCTTTTTTCCTGATTATTTTTGTTTCCCCGTTTAGTTCCTGGCGGTGGACACGCAGATGATCCTGGGGAACAAGCAGTTGTCTCTCAGCCCTGAAGAGTACGTGTTTGCTGCCCTGAACCTGTACACAGATATTATTAACATCTTCCTATACATCTTGGCTATAATCGGCAAGGCCAAGGAGTGATGAGTGAGAGGCGATGCCCTGGCCGTGCGCCCCCTGCACTCTGCCCCTGTGAATGTTCTGGCTAATGTTACCTGTAAGCAGCTTTCCTGCCCCCTCCCCAGTCACTAGCTGCACTTTACTGGACCCCTGTACTTCTGAGCCCATTACCACACCAGCGGCCTCCACATTCCTCCTTGTCTGGTCTGTAGATGCTGCTGCATGTTCCTCCTCTGCGGCACCTGAGACACCAGTCATTTCATAACCCTCAATGTGAATGGATCAGATCCCGGCGTCCTCTCCTGCCTCAGTATGTGATGACGGGGCCATCTTGTCATGGGATTGTATATAATTCTACAAGCATTGCCAACTTCAAGACGTTGGCTTTATTGCATGGATACGGAGACACTGGACCAAATCCCCTCTGAATCTGCTGTGGACGATGCACGCGGCTTCCTTCCAGGAGAAACTTGCAGTATTGTACTTGTGAATATAGCGCCGTGTATGATCTAGTTATTACTATATGGATAATAGATATTCTACACATAAAGTATTTCATACAGTTATCACTGATTTCACTCGTAGGTTTTGCTTCCACAGTCACATATGTGATTCTTGGTTGGTACTGGTCACCTTTAGGAATGCTCTACAGCCAGGACTGGTCAGACACCATAGAGAGTAACTGCATGTATAGAGGACCCCTCCATAGTGAACAGCAGGTGTCCTTCATGATGTCCGGACATGGGGTGCAGGCTCACTGGTCTCTGATCACTGGTACTGGACTGGTGGCCTTCACTATGATGTCCAGACATGGGGTGGAGGCTCACTGGTCTCTGATCACTGGTACTGGACTGGTGGCCTTCATGATGTCCGGACGTGGGGTGGAGGCTCACTGGTCTCTGATCACTGGTACTGGACTGGTGGCCTTCATGATGTCCGGACGTGGGGTGGAGGATCACTGGTCTCTGATCACTGGTACTGGACTGGTGGCCTTCACTATGATGTCCGGACGTGGGGTGGAGGCTCACTGGTCTCTGATCACTGGTACTGGACAGATGTCCTTCATGATGTCCGGACATGGGGTGCAGGCTCACTGGTCTCTGATCACTGGTACTGGACTGGTGGCCTTCACTATGATGTCCAGACATGGGGTGGAGGCTCACTGGTCTCTGATCACTGGTACTGGACTGGTGGCCTTCATGATGTCCGGACGTGGGGTGGAGGCTCACTGGTCTCTGATCACTGGTACTGGACTGGTGGCCTTCATGATGTCCGGACGTGGGGTGGAGGCTCACTGGTCTCTGATCACTGGTACTGGACTGGTGGCCTTCATGATGTCCGGACGTGGGGTGGAGGCTCACTGGTCTCTGATCACTGGTACTGGACTGGTGGCCTTCATGATGTCCGGACATGGGGTGGAGGCTCACTGGTCTCTGATCACTGGTACTGGACTGGTGGCCTTCATGATGTCCGGACGTGGGGTGGAGGATCACTGGTCTCTGATCACTGGTACTGGACTGGTGGCCTTCATGATGTCCGGACGTGGGGTGGAGGCTCACTGGTCTCTGATCACTGGTACTGGACTGGTGGCCTTCATGATGTCCGGACGTGGGGTGGAGGCTCACTGGTCTCTGATCACTGGTACTGGACTGGTGGCCTTCATGATGTCCGGACGTGGGGTGGAGGATCACTGGTCTCTGATCACTGGTACTGGACTGGTGGCCTTCACTATGATGTCCGGACGTGGGGTGGAGGCTCACTGGTCTCTGATCACTGGTACTGGACAGATGTCCTTCATGATGTCCGGACATGGGGTGCAGGCTCACTGGTCTCTGATCACTGGTACTGGACTGGTGGCCTTCACTATGATGTCCAGACATGGGGTGGAGGCTCACTGGTCTCTGATCACTGGTACTGGACTGGTGGCCTTCATGATGTCCGGACGTGGGGTGGAGGCTCACTGGTCTCTGATCACTGGTACTGGACTGGTGGCCTTCATGATGTCCGGACGTGGGGTGGAGGCTCACTGGTCTCTGATCACTGGTACTGGACTGGTGGCCTTCATGATGTCCGGACGTGGGGTGGAGGCTCACTGGTCTCTGATCACTGGTACTGGACTGGTGGCCTTCACTATGATGTCCAGACATGGGGTGGAGGCTCACTGGTCTCTGATCACTGGTCTCTGATCACTGGTACTGGACTGGTGGCCTACACTATGATGTCCGGACGTGGGGTGGAGGCTCACTGGTCTCTGATCACTGGTACTGGACTGGTGGCCTTCACTATGATGTCCAGACATGGGGTGGAGGCTCACTGGTCTCTGATCACTGGTCTCTGATCACTGGTACTGGACTGGTGGCCTACACTATGATGTCCGGACGTGGGGTGGAGGCTCACTGGTCTCTGATCACTGGTACTGGACTGGTGGCTTTCCCTCAGGATGTCCAGGCGTGGGGTGGAGGCTCACTGGTCTCTGATCACTGGTACTGGACTGGTGGCCTTCATGATGTCCAGACGTGGGGTGTAGGCTCACTGGTCTCTGATCACTGGTACTGGACTGGTGGCCTTCCTTCATGATGTCTGGGTGGAGGCTCACTGGTCTCTGATCACTGGTACTGGACTGGTGGCCTTCCTTCATGATGTCTGGGTGGAGGCTCACTGGTCTCTGATCACTGGTACTGGACTGGTGGCCTTCCTTCATGATGTCTGGGTGGAGGATCACTGGTCTCTGATCACTGGTACTGGACTGGTGGCCTTCACTATGATGTCCTGACGTGGGGTGGAGGCTCACTGGTCTCTGATCACTGGTACTGGACAGGTGGCCTTCCTTCATGATGTCTGGGTGGAGGCTCACTGGTCTCTGATCACTGGTACTGGACTGGTGGCCTTCATGATGTCCGGACATGGGGTGGAGGCTCACTGGTCTCCGATCACTGGTACTGGACAGGTGGCCTTCATGATGTCCGGACATGGGGTGGAGGCTCACTGGTCTCCGATCACTGGTACTGGACTGGTGGCCTTCATGATGTCTGGGTGGAGGCTCACTGGTCTCTGATCACTGGTACTGGACTGGTGGCCTTCATGATGTCTGGGTGGAGGCTCACTGGTCTCTGATCACTGGTACTGGACAGGTGGCCTTCATGATGTCCGGACATGGGGTGGAGGCTCACTGGTCTCCGATCACTGGTACTGGACAGGTGGCCTTCACTATGATGTCTGGGTGGAGGCTCACTGGTCTCCGATCACTGGTACTGGACTGGTGGCCTTCATGATGTCTGGGTGGAGGCTCGCTGGTCTCTGATCACTGATACTGGACTGGTGGCCTTCCTTCATGATGTCTGGGTGGAGGCTCACTGGTCTCCGATCACTGGTACTGGACTGGTGGCCTTCCTTCATGATGTCCGGACATGGGGTGGAGGCTCACTGGTCTCCGATCAATGGTACTGGACTGGTGGCCTTCATGATGTCCGGACATGGGGTGGAGGCTCACTGGTCTCCGATCACTGGTACTGGACTGGTGGCCTTCATGATGTCCGGACATGGGGTGGAGACTCACTGGTCTCCGATCACTGGTACTGGACTGGTGGCCTTCATGATGTCTGGGTGGAGGCTCACTGGTCTCTGATCACTGGTACTGGACTGGTGGCCTTCATGATGTCTGGGTGGAGGCTCACTGGTCTCTGATCACTGGTACTGGACAGGTGGCCTTCATGATGTCCGGACATGGGGTGGAGGCTCACTGGTCTCTGATCACTGGTACTGGACAGGTGGCCTTCACTATGATGTCTGGGTGGAGGCTCACTGGTCTCCGATCACTGGTACTGGACTGGTGGCCTTCATGATGTCTGGGTGGAGGCTCACTGGTCTCTGATCACTGGTACTGGACTGGTGGCCTTCCTTCATGATGTCTGGGTCTGCTCTCCGATCAATGGTACTGGACTGGTGGCCTTCATGATGTCCGGACATGGGGTGGAGGCTCACTGGTCTCCGATCACTGGTACTGGACTGGTGGCCTTCATGATGTCCGGACATGGGGTGGAGGCTCACTGGTCTCCGATCACTGGTACTGGACTGGTGGCCTTCATGATGTCTGGGTGGAGGCTCACTGGTCTCCGATCACTGGTACTGGACTGGTGGCCTTCATGATGTCTGGGTGGAGGCTCACTGGTCTCTGATCACTGGTACTGGACTGGTGGCCTTCCTTCATGATGTCTGGGTCTGCTCTCCGATCACTGGTACTGGACTGGTGGCCTTCATGATGTCCGGACATGGGGTGGAGGCTCACTGGTCTCCGATCACTGGTACTGGACTGGTGGCCTTCATGATGTCTGGGTGGAGGCTCACTGGTCTCCGATCACTGGTACTGGACTGGTGGCCTTCATGATGTCTGGGTGGAGGCTCACTGGTCTCTGATCACTGGTACTGGACTGGTGGCCTTCCTTCATGATGTCTGGGTGGAGGCTCACTGGTCTCCGATCACTGGTACTGGACTGGTGGCCTTCATGATGTCCGGACATGGGGTGGAGGCTCACTGGTCTCCGATCACTGGTACTGGACTGGTGGCCTTCATGATGTCTGGGTGGAGGCTCACTGGTCTCTGATCACTGGTACTGGACTGGTGGCCTTCCTTCATGATGTCTGGGTGGAGGCTCACTGGTCTCCGATCACTGGTACTGGACTGGTGGCTTTCCCTCAGGATGTCCAGACGTGGGGTGTAATGGACACATGTGGGTTACCAGTGGTTTTCCCCTGGCCTGTGGCTTTGTGTGCCCTGGGCCTGTGCTGTACTACTGCTGCCCCCTGTGGCCATGCTTCTCACTGCTCACATTTTCAGTTGTTTTTCCACTTTCTTTAGAATATGGTGAAGACGTCCCCTCTGCAGGATCAGTGGTCTGCAGGTTTGGTCACTATAATTCTGTGGCTCTTCCCATATGTAGAGACCATGGGGTGTAATGAAGGCGCCCCCTGTGTCTGGATGGTGGAGAAGAAACTGCAGGATCAGCTCGTACTTGTTAGTGGATCAAACAATCTTCTCTACTGGCTGTCCGTCTGGTCCGTGCTTTTGTGTCCTCACATAACCTCCTAACAGCGAGGTCGGACCGGTCTAGATGTCAACAATTCATGGAAACAACCCTCCTGATCCTCTCAGGTGTGCCCCCTCTCAAAGTATGACAAAACTGGATAAAATGTCTTCTGCTGTGTTGTAGAGACATGCCAAGTAGTCACCAATCTCTCCCTTACAGTTACACTACCCAAAAGTACCATTCTAGGGGTGGGGTGGCACTTTGTGGTGAGCCCCAGTGATCATTACATACCTGCACAGACAGATCTATGGGGATGGGGGGTACAGCGGGCGGACATTTCTATCTGGCTTATTTTTCTGTTATTGAGTATACATGAACAAGAAATGATCACATGTTCACACACAGCAGCTGTTACTAGGGTGTGGGCAGCCGGAAGAGGAGCCTCATACAAGGTAGGGATGATGGGCATCATATATAATCTATAGGGTCAGCCGGTACCATCACAACCCACTAGACATACCTACATACACAGCTGGTGAAATAAGTCTTGACCATGTCCCCATCTATTAGTAAAGGTTCTATTGCCAGGAGACATCGGTAACAACAACCCAACCAAACCACACAGGGAAAGACATCATGTATGGACATCTCTGCTCTGATGTCATAGTGAGACCCCGGAGGAGATGTCCATACGTGATGTCATAGTGAGACACCGGAGGAGATGTCCATACGTGATGTCATAGTGAGACACCGGAGGAGATGTCCATACGTGATGTTATAGTGAGACCCCGGAGATGTCCATACGTGATGTTATAGTGAGACCCCGGAGATGTCCATACGTGATGTTATAGTGAGACCCCGGAGGAAATGTCCATACATGATGTTATAGTGAGACCCCGGAGGAGATGTCCATACGTGATGTCATAGTGAGACCCCGCAGGAGATGTCCATACATGATGTTATAGTGAGACCCCGGAGGAGATGTCCATACATGATGTTATAGTGAGACCCCGGAGATGTCCATACATGATGTTATAGTGAGACCCCGGAGGAGATGTCCATATGTGATGTCATAGTGAGACCCCGGAGATGTCCATACGTGATGTTATAGTGAGACCCCGGAGGAAATGTCCATACATGATGTTATAGTGAGACCCCGGAGGAGATGTCCATACGTGATGTCATAGTGAGACCCCGGAGGAGATGTCCATACGTGATGTCATAGTGAGACCCCGGAGGAGATGTCCATACGTGATATAGTGAGACACCGGAGGAGATGTCCATACGTGATGTCATAGTGAGACCCCGGAGGAGATGTCCATACGTGATGTCATAGTGAGACCCCGGAGGAGATGTCCATACGTGATGTCATAGTGAGACACCGGAGCAGATGTCCATACGTGATGTCATAGTGAGACCCCGGAGCAGATGTCCATACGTGATGTCATAGTGAGACCCCGGAGGAGATGTCCATACGTGATGTCATAGTGAGACCCCGGAGCAGATGTCCATACGTGATGTCATAGTGAGACCCCGGAGGAGATGTCCATACGTGATGTCATAGTGAGACCCCGGAGCAGATGTCCATACGTGATGTCATAGTGAGACCCCGGAGGAGATGTCCATACGTGATGTCATAGTGAGACACCGGAGGAGATGTCCATACGTGATGTCATAGTGAGACACCGGAGGAGATGTCCATACGTGATGTCATAGTGAGACCCCGGAGGAGATGTCCATACGTGATGTCATAGTGAGACCCCGGAGGAGATGTCCATACGTGATGTCATAGTGAGACCCCGGAGGAGATGTCCATACGTGATGTCATAGTGAGACCCCGGAGGAGATGTCCATACGTGATGTCATAGTGAGACCCCGGAGGAGATGTCCATACGTGATGTCATAGTGAGACACCGGAGGAGATGTCCATACGTGATGTCATAGTGAGACACCGGAGGAGATGTCCATACGTGATGTCATAGTGAGACCCCGGAGGAGATGTCCATACGTGATGTCATAGTGAGAGCCCGGGGGAGATGTCCATACGTGATGTCATAGACCCTGGAGATCTCCATACGTGATGTCATAGTGAGACCCCGGAGGAGATGTCCATACGTGATGTCATAGTGAGACCCCGGAGGAGATGTCCATACGTGATGTCATAGTGAGACCCCGGAGGAGATGTCCATACGTGATGTCATAGTGAGACCCCGGAGGAGATGTCCATACGTGATGTCATAGTGAGACACCGGAGGAGATGTCCATACGTGATGTCATAGTGAGACCCCGGAAAAGATGTCCATATGTGATGTCATAGTGAGACCCCGGAGCAGATGTCCATACGTGATGTCATAGTGAGACCCCGGAGGAGATGTCCATACGTGATGTCATAGTGAGACCCCGGAGGAGATGTCCATACGTGATGTCATAGACCCTGGAGATGTCCATACGTGATGTCATAGTGAGACCCCGGAGGAGATGTCCATACGTGATGTCATAGTGAGACACCGGAGGAGATGTCCATACGTGATGTCATAGTGAGATCCCGGAGGAGATGTCCATACGTGATGTCATAGTGAGACCCCGGAGGAGATGTCCATACGTGATGTCATAGACCCTGGAGATGTCCATACGTGATGTCATAGTGAGACCCCGGAGATGTCCATACGTGATGTCATAGTGAGACACCGGAGGAGATGTCCATACGTGATGTCATAGTGAGACACCGGAGGAGATGTCCATACGTGATGTCATAGTGAGACACCGGAGGAGATGTCCATACGTGATGTCATAGTGAGACCCCGGAGGAGATGTCCATACGTGATGTCATAGTGAGAGCCCGGGGGAGATGTCCATACGTGATGTCATAGACCCTGGAGATGTCCATACGTGATGTCATAGTGAGACCCCGGAGGAGATGTCCATACGTGATGTCATAGTGAGACCCCGGAGGAGATGTCCATACGTGATGTCATAGTGAGACCCCGGAGGAGATGTCCATACGTGATGTCATAGTGAGACCCCGGAGGAGATGTCCATACGTGATGTCATAGTGAGACACCGGAGGAGATGTCCATACGTGATGTCATAGTGAGACCCCGGAAAAGATGTCCATATGTGATGTCATAGTGAGACCCCGGAGCAGATGTCCATACGTGATGTCATAGTGAGACCCCGGAGGAGATGTCCATACGTGATGTCATAGTGAGACCCCGGAGGAGATGTCCATACGTGATGTCATAGACCCTGGAGATGTCCATACGTGATGTCATAGTGAGACCCCGGAGGAGATGTCCATACGTGATGTCATAGTGAGACACCGGAGGAGATGTCCATACGTGATGTCATAGTGAGACCCCGGAGGAGATGTCCATACGTGATGTCATAGTGAGAGCCCGGGGGAGATGTCCATACGTGATGTCATAGTGAGACCCCGGGGGAGATGTCCATACGTGATGTCATAGTGAGACACCGGAGGAGATGTCCATACGTGATGTCATAGTGAGACCCCGGGGGAGATGTCCATACGTGATGTCATAGTGAGAGCCCGGGGGAGATGTCCATACGTGATGTTATAGTGAGACCCCGGAGGAGATGTCCATACGTGATGTCATAGTGAGACCCCGGGGGAGATGTCCATACGTGATGTCATAGTGAGACACCGGAGGAGATGTCCATACGTGATGTCATAGTGAGACCCCGGGGGAGATGTCCATACATGATGTTATAGTGAGACCCCGGAGGAGATGTCCATACGTGATGTCATAGTGAGACCCCGGGGGAGATGTCCATACGTGATGTCATAGTGAGAGCCCGGGGGAGATGTCCATACGTGATGTCATAGACCCTGGAGATGTCCATACGTGATGTCATAGTGAGACCCCGGAGGAGATGTCCATACGTGATGTCATAGTGAGACACCGGGGGAGATGTCCATACGTGATGTCATAGTGAGACCCCGGGGGAGATGTCCATACGTGATGTCATAGTGTCATATATATTCGGGTGTATCTCAATAAATGAGAATATCTGGGAAACGTTTATTTCTTTCAGTAATTCCATTAATAAAGTGACCTCCTATATTTTCTTCTATTTCAAGTGTTTTATTTCTGTAAATGTTGATTATGGATTACAGGTAATGAAAACCCAAATCTAAGAAAATGAGAATATTGTAAGTTCAGTTCAGTCTTGTAAATTCAGTGTCACCTGCCAAGGTTTCCTCAGTCTGGTTCAGTAGGACACACAATCCTGGAAGACGCGGATTATGGATTGTATTACTGAGATGAAGGAACGTTTCACAGATATTCTCATTTATTCAGATGCATCTGTAGATACCGGTGGTAATGGCGAGGACCTTCCCTAAGAGACACATATAGTGTCACATACATGCATACTATATATATTTATTATATACACACATATACATTAGTATATTCCCACACACACTATATATAATCAGTATATTACACACACACACACACAGTATATATATATATATATATATATATATATATATATATATATATATATAGTATCAGGTATATTACACACACAAGTATAGACAACGATATTACCTCAGTATATATACATATCAGTATTTACACACATATATATATCAGTATATGACACACATATATATACAAATCTGTAGATTACACACACATATATACATATCAGTATATTACACACACATATAACATATCAGATATTACACACATGTGGACATATCAGTATATTACACACATATATACATACAAGTATGTGACACAACTGAAACACACATATGTACTTATATTCAGTATATTACACACATATATATACATATCAGTATATTACACACATATATATACAAACAGTATATCACTAGAATACACACACATATATACAATATATACACACATATATAATATACAATCAGTATATTCACACACACATATATACATATCAGTATATTACACACATATATACAAATCAGTATAATACACACACATATACATATCAGTATATTACACACACATATATACATATCAGTATATTACACACATATATAAATCAGTATATTACACACACATATATACAGATCAGAATATTACACACATATACATATACAGTATATTCACACACACAATATATACATATCAATAGTATATTACACACATATATACATATCAGTATATTACACACACACATATATACATATCAGTATATTACACACATATATATACAAATCAGTATTTTTCACACACATATATACATATCAGTATATTACACACACACATATATACATATCAGTATAAATACACACACATATATACATATCAGTATATTACACACACATATATAATACACAGCAGTATATTACACACACACATATATAAAATCAGTATATACACACACATATATACATATCAGTATTATCACACACATATATACATATCAGATATTACACACACATATCAGATATATTACACACATATATAAATATCAGTATATTACACACACATATATAATATCAGTATATTACACACATATATATATAAGTATATTACACACACA